>CM045768.1:26766955-27366955 GCA_025200525.1 Camellia lanceoleosa | reverse complement strand
TAATAAAGCTGGGAAACTTAGGAAGACAAGAATAACAACAATTTCTGGTGTAGAAAGCTGAAGGAGAAGGCCTCCTTTTATACACATGAAGGGAAAGAGAAAGAGGCTCCGCTACAACAAATACATGAATTAATTCTACATTAATCCTGAATTAATTCTGCAAAACTGATGGGTTTAATTCCATCATTAATAGAGGAGACTAGATTTTCCTACAGCCCACACATCTAATTTGGCCCAAAAAGATTACGATGGATGGGCCAAGCCCAAGCCTAAGTCCCAAGTCCCATGGTCCAAGGTCCAAGATCCGCTATCCATGATCCATGACCTACGAACCACCAACCTGGACCCAGACTCGGACTTGACCCGATCCAATCCAAGCGGGCGGGTGGCTCATGCGTGCGCTCATGTGGCAATTTTTTCATAACTAACTTGGACCATAGTCTTGGCCCAAGTCCATCCTTGAAGGATCCATAACTCTCTTTCTTCGGAAAATTTAAATGCCCCAAAGGGCTTGCAGCCTTATGCAGAAAATGAGTTTTAAATACCCATCAATGTTCTCCTCTACAATCAATGTGGGAGAGAGATTTTACACATTTCCTAACACCTCATCATGAGGCCACCTTAATGAGTCAATTTCTCATTCAAACCTTAATAGTCTTTGGTCATTTTTTTTGTGGTGTAAAGATCTCACTACAAAGAATCTAAACCCACTTAACTCCACCTCAGTTGAGAACAGAACGATGGTTGGAGTAATTCCTGTGTGAGGTATGTTGTCTTGGTTTACATAAACGGTAAAACAAGTTCAAGACTTCGTGTTCACTGGATAGTCAATAAATCCGATAGACTTCACTAGGAGGGTGTAGACACCCCATTTTTGACCGCCCTCAAGACTTGGGCATTACTGATGGTTTGCTCGGTGTTGAGAGATGTGCAGGGCACAGGTTCAGTTTCTTCGACAAGAAGAGAGGAAAATCTTCCAAACACTTTGTTTAGGGGTTTGGAGTTGAAGAAAAGAGGAAAGGGGAGGAGAAAATTGGTCTGGGAGAAGTTCGGCATGAATCCGGGTAGGAGAGAATCCAGCAGCCCTCGCTGAATCGGGCTTATTCAATTGTATACTTAGAGTTAAGCTATGAGGCCACCATCGTTGGAAAGAAGACTTCCGGGGCTTCACTTTGTACTCAAGAATCTCCCAAAGCCAAGTCCGGGTGGAGGAGATATGATTGGTTGAAGCTGGGCATCATCCTGGTTGGATCGAGTCTGCGCGGCTTCATGGAAAAGGGCATAACTTTTTGCATAGGAGGAATTTTGATGCAAGGTTTGCGCCATTGGAAAGCTAACTTCCGGGGCTTCAATTTGCATACCTACCGGAACTTTTTTGACCTCGGAATCATCTATCGGCACTCTATTTAGCCGACCGGCAGAAAATAGTGCCGACCGGCACTTTATTTTGGCCGATGATCACACCTTCGCCGGTTTGAACTCTTTGAACCCCCAAGCATAGTGCACACCAGCTGTGCCAGTGGGATGCACAGAACCAGACCCACGTGCATCCATGTGCCTATTTTGCACCATTTTGCACCTTTTGGCCCTTATTTTGCACCCTTTGCTCATGGGTTCTTGAGGAAGCCTTGACCCCTTTGTCTTGGGTTCCTCTAGAAGCCTACCACGGTCCAAGCTTCTCCAACAAGCCTTGCACCCTTTGACCCTTTGAAACTTAGCCTCTAAGTCTTGGTTCTTGGCCTATATAAGAGAGCCTTCTCTCCCATTGCAAGGGTTGGAGGTTTGAACAAAAAACCAGCAGATATATATGTATATCTGATATATACATATATATCCTATCCCCTCTCTCCATATCTCTCCCATTCAACCTCCAAAGCCCATTGTTCTTGTGCCATTCCATCACCACCACCTAGCACCACCACTACCACTCCATTTCCAACCACTTTGGGCTGCTTTGCAGAAGTTGGGGGCACCTAAACTTGGTCTCAAGCCTGCTGGTTTGCCGGTCCACGAGGGTAAGTCTTCATCTTTCCCTTTCTAGCTTTTTCTTGCTTCACATCTAAGCCCTAGTTGCAAGCACTTTTGGGCTCCGACCCAAACTTCAAATAGTCTTATTTTGGGGTCCTCTTCATGTTTGATTGAGGACCCCTTGCTGTTTGGTGGCTGCATCTAGCACCTATCTCAATATCCTCTTGTATGCCATGTTTCTTGCATAGAATATTTGGCTTGTGTATGATCTGTTTCAGAGCATTATGTAAGCTAAGAATAGGCTTATTTTGAGCCCTTCTTCAACATTGTTGAAGGGCTCAACATTGTTTGGATAATCCTTATGCTACTTGCTTTGAAATCCATGTGATTTACCGTAATTTTGCATGCTTTATTAGCCTATCTTGCTTCTGTTTTTGTGGCTGGTCATAAACTGAAAATGTGCTTGTTTTTCCATGTATAAGATCTGTTTTCATGGTTGTTTAGGCCATCCATGACATGCCTTATATAGTCACTTTGCATTTTGGCTTGCTAGCCTTGGGGTGTGTGAGTCTTTAGCATGTTTAGCTTGCCTTGATCTCATGATGTGGCATCATTTTAGATCACATTTCAGTCCCTAAATCATGCTCACATGTTTGTGCTTGCCATCCCTTTCATGTTTCAAAGGTGTGCCCTTTTATGCCTAGGAATAGGCCTTATGCATGCTTGTGTTTTTGGAGCATTTTGGGGCTGTCATTAGGGGGGATTTGAGTGTATTTTCACATGCTGAAAAATCTGTTTTTGGTTGCTTGATATGTGCCATGATTGGTCTTGGTAGTGGTGGAAGGATGCTCCCTTGTTTATGCCTTGGTTTTAGGCCCATTGGTTTGCATGCTTGCACAAGTTTTGGTCACCATTTTGGGCATGTTTGGCCACTGTTTTAGGCTTGTTTGGGGCTGCCTAATCTAGTTTAAGTCCATTCCTCCATGTGTTGTAGCATGCTTACTTTGTATGTTGTCACATACTTGGTGTTGCATGATGTTGCATGCTATACATTGTTCTCAACATGTTGCTCTTTGCATGTTTGATATATTTGCATACTTGTTCCATGCCTTGCATGTTTGTTTGTCTCGGTTACATGCCTAACATACAATGTTTACTTACATTACCATGTTGCATACCTAGCTTCACATGCTTAGGATTGCCTTGCATGAGCATGCATACTTAGCCTCTTGAAGTGAGTGTGATAGAGGTTAAGTCCCCATTCATTGGATCATTTGCATTGCATTTCATTTGAAATTAAAGTTGCATACTTGGTTCTTTGGGCCATCATGCATGGAAATCGTGATTGGTGGCAGGAATCGAGGTACATGCCCCTTTGAGTCCAAACATGATAAGGGACTTGTTTGGTGCATACATATGCCTAAAACCCATACCATGCCTTCTTTGTCTGCATTTCTTTGTCAAAAGCTTCTCCTCTGAGGAATTTAGTGCCGAGGCACTCTATAGTGCCAAGCAATCTTTTTGTGCCGATAAGCTCAATTCGAAGCCGGTGGTAAATCTAAGCGCCGATAGCCACTCACTCTAGCCGGTGATGTCTTGCAATGCATTTAGAAGGTGTCTGGAACTTTGGTAATTTTGGAGGGACAGGCGGTAAAAGCAGAACAGTGGCATGGTGCGGACTTTCCGAAGAGTCGGATCGAGCATGCGTGCATCCCTCTTCGAGGCCTTTTATTGCTTTCATTTAATTAATTTGTTAATTAATTAAGGGTCTGTAATAATTAATTAGCTAGGATAGTTGATTTATTATTTGGGACTGTATATTATTCTTTTGGTCCCTCCGTGTGAAGGCATATCTGTAATAAGTGTGGGTGAGTGGCATGTATGTCTTCCAACCCCCATTTCTTTCTCCCTTTTATTTACACCTTAGAATGGTAGATTAGGGCATATTTAATTTAGCATACCTTATGCAATGCATGCGTGCATCCATGCATTTGTTGACATGCATCGGGTTCGGTACATCATACAAAGCGCATCGTACTTTCAATTCCAAATTGAATCGTGTTATTTGTAGCATTCCATATGCCATGTTTAGGATAGCCGCTTTGCCTAGATTACATCTTTGCATGTGTTGCATTAGACATTTCAACATGCTTAGGTCCATGCATGGATTTCTAATAAGCTTCATTTTGGCTCGAGTACTAGGTAAGCTTCTATGCTTTAGCATATCACATGTGTGTGAATGTTGCCATAATAGCATGACTACCATGAGGCTAAGTGCTTATGTAACATAACTGCTTGAATGCCTGTGGGTGGAGGTTAAATTACCTAAATTGGGACAACACATTAAAAGCTGTGAGTTTTAAAGCCCACTAGATAGTGGCAAAACGCATTTTAGCCTACTTGCGAATAGCAAATCATTTTCAAAACAAACATGTGGTGTTTTGTTCCAACTTAGGCGATTTGGTCTATACTTGTTTGTTGTGCGCATAACATAGTAATTCTAGGCTAATAACCGGAATAAGAACATGTAATGTTTTCAAAATCGGATATCACGGTTAGTAGAGGCCGGTCTTCGGACCGGGCGAAAGGGGGTGCTCATAGCTGACCTTCCCCGATCGTACCCAAGCTCCCGAGCCAAGACCACTTTGGTGATGACGGACATGTGGCCTTCGGCACCGAGTCAGGGTTTCCTAAATTTCCCATTTTAAAATATTTAGGTGGCGACTCTGTAATCTGGCAAAGCAGTCCATGTTTGGCACTACTTTTCAAAAATCTGTTTTCTCAAACGATTTGCCGGATTTGGACTCTTTGGTTCAGATTTAGAACCGTGACACAAATCGAGTCCGAATCAGAGTGAAGCCCCGCAGGGCGTCTCTGATTCTGGCGACTCTTTTGAGAGCTTGACTCGAACTCGTGATATCTGTTTGACTACACTTATGTGTTTCTTTGCATTGCATGTGCATTGGTGCGCCTAGGACACCGTGTTGGCCATCTGCTATTCTGGCGGTTTCTTTGGAGGCTTGTCTTGTCAAGGCATGTCCATAAGGTGACGGTTCTAGCTCTGCCGATATAGAACACAAACCCGGTTTCTTGGGGCACCCTTTGACCATTCGACCTAGTGCATATTCGAAATCCATAGTGACCATTCCAAACTAGGACGGGTTGCTTACCGATGTTAGGTTGTTTGAAACATTGCGTCGTAGTGAAACCCTAGCTCGACAAAATAGGGCGAAACCCTACCAACATAGGGGTGTATTGGCTCTCTTTACTTGCTATGTGCTTTTAGAGTGTATCTCTCAGGAATGCATATACCGGTTTGAAGTTTTGGTATCCGACTGCGGGCACCGATATCGATATTTTGAGAATCGATTATATCTGCGGATGTCGATTGATTTGGGGCGATGATTTGAGAACGATGATCGATAATAGAATCTGATCGTTCATTCCACTCGTATCTGTTTTGGTGAAGTTGGTGAGATCTTGTGTTTTCCCTTTTTCTAGGTGGTCCTGGAACCGTAGCTTCAGAAGGCTCCACTATCCCCCGGGTACATTGGATTTGTGTTGATAGACTTTGTCGGGTCAGAGATTCAGTTTGCCAAAGGCAGAGTAAAAGGGCGGTCGAGCACGGATCACCGGCCAATTACTAGATCGATGGTCCTTATCCCCCACCGATGAATTGTCGGCCGAGGTCTCGGTTTCCACCACAGGATAGATATACGGTCGGTCGGATGGATCAACAGAATCGTCGAGGTGGAGGCAATGATCGTCGATCACGAAACTATGAAACTCATGCGGCAAAGAAGACGCTGTTCCAAGCGGAATTCTCCAAACAAAGAAGTGCAATCATGGCTCGGCGGTGAGCTCATCACCGAGCTACTAACAAAAGCGGCGTCTGCTTCACAACAAGTTCCTCCCCACCAGAGCTCCGACTGGGAGGCGCCAAATGTCCAAAATGTCCAAGAGGATCTGAGACCTTCCAGCAGGCGGCTCCCCCGATTCTACCGCAACTATCCAAAGCGCCACGCCTATCAATGTCTGGGACTCTCCCTTTGAGTTCGAAACAGACCCCACAGCACTAAAGCTGAGTAAGTTGGAAAAAATGTTCAAGAGATCCCAGGGAGTCAAGACCATCCCTGACATCGAAGATGGATACACCGATGCAGCTGTGACGCTGCCCGACAGATTCAAAATGCCACATATCGATCGATTCGATGGCTCTGGAGACCCAATGGTGCACCTACACCTATTTTCTGATATCCTGAGGCCAATGGGTTTGACCACAACCCAGAAGCTGTCATTATTCGGCCGGACCTTGTCAAGTATAGCGGCTATCTGATGCATAAAATTGGAGGATCGATCAAAAGGCGGGAGGAGATGGTGAGGCCTTCAGCTCAATACTCCTATAATACTCAGATCGAGGTCACCACCCGTGATCTTGAGACAACCAGGCAAGAGCCAAATGAGAGCTTCTCCGACTTTGTGGCCCGCTGGAGGGCTAAGGCTTCGACAATGACCGTCAGGCCCGTTGATAAGGATCAGATCCGGATGGTTGTGCGCAACCTCCAGCCAAAACTCATGCAAAAGCTGATCGTCCTACCCCTTCCCACCTTCGCAGACTTGCACGAGATTGGGGTACAAATCGAGGATGCTATAAAGCAGGGCCTCATTGACCAGGAAAAGGAGCAGCCCAGGAGGGCGTTCACCCGCAGTTCGAATGCAACCGCCAATGGTGATGCAGCTGCAAGATTTTCAGATATGGGCATGGTTGCCACCACCACACCGAGAGCAGCCACCCCCTTTGTTGGTGCATCCACTTCAAACCCCCGAACTTCAGACTATCTGCCCCGAGGCAAGAGGGTTTTCACCCCACTCTACATGTCTTTGTCTAAAGCTCTAGGGGTCCTACTCAGGAAAGGACATCTGAAACCGTTAGAACAACGGCCCCTACCCGATCCTCTCCCTGCAAATCATGACCCGGCTAAGTACTGTGCCTTCCATCAACAAACCGGTCATGACACTGACAGTTGCGTCCGTCTCCGCCATGAGATACAAAATTTGATTGACAACAAGGTCATCGTCGCACCAGCTCAGTAAAGTCTATCATCAGATCGGTGAACTTGGGGGGACAGTACGAGTATGTGATCAGGGGATGGACCACCTGCGAGCGGCACTTAGTTTACTCCAGATGTGGCGTATGGCACGCACCGTTTTGAGCATTTGTGAATGCTGATTTTTGTACATGCGGACTTGGGTATTGGGTCGGTTTTGTTGTGTTATTTTGAGTCTGTCTCTTTGTCTTGAGTCATTCTTTTGTTTTGGGTCTGTCTTGTCGTATTAAGTCAGTCCTATTGTATAGGAGTCGGGTGATTCCGGGAATGTTACCTCGGACACCCCTTTTTCAGTTTGTGTTTGTCTTTTTTGCTTTCTTTTGAGTCTGTTTCTGCCTCGGAGCCAGTTATGCCAACAGATCTGAATGGAACAGTAGTGATTTTCACACTCTTGTGTCTACTTCTGCCGTGTGCCAGTTGTGCCAGAAATTCTAAATGAGATGGCGGTATTTGACTGGAAGCTATGTCTTTTCTGTGCCTTGAATTCATTGCATCGACCTAAGTTTTCCAAAACTTTTTTCGAAATATTGTGATAAAAACAAAGAGGAAGAAATTTCTCGGCTCTTGTAAAAATTGATCAACTTGAGAGAAAGAGAGGCGTGCTAAACCCTTAATGAATGAAATCATGCTTGTTAGTGTGAGTCTGGGAAGGATCTGGCTTGATCCAGATTGGTCCCTACTTGTCTTGACATGTATGACGATTTGTCGCTTTCTTAAAAACTTTCAAAAAAAAAATGTTTTGCGCGGTCCTGCAAAGACATGTGTGGAATCGCTCTTGAGATTGTGTAGCGTAGGATCGCTCTCAGCCTCAAGACTCGACCCCCCCTTTGCTTTCAAACCTTGAACTGGCATTCAGAATGTTCAACGGTCAACCACAATGTGAGGCTGTGTGGCGATTCAAAGCAGCCCATGAATTAGAGGCAAGAAAGTCGGATCAAGAAGATCAGAAGATCAGAAGAAGCTTGCAAAGCTAGAACAGAAGTACCCTTTGAACTAGGGGCAAAAATGTCCGATGTGCTCGAAGAGCCGAAGATGGATCCTTTTGCGAATCAATACAATAGCCACTCTCCTGGATACGGATGGCTTCAAAACCCTAAAACCATTTGGCATGGACTTGTTACACTTTTACCCTTTGAGAGGCTCATTTGGGCGAAAACCGGAAGGCGACCGAGCAAAAATTAGAGCAAAGAAAAGAATGAAAAAAAGAAAAAAGAGAAAAAATTCAAAGATACAAAAATACAAAAGAAAAGAAAAGAAAAATGCAAAAAAAAGAAAAGGAATGAAAAAAAATGGAAAAGAAAAAAAGAGAAGAAAGAAGAACAAAGCTCGCAAGGTCGAAAACCTGCAATAGGCGCCTTGGCAAAAGTTAGAGCATAAAAAGGAGAGGTTAAATACCCGAGTGTACCTTAACCCCGAACTACGTAAGGCTTGATTCCCATGTTTGGGATCGTGAGGCAACTTCATTGAAGTCGACCATAAACACTTCAAATTCAATTGTGTCCATGAAATGGTTTTGATCATCTTTGCCTCTCTGTATCCAGAGTCTGGTTGTGATTCATCGCTCTCGAGGATTGACTACAAGTCATTTGCGATGCTATCCAAACAAGGGGCAACTTTCCGTTGCCATTCAAAACGCCGCGGTGTCATTTCAAACAAGGGGCAACTTTTCGTTGCCATGCAGTGTCCTTCAGACAAGGGGTAATTTTCTATTGCTGTAGGTCCAAGGTTGTGCATCTCAAGAGTAGGTTCCGTGCTCGTTGAGCAGTGGTCGTTTGCAAAAATAGTTTTTGAGAATTTTCTTGAGGTTGACTAATTCTCTCGAAAATCATTCCATCTTTTCCAAAAGCTGGACCATTTTCTTGGACCCAAAAAGGAAAATTTTCGATGCTCATAACGACTTGCATGATTTTCAAATCAAAAGTTGAATAAGAATGTTAATCTAACTCTCATTTTGGTCAAAATTGTTTTAAAACAAAAAATGGTCGAAATGATGAATTAGGGGCACAGTTGAGTCAGGCTTCCTGTCTTTCCCCCATTCTCAACATACTTGCCAGAAGGGCACTCCACCTTCCAGAAAAAGGCGCAACTGAGGTCAACAACAAAGGGCTGAAAGCTCTCTCACCCTCCAAGCAGCGAGGTATCAAGTCAAGTCTTGAAGCATTTGGAATGGGCGAGATGTTCCACTCCACCATCTGGACAGATCTAACCACGTCCAAACTCCCGTGAGCATCATCAACCGATGTTAGGCTGCAGATTGCTACACACTCATTTGTAGCACAACCCCTCTGTGGGAAGAATTCACTAGCGCATGCGGAAGAAGAAGAATCTAGCGAGTGCTAAGGGCAAGGCCCGCAACTTCTGTCTATCCATCAACCACTCAGGGAGGGATAAAAATGAGAGATTGAAGAATAGAGAGGTGTGCGATGAGAGAAAAAGTGAGAAAAGGGCTTTTTCAGAAAACAAGAGATTGAATGCCGAGTGATGTGAGAATCACAAATGAGAAAGGGTGGGAAATAATACCCGGTGAAACAGGCTCCCTGTGCGCATTTGAGTCTTTCGTTGTGTTTTGTTTGTCTCGAGTCTTGTTTTGAGTCGTTTCAAGTGTCTGTGTTTGTGTTTAGGTTGTTACCTTTTGTTTTCCGTTATTGAGTTTTTTTTTTTTTTTGCTGTGTTCAGTTGTAGGCTCAATACCCGGTCGAAAACTCATTTTCTCAAATTTCAAAAATGATTTGTTGTGTGCTCAGAGTGCTGTGCCATTCTCCACATTTGTGCGAACAGGATTGTGTTCTTTCTATAACTGCACGATTCAACCCCCGTTAAGTGTTCACAGTAGAACCAGGGCCTATCCGAAGCAATAATGATTCCGGGATCCGAAGCAAAAGCAAAAGAGGGAAATGTCGGGCATCTGAGTTTGTTCCAACTTCGGTAAGCTCTGAGATCGCATTCTGTATGTACCTCTTCAGACCTTGTCAGTGTTCCGAAGAATGTGCCTCTATCCCGAGTGTAAGCCTGCTTCAAGTCAGGATGGCAATTAAAGCGGCGAGATGTTATCTCTCTCTAATATGAGCAGGTGTGCCCGTTCTTGAAATTTGAATGTGTTGCAAACCCTCCCAAAGGTTAATCGGAGGTCGCGTTGTTATCTGGTCTCGTTAAGGCTTGTATTCCCTTATTCGGCAATTTGTTTCAACTATGCGTTGTCACGCACATTCCACTTGCATTGTTATGCATCCTTCCCCTTGCATTGTTATGCACCCCCTTCACTTGCATCATGATGCACGTTCTAATTGCACTGTTATGCACCCACTTCACTTGCATTGTGATGCACGTTTCAATCGCATTGATATGCACACTCTTCTTCCAACACTTGGGATCGTCCTAAGTTTCTTTTCCTTTTCGAAACACCGGATCGTCCCACGTTTCTCTCTCTCCTTTTGGAACAGGATCGTCCCTATGTTCCTCTTTTCTCCGAAACACCGGATCGTCCTATGTTTACGCTTCTTTTCTAACCTCTGGGATCGTCCCTCGTTTCTCTCTCTTTCCAAACACGGGATCGTCCTTATGGTTCTCTATACCTTTCAAACACGGGATCGTCCTATGTTTCTCTCTCTTCTGAAACAGGGATCGTCCCTATGTTTCTCATTCCTTCGCGGAACACGGGATCGTCCTATGTTTCTCCTTCTTTTCTAACATTTGGGATCGTCCTAATCTTTGGGATCGTCCTAATCTTTTGGGATCGTCCTAATCCTTGGGATTTGTCCTAACCTTTGGGATCGTCCCTAACATCTCGGGATCGTCCTAATCCTTGGGATCGTCCTAACCTCTCGATCGTCCTAGTCTCGGGATCGTCCTAACATCTGGGATCGTCCTAATCTTTGGGATCGTCCTAACCTCGGGATCGTCCTAGTCTCGGGATCGTCCTAACATCCGATCGTCCTAATCTTTGGGATCGTCCTAACCTCTCGATCGTCCTAGTCTCGGGATCGTCCTAACATGCGGATCGTCCCTAACCTGCAGGATCGTCCCTCGTTTCTCCCTCTTCGGTTAAAAGCGTTGAATACGTTCAATGCTCATACCATTCCAAACAACTGGATATGTCCTTTGTTTCTCTCTTTGTTCCTTCCTCACATGATTGCAGCATGTTTGGAATTGCTTACCTCCGCTCACGAGTCCAGCGTGGTTGGAATTTGTCACCCTTTTGCATCAATTCTACTCTCTTTTGCATCGCATCTATTATCTATTACATGAAATGTAGTTAGAACTGTATTCACTTGCTTAAAATGTTGCATTTATTTTGCATAATTGCTTCATTACAGCTCTCTTTGCATGATCATAAGTTATGCACTTGCATTGTGCATCACTATGCATCTTGCCCCTGAACTACGCTGGTTTGATTCCTTGCAAAGGGATCGTAGGCGACTCTTGCACAACCATTTATTCATTTGTATTTTGTTTGTCTGTCCAAGTCTTCGGCCTTGTCAAAAATGGGTCGTCTCTAGGCTTTGACATTCACTCCCGTCATTGTTGTGACTTTCGAGTTCTGTCAAAGAGGGGCAACTGTAGACACCCCATTTTTGACGGCCCTCAAGACTTGGGCATTACTGATGGTTTGCTCGGTGTTGAGAGATGCGAGGCATGTGTTCAATTCTTCGACAAGAAGAGAGGAAAATCTTCCAAACACTTTGTTTAGGGGTTTGGAGTTGAAGAAAAGAGGAAAGGGAGGAGAAAATTGGTTGCAGGAGAAGTTCGCATGAATCCGGGTAGAGAGAATCCAAGAGCCCTCGCTGAATCGGGCTTATTCAATTGCATACTTGGAGTTAAGCTATGAGGCCACCATCGTTGGAAAGAAGACTTCCGGGCTTCACTTTGTACTCAAGAATCTCCTAGAGCCAAGTCCGGGTGGAGGAAATATGATTGGTTGAAGCTAGGCATCATCCCGGTTGGATCGAGTCTGCGCGACTTCACGGAAAAGGGCATAACTTTTTGCATAGGAGGAATTTTGATGCAAGGTTTGTGCCATTGGAAAGTTAACTTCCGGGGCTTCGATTTGCATACCCACCGGCCATTTTTTGACCAAGGAATCATCCATCGGCACTCTATTTAGCCGACCGGCAGAAAAGAGTGCCGACCGGCACTTTATTTTGGACAATGATCACACCTTCTGGCCGACCTGAACTCTTTGAACCCCCCAAGCATAGTGCACACCAGCTGTGCCAGCCGATGCATGTAACCAGACCCACGTGCATCCATGTGCCTATTTTGCACCATTTTGCACCTTTTGGCCCTTATTTTGCACCCTTTGCTCATGGCTTCTTGAGGAAGCCTTGACCCTTTGTCTTGGCTTCCTCAAGAAGCCTACCACCGTCCAAGCTTCTCCAACAAGCCTTGCACCCTTTGACCCTTTGAAACTTAGCCTTAAGTCTTGTTTCTTGGCCTATATAAGAGAGCCTTCTCCCATTGCTAGGGTTAGAGGTTTGAACAAAAAACCAGCAGATATATATGTATATCTGATATATACATATATATCCCACCCCCTCTCTCCATATCTCTCCCATCCAACTTCCAAAGTCCATTGTTCTTGAGCCATTCCTTCACCACCACCTAGCACCATCACCACCACTCCATTTCCAACGACTTGGGGCTGTTTTGCAGAAGTTAGGAGCACCTAAACTTGGTCCAAGAGGTGCTGGTTTGCTGGTCTTCAAGGGTGAGTCATCCTCTTCCCTTTTCTTGCATTTTCTTGCTTCTTTTCTTAGCCCTAGTTGCTTACATTTTTGGGCTCCGACCCAAACTTCAAATAGTCTTATTTTGGGGTCCTCTTCATGTTTGATTGAGGACCCCTTGCCATTTGGTGATTGCATCTAGCACCTATCTCAATATCCTCTTGTATGCCATGTTTCTTGCATAGAATATTTGGCTGGTGTATGATCTGTTTCAGAGCATTATGTAAGCTAAGAATAGGCTTATTTTGAGCCCTTCTTCAACATTGTTGAAGGGCTCAACATTGTTTGGATAATCCTTATGCTACTTGCTTTGAAATCCATGTGATTTACCGTAATTTTGCATGCTTTATTAGCCTATCTTGCTTCGCTTTTTGTGGCTGATCATAAACTGAAAATGTGCTTATTTTTCCATGTATATGTTCTGTTTTTGGTTGTTTAGGCCATCCATGACATGCCTTATATAGTCACTTTGCATTTTGGCTTGCTAGCCTTGGGGTGTGTGAGTCTTTAGCATGTTTAGCTTGCCTTGATCTCATGATGTGGCATCATTTTAGATCACATTTCAGTCCCTAAATCATGCTCACATGTTTGTGCTTGCCATCCCTTTCATGTTTCAAAGGTGTGCCCTTTTATGCCTAGGAATAGGCCTTATGCATGCTTGTGTTTTTGGAGCATTTTGGGGCTGTCATTAGGGGGGATTTGAGTGTATTTTCACATGCTGAAAAATCTGTTTTTGGTTGCTTGATATGTGCCATGATTGGTCTTGGTAGTGGTGGAAGGGTGCTCCCTTGTTTATGCCTTGGTTTTAGGCCCATTGGTTTGCATGCTTGCACAAGTTTTGGTCACCATTTTGGGCATGTTTGGCCACTGTTTTAGGCTTGTTTGGGGCTGCCTAATCTAGTTTAAGTCCATTCCTCCATGTGTTGTAGCATGCTTACTTTGTATGTTGTCACATACTTGGTCCTGCATGATGTTGCATCCTATACATTGTTCTCACCATGTTGCTCTTTGCATGTTTGATATATTTGCATACTTGTTCCATGCCTTGCATGTTTGTTTGTCTCGGTTACATGCCTAACATACAATGTTTACTTACATTACCATGTTGCATACCTAGCTTTACATGCTTAGGATTGCCTTGCATGAGCATGCATACTTAGCCTCTTGAAGTGAGTGTGATAGAGGTTAAGTCCCCATTCATTGGATCATTTGCATTGCATTTCATTTGAAATTAAAGTTGCATACTTGGTACTTTGGGCCATCATGCATGGAAATGCGTGATTGGTGGCCGAGAATCGAGGTACATGCCCCTTTGAGTCACAAACATGATAAGGGACTTGTTTGGTGCATACATATGTCCTAAAATTCCATGCCATGCACTCTTTGTCTGTTGTGTCAAAACTGCCTCTCCGCAGAATTTAGTGCCGACCGGCACTCTATAGTGCCGACCGCAATCTTTTTGTGCCGATAAGCTCATCGAAGCCGTGGTAAATCTAAGCAGCGGTAGCCACTCACTCTAGCCGGTGATGTAATCGCAATGCATTTAGAAGGTGTCCTCGAACTTTGGTAATTTTGGAGGGAGGCAAGAAAAACAGAGGCAACAAAGTGGCATGGTGCGGACTTTTCCGGCAAGTCGGATCCGAGCATGCATCATCCCTCTTCCCGAGGCCTTTTATTGCTTTCAAGAGTTTAATTAATTTGTTAATTAATTAAGGGTCTGTAATAATTAATTAGCTAGGATAGTTGATTTATTATTTGGGATCAGATATTATTCTTTTGGTCCCTCCGAGTGAGGGCATATGTAATAAGTGTGGGTGAGTGGCATGTATGTCTTCCAACCCCATTTCTTTCTCCCTTTTATTTACCCGCTATGATGGTAGATTAGGGCATATTTAATTTAGCATATCTTATGCAATGCATGCGTGCATCCATGCATTTGTTGACATGCATCGTTCGCACATCATACAAACCGCATCGTACTTTCAATTCCAAATTGAATACGTGTTATTTGTAGCATTCCATATGCCATGTTTAGGATAGCCGAGCCCGCCTAGATTACATCTTTGCATGTGTTGCATTAGACATTTCAAGATGCTTAGGTCCATGCATGGATTTCTAATAAGCTTCTGCTTTTGGCTCGAGTACTAGGTGAGCTTTATGCTTTAGCATATCACATGTGTGTAAATGTTGCCATAATAGCATGACTACTATGAGGCTAAGTGCTTATGTGATATAACCGCATGAATGCCTGGGTGGAGGTTAAATTACCTAAATTGGGACAACACATTAAACTGTGAGTTTTAAAGCCCACTAGATAGTGGCAAAAGAGTGGCAAAACATTTTAGCCTACTTATGAATAGCAAATCATTTTCAAAACAAACATGTGGTGTTTTGTTCCAACTTAGGCGATTTGGTCTATACTTGTTTGTCAGGCATAACATAGTAATTCTAGGCTAATAACCGAATAAGAACATGTAATGTTTTCAAAATCGGATATCACGGTTAGTAGAGGCCGGTCTTCGACCGCGAAAAGGGGGTGCTCATAGTCGACCTTCCCGATCGTACCCAAGCTCCGAGCCAAGACCACTTTGATGATTTTACATGTGGCCTTCGCACCGAGTCGGTTTCCTAAATTTCCCATTTTAAAAATATTTAGGTGGCGACTCAGAATCCGCAAAGCACCATGTTTGGCACTACTTTTCAAAAATCTGCTTTTCTCAAACGATTTGCGGATTTGGACTCTTTGGTTCAGATTTAGAACCGCGGACACAAATCGAGTCCGAATCAGAGTGAAGCCCACGCGCGCTTACGCTTCAAGCATCACTGGGATTTTAGAAAGCTTGACTCGAACTGGTGATATCCTGCTTTGACTACACTTATGTGTTTCTTTGTATTGCATGTGTATTGGTGCGCCTAGGACACCGTGGTTGGCCATCCGCTATTCCTCGAGCGGTTTGTCGGAGGCTTGTCTTGTCAAGGCATGTCCATAAGGTCGACTGCTATGGCTCGCCAAGATAGAACACAAACCCCGGTTTTACCGGCACTTTTTGACCATTCGACCTAGTGCATATTCGATCCATAGTGACCATTCCAAACTAGGACAAAGTTGCTTACCCGATCATAGGTTGTTTGAAACCGCCGCGTGCGAGTGAAACCCTAGCTCGACAAAATAGGACAGGGAAACCCTACCCCAACATAGGGGTGTATTGGCTCTCTTTACATGCTATGTGCTTTTAGAGTGTATCTCACAGGAATGCATATCGCTATGAAGTCTTGGTATCCGCCCGAGGGCACCAAGATTGATTTTGAGAATCACCATATCTCATGTATCGATTCAGATTTGGGCGTTGATTTCGGGAACAAGGATCGCATAGAATACACTGCTCACCACTCAGATCTGCTTGGTGAAGTTGAGCCGAGATGTCGCCTGCTTTCCCTTTTGCTAGGTAGTCTTGGAACCATAGCTTCGTAGGCTCCACTATCCCCTGTACATTGGATTTGTGTTGATAGACTTTGTCGTCGAGATTCAGATTCGGTTGCCAAAGGCAGAGTAAAAGGGCCACCAGCACGGATCACCGGCTCAAATAGCTACTAGATCGCTGGTCCTTATCCCCCACCGCTGAATTGTCGTGCCGAGGTCTCGCCACCACAGGATAGATATACCAATACCGATGGATCAACAGAATCACGCTCGGTGGAGGCAATGATGCGCCGATGCAGAAACTATGAAACTCATGCAAAGAAGACGCTGTTCGCCAAGCGGAATTCTCCAAACAAAGAAGTCAGAATCATGGCTCAAGAACCGAGCTCATCACTGTGCTACAACAAAGAAGCGGCATCGCTTCACAACAAGTTCCTCCCCAAGGAGCTCCAAAGACTGGGAGACGCCAAATGTCCAAAATGTCCAAGAGGATACAGACCTTCCAACGGGGCCGGCTCCGCCCCCGATTCTACCGCAACTATCCAAGGCAGCCACGCCTATCAATGTACCGACTCTCCTTTGAGTTCGGCAGACCCCACAGCACTAAAGCTGAGTAAGTTGGAAAAAATGTTCAAGAGATCCCAGGGAGTCAAGACCATCCCTGACATCGAAGATGGATACACCGATGCAGCTGTGACGCTGCCCGACAGATTCAAGATGCCACATATCGATCGATTCGATGGCTCTGGAGACCCAATGGTGCACCTCCACCTATTTTCTGATATCCTGAGGCCAATGGGTTTGACCACAGCCCAGAAGCTGTCATTATTCGGCCGGACCTTGTCAAGTATAGCGGCTATCTGGTACGCAAAATTGGAGGATCCGCCAAAGGAACTGGAGGAGATGGCCGAGGCCTTCACGCTCAATACTCCTATAATACTCAGACGAGGTCACCACCCGTGATCTTGAGACAACCAGCAAGAGCCAAATGAGAGCTTCTCGACTTTTGTAAGGCTACGGAGGGCTAAGGCTTCGACAATGACCGTCGTGCCTTTGATAAGGATCAGATCCGGATGGTTGTGCGCAACCTCCAGCCAAAACTCATGCAAAAGCTGATCGTCCTACCCCTTCCCACCTTCGCGGACTTGCACGAGATTGGGGTACAAATCGAGGATGCTATGAAACAGGGCCTCATTGACCAGGAGAAGGAGCAGCCCAGGAGGGCGTTTACCCGCAGTTCGAATGCAACCGCCAATGGTGATGCAGCTGCAAGATTTTCAGATATGGGCATGGTTGCCACCACCACACCGAGAGCAGCCACCCCCTTTGTTGGTGCATCCACTTCAAACCCCCGAACTTCAGACTATCTGCCCCGAGGCAAGAGGGTTTTCACCCCACTCTACATGTCTTTGTCTAAAGCTCTAGGGGTCCTACTCAGGAAAGGACATCTGAAACCGTTAGAACAACGGCCCCTACCCGATCCTCTCCCTGCAAATCATGACTCGGCTAAGCATCAGGCCTTCCATCAACAAACCGGTCATGACACCATCGATAGCTACCCGCTCGCCATGAGATACAAAATTTGATTGACAACAAGGTCATCGCCGCACACCAAGAAAGTCTATCATCGATCGGTGAACTTGGGGGACAAGACGAGTATGTGATCGTGGATGGACCACCGCGCGGCGCACTTAGTTTACTCCAGATGTGGCGATGGCACGACCGCTTTGAGCATTTGTGAATGCCGATTTTTGTACATTCGACTTGGGTATTGGTCGGTTTTGTTGTGTTATTTTGAGTCTGCTCTTTGTCTTGAGTCATTCTTTTGTTTTGGGTCCGTCTTGTCGTATTAAGTCACCCCTATTGTAGAGAGTCGGGTGATTCCGGAATGTTACCTGACACCCCTTTTTCAATTTGTGTTTGTCTTTTTTGCTTTCTTTTGAGTCTGTTTCTGCCTTGGAGCCAGTTATGCCAACAGATCTGAATGGAACAGCAGTGATTTTCACACTCTTGTGTCTGCTTCTGCCGTGTGCCAGTTGTGCCGGAAATTCTAAATGAGATGGCGGTATTTGACTGGAAGCTATGTCTTTTCTGTGCCTTGAATTCATTGCATCGACCTAAGTTTTCCAAAACTTTTTCAAATATTGTGATAAAAACAAAGAGGAAGAAATTTCTGCTCTTGTAAAATTGATCAACTTGAGAGAAAGAGAGGCGTGCTAAGCCCTTAATGAATGGAATCATGCTTGTTAGTGTGAGTACTGGGAAGGATCCTGGCTTGATCCATATTGGTCCCACACTGTCTTCAGCGCGAGCGATTTGTCGCTTTCTTAAAAACTTTCAAAAAATGTTTTGCGCGGTCCTGCGAAGACATGTGTGGAATCGCTCTTGAGATTGTGTAGCTTAGATCGCCTCAGCCTCAAGACTCGACCCCTTTGCTTTCAAACCTTGAACTTGCATTCAGAATGTTCAACGGTCAACCACAATGTGAGGCCTGTGTGGCCAGATTCAAAGCAGCCCATGAATTAGAGGCAAGAAAGTCGGATCAAGAAGATCAGAAGATCAGAAGAAGCTTGCAAAGCTAGAATGTATACCCTTTGAACTAGGGGCAAAATGTCCGATGTGCTCAAGAGCCAAGATGGATCCTTTATGAATCAATACAATAGCCACTCTCGGATACGGATGGCTTCAAAACCCTAAAACCATTTGGCATGGACTTGTTACACTTTTACCCTTTGAGAGGCTCATTGGCCGAAAACCCTAAGGGCGACCTGTGCAAAAGTTAGAGCAAAGAAAATATATCCCAAAAAAGAAAAAAGAGAAAAACAAAGATAGAAAAAGAGAAAAGAAAAGAAAAGAAAAAGCTGCAAAAAAGCCTAAAAGGAAAGAAAAAAAATGAAAAAGAAAAAAAGAAAAGAAAGAAGAACAAAGCTCGCAAGGTCGAAAACTCGCAATAGGCGCCTTTGGCAAAAGTTAGAGCATAAAAGGAGAGGTTAAATACCCGAGTGTACCTTAACCCCGAACTACGAAGGCTTGATTCCCATGTTTGGGATACGAGGCAACTTCATTCTCAAGTCCAAACCAGAAACACTTCAAATTCAATTGTGTCCATGAAATGGTTTTGATCATCTTTGCCTCTCTCAGATCCGAGAGTCTGGTTGTGTTCGCCGCTCAAGGATCGATTACAAGTACACCGCGATGCATCCAAACAAGGGGCAACTTTCCGCTGCCATTCAAAAACGCCGTGTCATTTCAAACAAGGCAACTTTCCGTTGCTATGCAAGGTCCTTCGCATAAGGGGCAATTTTCCATTGCTATGGGTCCGAGGTTGTGCATCTCAAGAGTAGGTTCCGCTTGTTGAGCATTGGCCGCTTGCAAAAAATAGTTTTTGAGAATTTTACCGAGGTTGACTATTCTCTCAAAAATTATTCCATCTTTTCCAAAATCGACCATTTTCTTGGACCCAAAAAGGAAAATTTTCAAAGGCTCATAGCCCGACTTGCATGATTTTCAAATCAAAAAGTTGAATAAGCATGTTAATCTAACTTTCATGTTGGTCAAAATTGTTTTAAACAAAAACAAAAATGGTCAAAATGATGAACTAGGGGCACAGCTTGAGTCAAGCTTCTTTTTCCCCATCATCAACATACTTGCCAGAAGGGCACTCCACCTTCCAGAAAAAGGCGCAACTGAGGTCAACAACAAAGGGCTGAAAGCTCTCACACCCTCCAAGCAGGGAGGTATCAAGTCAAGTGCGGCTAATTAAATTGAATGGGGCAAGATGTTCCACTTCACCATCCGGACAGATCTAACCACGCCCAAACTCCCCAAAGGCATCATCAACCGATGTTAGCCGCAGATTTGCTACACACCCATTTGTAGCACAACCTCTGTGGGAAGAATTCACTAGTCATGCGAAGAAGAAGAATCTAGCGAATGCTAAGGGCAAGGGCCCGCAACTTCTTTATCCATCAACCACCTGGGAGGGATTGAAGATGAGAGATTGAAGAATAGAGAGATGTCGGCTGAGAGAAAAAGTGAGAAAAGGGCTTTTTCAGAAAACTAGAGATTGAGTGCCAAGTGATGTGAGAATCACAAATAAGAAAGGGTGGGAATAATACCCGGTGAAACAGGCTCCCTGTGCGCATTTGAGTCTTTCGTTGTGTTTTGTTTGTCTCGAGTCTTGTTTTGAGTCGTTTCAAGTGTCTGTGTTTGTGTTTAGGTTGTTACCTTTTGTTTTCCGTTATTGAGTTTTTTTTGCTGTGTTCAGTTGTAGGCTCAATACCCGGTCGAAAACTCATTTTCTCAAATTTCAAAAATGATTTGTTGTGTGCTCAGAGTGCTGTGCCATTCTCCACATTTGTGCAAAAAGGAATTTGTTCTTTCAAAAACTGCAGGATTCAACCCCCGATAAGTGTGAACAGTAGAACCAGGACCTATCCGAAGCTATAATGGTTCCGGACTGCAAAGCAAAAGCAAAAGAGGGAAATGTCGGGCATCTGAGTTTGTTCCAACTTCTAGAAGCTCCGAGATCGCATTCTCAGATGTACCTCTTCGCACCTTGTCGTTGTTCAAGAATGAGCGTGCCTCTATCCCAAGTGTAAGCCCGCTTCAAGTCGTAATGGCAATTAAAGCAAAGCAGATGTTATCTCTCTAATATGAACAGGTGTGCCCGTTTGAGCCGAATGTGTTGCAAACCCTCCGAAAGGTAAATCGGAGGTCGCGTTGTTATCTGGTCTCGTTAAGGCTTGTATACCCTTATTCGCATTTTGTTTCAACTATGCGTTGTCACGCACATTCCACTTGCATTGTTATGCATCCTTCCACTTGCATTGTTATGCACCCACTTCACTTGCATTATGATGCACGCTCTAATTGCATTGTTATGCACCCACTTCACTTGCATTGTGATGCACGCCCAATCGCATTGTTATGCACACTCTTCTTCCAAACACCGATACGCCCCTAAGTTTTTTCCTTTCCAAACACCGGATACGCCCCACGCTTTCTTCCTTTTGGAACACCGGATACGCCCCTATGTTCTCTTTTTCTCCGAAACACCGGATACGCCCCTATGTTTCGCTTTTTTCTAAACCTCTCGATACGCCCTTACTTTTCTCTTTTTCCAAACACCGGATACGCCTTATGGTTCTATACCTTTCAAACACCGATACGCCCTTATGTTTCTTCTTTCAAACACCGGATACGCCCCTATGTTTCTCATTCCTTGCGGAACACCGGATACGCCCCTATGTTTCTCCTTCTTTTCTAACATTTGGGATACGCCCTAATCTTTGGGATACGCCCCTAATCTTTTTGTCCTAACCTTTGGGATACGCCCTAACATCTCGATACGCCCCTAATCCTTGGGATACGCCCCTAACCTTCGATACGCCCCTAGTCTTCGATACGCCCCTAACATCTCGATACGCCCTAATCTTTGGGATACGCCCTAACCTCGATACGCCCTAGTCTCGGATACGCCCCTAACATCTCGATACGCCCTAATCTTTGGGATACGCCCCTAACCTCTCGATACGCCCCTAGTCTCGGATACGCCCCAACATCCGATACGCCCTAACCTCTCGATACGCCCCCACGCTTTCTCCTCTTCGTTAAAAGCGTTCTAATACGCCCAATGCTCATACCATTCCAAACACCGATATGTCCTTTGTTTCTCTCTTTGTTCCTTCCTCACATGATTGCAAAGATGTTTGGAATTGCTTACCTCCGCCACGAGTCCAAATATGGTTGGAATTTGTCACCCTTTTGCATCAATTCTACTCTCTTTTGCATCGCATCTATTATCTATTACATGAAATGTAGTTAGAATCAGATTCACTTGCTTAAAATGTTGCATTTATTTTGCATAATTGCTTCATTATTACTCTCTTTGCATGATCATAAGTTATACACTTGCATTGTGCATCACTATGCATCTTGCCCCTGAACTACGCTGGTTTGATTCCTTGCAAAGGGATACGTAGGCAGCCTGCGGGCACAACCATTTATTCATTTGTATTTTGTTTGTTTGTCCAAGTCTTCGGCCTTGTCAAAATGGGTCGCTTCGACTTTGACATTCACTCCCGCCATTGTTATGACTTTCGAAGTTTTCACAAAGAGGGGCAATCAGAGACACCCCATTTTTGACCGCCCTCAAGACTTGGGCATTACTGATGGTTTGCTCGGTGTTGAGAGATGTGCAGGGTACAGGTTCAATTCCTTCGACAAGAAGAGAGGAAAATCGTCCAAACACTTTGTTTAGGGGTTTGGAGTTGAAGAAAAGAGGAAAGGGGAGGAGAAAATTGGTCTGGGAGAAGTTCGACATGAATCCGGGTAGGAGAGAATCCAGCAGCCCACGCTAAATCGGGCTTATTCAATTGCATACTTGGAGTTAAGCTATGAGGCCACCATCGTTGGAAAGAAGACTTCCGGGCTTCACTTTGTACTCAAGAATCTCCCAAAGCCAAGTCCGGTGGAGGAGATATGATTGGTTGAAGCCGGGCATCATCCCTTGGATCGAAGTCTGCGCGACTTCACGGAAAAGGGCATAACTTTTTGCACAGGAGGAATTTTGATGCAAGGTTTGCGCCATTGGAAAGCTAACTTCCGGGCTTCGATTTGCATACCCACCGGCCATGTTTTGACCAAGGAATCATCCATCGGCACTCTATTTAGCCGACCGGCAGAAAAGAGTGCCGACCGCACTTTATTTTGGCCGATGATCACACCTTCCGCCGACCTGAACTCTTTGAACCCCCAAGCATAGTGCACACCAGCCGTGCCAGCTGGGATGCAGAACCAGACTCCACGTGCATCCATGTGCCTATTTTGCACCATTTTGCACCTTTTGGCCCTTATTTTGCACCTTTGCTCATGGCTTCTTGAGGAAGCCTTGACCCTTTGTCTTGGCTTCCTCAAGAAGCCTACCACCGTCCAAGCTTCTCCAACAAGCTTTGCACCCTTTGACCCTTTGAAACTTAGCCTTAAGTCTTGGTTTGCTTGGCCTATATAAGAGAGCCTTCTCTCCCATTGCTAGGGTTGGAGGTTTGAACAAAAAACCAGAGATATATATGTATATCCGATATATACATATATATCCCTCCCTCTCTCTCCATTTCTCCCCCATCCACCCTCCAAAGCCCATTGTTCTTGAGCCATTCCATCCCCACCACCTAGCACCACCACTACCACTCCATTTCCAACGACTTGGGGCTGTTTTGCAGAGGTTGGGAGCACCTAAACTTGGTCTAAAACCCGCTGGTTTGTCGTCTTCAAGGGTAAGTCTTCATCTTCCCTTTCTAGCTTTTTTCTTGCTTCACATCTAAGCCCTAGTTGCAAGCTGTTTTGGGCCCCGACCCAAACTGCCAATATACTTATTTTGGGGTCCTCTTCATGTTAGATTGAGCACGACTTGCTGATAGGTGGCTGCATCTAGCACCTATCTCAATATCCTCTTGTATGCCATGTTTCTTGCATAGAATATTTGGCTTGTGTATGATCTGTTTCAGAGCATTATGTAAGCTAAGAATAGGCTTATTTTGAGCCCTTCTTCAACATTGTTGAAGGGCTCAACATTGTTTGGATAATCCTTATGCTACTTGCTTTGAAATCCATGTGATTTACCGTAATTTTGCATGCTTTATTAGCCTATCTTGCTTCTGTTTTTGTGGCTGGTCATAAACTGAAAATGTGCTTGTTTTTCCATGTATAAGATCTGTTTTTGGTTGTTTAGGCCATCCATGACATGCCTTATATAGTCACTTTGCATTTTGGCTTGCTAGCCTTGGGGTGTGTGAGTCTTTAGCATGTTTAGCTTGCCTTGATCTCATGATGTGGCATCATTTTAGATCACATTTCAGTCCCTAAATCATGCTCACATGTTTGTGCTTGCCATCCCTTTCATGTTTCAAAGGTGTGCCCTTTTATGCCTAGGAATAGGCCTTATGCATGCTTGTGTTTTGGAGCATTTTGGGGCTGTCATTAGGGGATTTGAGTGTATTTTCACATGCTGAAAAATCTGTTTTGGTTGCTTGATATGTGCCATGATTGGTCTTGGTAGTGGTGGAAGGGTGCTCCTTGTTTATGCCTTGGTTTTAGGCCCATTGGTTTGCATGCTTGCACAAGTTTTGGTCACCATTTTGGGCATGTTTGGCCACTGCTTTTAGGCTTGTTTGGGGCTGCCTAATCTAGTTTAAGTCCATTCCTCCATGTGTTGTAGCATGCTTACTTTGTATGTTGTCACATACTTGGTCCCGTTTGCATGATGTTGCATGCTATACATTGTTCTCAACATGTTGCTCTTTGCATGTTTGATATATTTGCATACTTGTTCCATGCCTTGCATGTTTGTTTGTCTCGGTTACATGCCTAACATACAATGTTTACTTACATTACCATGTTGCATACCTAGCTTCACATGCTTAGGATTGCCTTGCATGAGCATGCATACTTAGCCTCTTGAAGTGAGTGTGATAGAGGTTAAGTCCCCATTCATTGGATCATTTGCATTGCATTTCATTTGAAATTAAAGTTGCATACTTGGTTCTTTGGGCCATCATGCATGGAAATGCGTGATTGGTGGCCCTGAATCGAGGTACATGCCCCTTTGAGTCACAAACATGATAGGGGACTTGTTTGGTGCATACATATGCCTAAAAACCCATGCCATGCAATCGTTGTTCTGCTTGTCGTCAAAACTGCCTCTCGCAGAATTTAGTGCCGACCGCACTCTATAGTGCCGACCGCAATCTTTTTGTGCCGATAAGCTCATCGGCCGGTGGTAAATCTAAGCACGGTAGCCACTCACTCTAGCCGGTGATGTACGCAATGCATTTAGAAGGTGTCCCGAACTTTGGTAATTTTTGAGGACAGGCAAGAAAACAGAGGCAACAAAGGCATGGTGCGGACTTTTCCGGCAAGTCGGATCCGAGCATGCGTCATCCTCTTCCCGAGGCCTTTTACTGCTTTCAGTAGTTTAATTAATTTGTTAATTAATTAAGGGTCTGTAATAATTAATTAGCTAGGATAGTTGATTTATTATTTCGGACTGTATTATTATTTTGGTCCCTCCGAGTGAGGGCGCAATTGTAATAAGTGTGCGTGAGTGGCATGTATGTCTTCCAACCCCATTTCTTTCTCCCTTTTATTTACCCGCTTAGAATGGTAGATTAGGGCATATTTAATTAGCATATCTTATGCAATGCATGCGTGCATCCATGCATTTGTTGACATGCATCGGGTTCGCACATCATACAAATGCATCGTACTTTCAATTCCAAATTGAATACGTGTTATTTGTAGCATTCCATATGCCATGTTTAGGATAGCCGAGCCTCTAGGTTACATCTTTGCATGTGTTGCATTAGACATTTCAAGATGCTTAGGTCCATGCATGGATTTCTAATAAGCTTCTGCTTTGGCTCTGAGTACTAGGTGAGCTTTATGCTTTAGCATATCACATGTGTGTAAATGTTGCCATAATAGCATGACTACTATGAGGCTAAGTGCTTATGTGATATAACCGCATGAATGCCTGTGGGTGGAGGTTAAATTACCTAAATTGGGACAACACATTAAAACTGTGAGTTTTAAAGCCCACTAGATAGTGGCAAAATCGTCTTTTCTAAAAGCCCGCTTAAGAGTGGCAAAACCTGCATTTTAGTCTACTTGTGCAAAGCAAATCATTTTCATAACAAACATGTGGTGTTTTGTTCCAACTTAGGCGATTTGGTCTATACTTGTTTGTCAGGCGCATAACATAGTAATTCTAGGCTAATAACCTAATAAGAACATGTAATGTTTTCAAAATCGGATATCACGGTTAGTAGAGGCGGTCTTCGGACGGGCGAAAGGGGTGCTCATAGTCGACCTTCCCGATCGCACCCAAGCTCCCGAGCCAAGACCACTTTGGTGATGATTCGACATGTGGCCTTCGACCGAGTCGTGGTTTCCTAAATTTCCCATTTTAAAATATTTAGGTGGCGACTCAGAATCCGCAAAGCACCATGTTTGGCACTACTTTTCAAAAATCTGTTTTCTCAAACGATTTGCCAGATTTGGACTCTTTGGTTCAGATTTAGAACCGTGACACAAATCGAGTCCGAACTGTAGAGTGAAGCCCACGGGCGCGTCTACAGAGGGGTTTAAAGCCAAAAGCTACCCTTTTCGATGCCGGAGTTATTCTGTTGCACTCTCTTCGAGTCATTGTTGTTAAGCATTGTCTGTTTGTTGTTATTCGGTCAATTTTTATTCATGTTGGGGATTGTTGGAAAAATAATGGTTTTTTGGTGACTTTAATTCAATATTAAAGTGGGCACAAATCCTCAATTGAGGTAGAGTAAAGTGAGTTTAGATTATTTGTAATTAAATCTTTGCACCACAAAGAGAATAACCAAAAACCATTAAGGTTTGAATGAGAAATTGACTCATTAAGTTAGGCTCATGAAAGAGGTGTTAGGAAAGATGTAAAATCTTGTATCCCACATTGTGGGTATTTGGGAAGTGGATTTTTTTGTAAGTTTTTTTAGTTGTAGGATATTATTGGAGAAAAAAAAATTTGTGTTTGGGAAAATAGTTGGGTTTTTTTGTAGTTGGATGTGATGTTTGTGAGAGAAAAAGTGAAATGATTATGGGGTTTGATGTGATATTTTGTTTGGATTTGTTTTTTTTTTTTTTTTGGTTTTGTAACCAATTTGTATTTTAGTGAAAAAAAAAACAAAAAAAAAACCTAAAAAATTTGTTCCCAAACACCGCTATTGATTATAGAGGAAAGCATTGATGGGTATTTAAATCTCATTTTTTGCATAAGGGTGTAAGCCCTTTGGGGCATCAAATTTTCCAAAGGAATGGAGTTATAGATGCTTCAAGAATGGACTTGGGCTAAGACTGTGGTCCAAGTTAGTTATGCAAAAATTGCCACACGCACGCGCGCCACCCGCCAGTCTGGATCATGTCGAGTCCAAGTCCATTGTCCATGATCCGTGGGTCGTGGATCGTGGATCTTGGATCTTGGGCTTGGGCTTGGGCTTGCTGGAATGGACTGAGTGTAGGGGTTGGGCTTGTTCCATCCATCTTAATCTTTTTGGACCAAGCCAGATCTGTAGGCTGCAAATATATATACACAAAACTTATGTGTATAGCTGGTAACTCCTCTATTGATGATAGACTTAAACCCATCAGTTTTGCAGGTTTAATATAGAATTCATTTCTGCATTTGTGATGGGCCTTGATGGCAGGAGTTTTTCCCTCTCTCCCTCCATGGGTATAAAAGGAGGCCCTCTCCTTCCTTTTCATGACATAGAATGGTTACTCTTCTTGTCTTCAAAAGTTATCCTCCAATTTTATATTCTTCCTAGAGAGAGTGGGCTACAAATTTATGTTCACTGAAGTTACTAAATCGATGCATTACTGTAACTGGTCCAACCATCGTATCTTGAGAAATAGACGTCGAACAACCTCCAGCACCCAACCGGTGAGGCAACGAATCTGTTTTAAGGACACTATCTAGTGCATGCTTCGGTTTGCTTTCCTTTGTTATTTTATTTTATTATATATTGTAATTTTCAGCATGGTTTGCTTATTCTGAAATTTCAATTATCAATTACGAATCTATTTGGTTATTTAATTACAAAATTTATACAACAAGCTTAAAATAGATTAGTATTTTTTTTTTCTTATGAAATTGGAACAAATAAATTCATATGTAATTGGACTAGTTAATTTTCCTAAGATTGTACACTCCTTACTGTTTCATGAATAGGATTTATGTCTTATATAATTGGACAAATATGTAGATCATTCATCGAAATTCTAATTGTCCGTATGTCCCATAGATCTGCTTCTATTGCACGGTATTTTTTTAAGGTTATTGTTTCTTTATACCACTACACATGTTACATGCTGCTATGTTGTTTCTATGAGGTTCTATATTGCATGATATAAGGCCTTAGGGAGTGAGTGGATTTTCAGAAGAAATATGAAAGTTGATGGGTTAATTGATAAGTATATAAAGCTAGACTAGTTATCAAAGGATATAGGTAGCGAGAAGGCCTGGATTACTTTGATGCGTATTCACATGTGACAAGGATTACATCTATTCGCATGGTGATTGCGATAACAGCTTTACGTAGTCTGGAGATACATCAGATGGATATAAAGACAGCTTTCATAAATAGAGATTTAGATGAAGAAATCTACATGGAGCAACCCAAGGGGTTCTGTAACAGGTTCGCGTGGGACCTCGCTACAGTTCGGACTCCCTGTTGTGTTACGGTTCTAAATCTGAACCAAAGAGTCCAACTCTGGCAAATCGTTTTGAGAAAAATAGATTTTGAAAAGAAGTGCCAAACATGGACTGCTTTGCCAGATACAGAGTCGCCACCTAAATATTTTTTTTATGGGGGAATTTAGGAAACCCTGACTCGGTGCTAAAGGCCACGTGTCCGTCATCACCAAAGTTGTCTTGGCTCGGGAGCTTGGGTACGATCAGGGAATGTCAGCTATGAGCACCCCTTTTCGCCCGGTCCGAGGACCGGCCTCTACTAACCATGATATCCAATTTTGAAAACTTTATGTGTTCTTATACCAGTTATTAGCCTAGATTTACTACGTTATGTGCACAGCAAACAAGTATAGACCAAATCGCCTAAGTTTGAACAAAACACTACATGTTTGTTTTGAAAACGGTTTGCTACTCGCAAGTAGGCTAAAATGCAGGTTTTGCCACGCTCAAATGGGCTTTAGAAAAGATGATTTTGCCACTAACTAGTGGGCTTAAAACTCACAGTTTTTAATGCATTGTCCCAATTTAGGTAATTCAACCTCCATCCACAGGCATTCAAGCAGTTATATCACATAAGCAGCTAGCCTCATGGTAATCATGCTATTATGGCAACATTCACACGCATGCGATATGCTAAAGCATAAAAGCTCACCTAGTACTCCAAGCCAAAATAAAAACCAGTTAGTAATCATATGCATGATCCTAGTTCATGTTAAATGGCTAATGCAACACATGCAAAAATGCGACTATAGCAGGCTCGGCTATTCTAAACATGGCATATGGAATGCTACAACTAGCACGTATTCAATTTGGAATTGAAATACAAATGCAGTTTGTATGATGCGCCGAGCCCAATGCGTGCAAAACAGATGAATGATGTAAACATGCTATCATACTGTATGCTAATCGAAATATGCCCTATATCTAACCATCATAAGCGGGTAAATAAAAGGGAAGAAAGACGTGGGGTTGGAAGACATACATCACACTCACCCACACCTATTACAATTATGCCCTCACGCAGAAGGTCCAAAAGAATATACAGTCCGAATAATACAGTCCAAATACATAATAAATTATTACAACAAAATTCTAATTTAATTAATAATTGAAATGCGAAAAGAAAGGAGGCTACGGCCTCCCACCTCGGGATGCCCGAATGATGCATGCTCGAATCCGACTTGCCCGGAAACCCGCGCCATGGCACTGCTGCCTCTGTTTTTATTGCCCTGTCACCCCAAAAATTACCAAAGTCCCAAAATGCCTTCCTTGCATGTGGCTGTATACCACCGGTTGGAGGAAATGTCCACCGGCCACCCACAATTCCCATCGGCTGCTTAGGAGATTATCGGCCCTGAATATAATGCCGGTCGGCACTATATATTGCCGGTCGGCAGAGAATTCTCAAGAGAGGACAGCTTTTGACAAAGAAGCAGATGACAAAGGCATGGTGGAATTTTGAGCATATGTAAGCATGGCCAATGCTCCCTATCATGTATAGGACTCAAGGAAGCATGGCCCTTGGTCCTTGGGCCATCAATTATGCATCTTGATACATGATGGCCTAAGGGACCAAGATAGCGATTCAATGTAAATATGCATGCAACACACAAAATGAGAACCAAGACCCTATCATGTCAAGGTCAAGGGTCTTAGTGACATGAGAATTGAGGTGTGTTTTGCCACTTGAAGTACAAACACCCCTCATTTCTCACACTTGGTTTGACACCCCAAACCAAGTAATGCAATGCATGTTATGCAAACATGGCTCAAAAGGTGCAATATGAGATGAAATGCAAGACATACCAAATGTAATGCAACATTTTATGGCAAGTGTGCAACACTAGGTATGCAAGATACAAAGTGTGATGCAAACATGGACACTTAAGGTAATAGGATTGACATGTGCTAAGACCATATTGACCAAACATGCAACAAGCATCAAATAAACATGCAATGGTGGACTTAACCACAATGGGGCAGACCTCAAACCTCCCCAAAACAATGGCAAAACATGCCCAAAAACATGGGCAAAATGCTATGCAAGCATGCAAGTTAATGAGCCTAAACCTAAGGCACCTAAAGAGAGCATCTTACTACCATTGACATGACCACTCATAGCATGTATTAGGCCACCAAAAACAGATTTCTAGCATGCAAAAACACACCCAAATCCCCTTGATATAGCAGCCCCAAAATGCTTCGAACATACAAGCATGCATAAGGCCTATTCCTAGGCATAAAAGGGCACACCCTAAAAGCATGAAATAAGCCACATATGCAAACATACAAACATGATTTATGGACTGAAATAGGATCCTAAATGAGGCCAAATCAAGAGAATGACCTAAACTAAGCTTGTTAGAGGCCGATACAACCAAGGCTTACAAGCCAAAACAAAAAGCAACTATACTAATCATGCCAAACATGACAAAATCAGTGGCCAACAGACCTAACACATGGCAAAATGATGTTAATATCTTCATGAAGTGAGGCTCATACATGCAAGAAACATGGCCTAAACTCATGGCTTATTTCTAGGCAAACTAGAGCATTACAAAGCAAGTATAAGAAGCATGCCAAGGGCCACAAAACCAACCAAAAACAGAGATGATATATGATCCAAAACACCCAAAAAAACTCTGAAATGAAGCCAAATGCAAGTATGCATACATGCTACTTTGTGAGCCAAGGACAAAGACAAGAAAGGGGCCAAGGGGAGAGGGGTGTCCCTCCCCTATTTATGACCTCAAAATACCTCCCTCACCACTGAAAAAGAAGACCAAGAACACCAAGAAAATAAAACCTTAAGAAAAGGCAACAAAATGGCCAAAACAAAGGCCTAAGAGGGTGAGCTTTCACTCAAACCACAAAATACCCTTAATGAATGTTCTTAAGCATGAAAACATAAGCCTTTTTTATGTTGGACACAAAGCCAAAAACACAAAGCAAGATAGGTAAAAACTAGTTGCAAAAATGGGGAAACTAAAGTAACTAGCTCACCCTTGAAGACTCCTTGAAGAACAAGTGATGTAGCCCTCCTCTAATGATCAAATCCAGTCCAAAACCACCACAAACAAAACTCCAAGTCCCTCAATCTCGGAGCTAGATGTAATAGTGTATGTAATGGTGTAAAAGTAAGGCAAAACACACTATATAGATCCAAAACACACACACAAGGATGAGAGAGATGGAAGATATAGAGAGAGGAAGTGTATAGAGATATATGAGCTCTGGTTTTTTGTCTCTCCAAATGGCCAACCCTCAGCCAAGAAGACAAGGCCTCCTCTTATAGAGGAGACAATTTTGTAAGCTTAGCCACTAAGCAAAACAAGAGGCCCATCCCTCTATACATGTGTATGGAGGGGAAGCCAGTACGATACAGCTGCTTAAAAATATCTGAAAAAGCAACTGCACAGTAGTCGGCAGGGCAAAATTGTCATTTTGACAAAATTGACTACCGACCGGCACAATATAGTGCCGATGGCAACACCAACCAGCCGGTGGCCTCTAGCCACTGCTGGTGGTGTGTGGGGATGCCTCACAAGGCATTCCCTGCCCCTCCAAGGCAAAGCACAAGTGTTTGGTGCAAAACCAGACACAAAACGGTCAAGTTCGGAGGTCCTGAGGCAAGGCGCGTAGCCAAAAACTCCAGGAACTCCAAACGAACACGAACATGGATAATCACCGAGTGTTCAGGCGGTGACGTCCAGGTCTTGAGGACGGTCAAAAATGGGGTGTCTACAGGTTCTCAGCTCCAAGACAAAATAAGAAAGTCTGTAAGCTTGTCAAATCATTGTAAGGTTTGAAGCAAGCTCCCAAGCAATAGCATGAGAAGTTTGACAACGCTACGTTGTCAAATGGGTTCAAAATCAGTAAGTGTGACAAATGCGCATGCGTCAAAGACACTGATAGAGGTTATGTCATTTTGTGTCTTTACGTTGATGACATACTCATTATTGGTAGTAATGATGAGCTGATTAGAAGTGCCAAGAGATTGTAAAACTCTAAGTTTGACATAAAAGATATGGGCCTTGTAGAAATTCATACTGAACAAACAATTGGAATTTCATAAAAAAAAACATGGTGGAATTTATAGAAATTCATAATAGAATAAAACTAGCAAAAAAAAGAAAATCGAAGCCTGCACTAGACAGTGTCCTTAAAACAGATTCGCCACCTCACTAGTTGGGTGTTAGAGGTTGTTCGATGTTTGTCTCTTAGGATATGATGGTTAAATTAGCTACAACAAAAGCACGAACTGCATAGCCTCGACGAACAAAACTAAGGCAGCACTCTCTCACTAAGAAGAATATAAAACTTGACCAAAAAATTCTGAACACACAAAGATAGCAAAATTTCTTGTGTTGAAGAATGAAGGAGATGGTCTCCTTTTATACACATAGAGAGAAAGAGAGGAAAAGGCTCTTGCAACAAATGCAAGAGAATTAATTTTTCAAAACTCCCAATTGATGGCAATTCAATCCATCATCATTATAGAGTTACACCCATTTTATACACATGTGTAATGTGTATAATTCTGTAGCCACTTTTGCCAACACCTCTTTCATGAGGCCAACTTAATGAGTCAATTTCTCATTCAAACCTTAATGGTTTTTGGTCTTTTTTTTTTTTTTTTGTGGTATAAAGATTTCATTACAAAGAATCTAAACTCACTTATTCCACCTCAATTAAGGATTGGTGCCCACTTTAATATTGAATTAAAGTCACCAAAAAATCATTATTTTTTCAACAATCCCCTGCATGAATAAAAATTAACCGAATAATAACAAACAGACAATGCTTAACAACAAAGACTCGGAGAGAGTGCAACACAATAACCCCGACAACAGAAAGGGTAGCGTTTGGCTTTGAACCCCTTATAGTGAAGTCTATCAGATTTTTTGGCTGTCCAGTTGTAGACGCGCCCTTGGGCTTCACTCTACAGTTCGGACTCCCTTTTGTTGTTGCAGTTCTTAATCTGAACCAAAGAGTCCAAATCTGGCAAATCATTTTGAGAAAACTAATTTTTGAAAGAAGTGCCAAACATGGACTGCTTTGCCAGATACAGAGTCGCCACCTAAATGTTTTTTAATGGGAAATTTAGGAAACCCTGACTCGGTGCCAAAGGCCACGTGTCCGTCATCACTAAAGTTGCCTCGGCTCGGGAACTTGGGTATGATTGGGGAAGGTCACTTCGTGAGCACCCACTCGGCCGATCCAAAGACCAAATTTCTACTAACCATGATATCTGATTTTGAAAACATTGTGAGTTCTTATTCCGGTTATTAGCCTAGAATTACTACGTTATGCGCACAGCAAACAAGTATAGACTAGATCGCCTAATTTTGGAAACAAGCATTGCATATCCGTTTGTTTTGAAAATGCTTTGGAATTTGCTACTCGCAAGTAGGCTAAAACACGGATTTCAACAAGTTTTTCCAACTCAAACAATCCAACCTTCACCCACAGGCAATCAAGCAGTTATATCACATAAGCAGCTAGCCTCATGGTAATCATGCTGTTATGACAACATCCACACGCATGCGATATGCTAAAACATAGAAGCTTACCTAGTACTCTAAGCCAAAACAAAAACTAGTTAGTAATCATATGTATGATCCTAGTTCATGTTAAGTGGCTAATGCAACACATGCAAAAATGCAACCTAAACAGGCTCGACTATCCTAAACATGGCATGTGAAATACACAGGTAGCATGTATTCAATTTGGAATTGAAAATACGATGCAGTTAGTATGATGTGTCGAGCCCGGTGCATGTAAACGAATGTATGGATGCAGGCATGCTATCATACTGTTATGCTAATTTAAATATGCCCTAATCTACCATCATAAGCAGGTAAATAAAAGGGAGAAAGAAGTGGGGTTGGAAGACATGCACATACTCACCCACACTTATTACAAATGTGCCCTCACACGGAGAGACCAAAAGAATATCTGACAATTTAATAGCAGTCCAAATACAGAATAAATTATTACAAAGATTTTAATTATCAAATTAAATCAAATGTAAAAAGTGGGGGGCCTCGGCACTACCTCGGGATGCGCGAATGATGCATGCTCGATCCGTCTTGCCCGGAAAGCCCGTACCATACCACTGCCGCCTCTGTTTTCACTGTCCTGCCTCTCCAAAGACTGCCAAAGTCCCAGGATACCTTATATGCACACTGCTTCACACCATCGGCTAGATGAAATGGCCACCGGCCATGTAAAATATCTGTCGGCTGCTTATGAGGTTGTCGGCCACCAATATATTGCCGGTCGGCAAACAATTCCTGCAGAATTTGGTTTTTGACAGTAACAAGGACAGACAGTGTATGGTATAGAATTTTGGGCACATGTAAGCATGGCCATGCCTCCTATCATATATGAGACTCAAAGAAGCATGGCCCTTGGTTCTTGGACCATCAATTATGCATTTTGATGCATGATGGCCTAAGGGACCAAGATTGCAATTCAATGTAAAAAATGCATGCAACACAAAAATGAGAACCAAGATCCTATCATGTCCAAGTCAAGGGCCTTAGTGACATGAGAATTGAGACGTGTTTTGTCACTTAAAGTACAAACACCTCTCATCCCTCACACTTGGTTTGACACCCCAAACCAAGTAATGCAATGCATGTTATGTAAACATGGCTTAACAATGCAACATGATGCTAAAATGCAAGGCATGCCAAATGCTATGCAACATCATGTTAAGTATACAATGCTCCTCACATACAATGCTATAGTGCAACTCATCATATAGTACAAGGGTACAATGCAAGCATGCAATTAGAGACCACAAGTTAAGCATACAACCATGCCCAAGGAGGGACTTGGACTGAAATGGGAGGCCTTAAACACCCCCAAAACAGTGGCTAAAAGTGCTCAAAATGGTGGACAAAATGCTCAATAAGCATGTAAGTTAATGGACCTAAAGCTAAGGCACAAAAGAGGGTACTCCACTACCATTAACATGACCACTCATGGCATGTATTATACAAGCAAAAACAGAATTCTAGCATGCAAAAATACACCCAAACCCTCTGATATGGCATCCCCAAAGTATCCTAAACATACAAGCATGCATAAGGCCTATTTCAAGGCACCAAAAAAAACAACCTTCCAAGGCATGAAAGTGATGACCAATGCAAGCATGTAAGTATGGATTAGGGACTGAAATATAGCCTACAATGATGCCAAATCATGAGAAGAAGCTAAGTTAAGCATGCTAGTGATCTACACAACCAAGGCTTACAAGCCAAAAATGCAAAGCAACTATACCAAGCATGCCACACATGGCAAAATCAGTGGCTAACAGACCTAAAACATGACAAATCATGACCAAAAACTTCAATAAGCCAAGCTAAAACATGAGGGTACACAAGGCCAAGTACATGACACACTTCTAGGCAAAATAGAACATTACAAAGCAAGTGTAAGATGCATGCTAAGAGCTACAAATCCGACCAAAAACAGAGATATAACATGCCATATGAACACCAAATAAGCTCTGAAATGAAGCCAAAACAAACCAAGTATGCATGCTCCCTTATGAGCAAAAAACAAAGGCAAAAGAGGGACAAAGGGGAGAGGGGTGTCCCTCCCCTATACAAGACTTCAAACCACCTTCCTCACCACTAAAAACCCACTGGTTTTCAGTGGTGAGAAGACCAAAACACCAAGGCAAACAAAGCCTTAAGAAAAGGCACCAAATAGGCCAAAATAAAGCCTAAGAGGGTGAGTTTGCACTCAAACCACAAAGTGACCTTAATGAAAGTTCTAAAGTAAGAAAAAATAAGACTTTTTCATGTTATACACAAGACGCAAATCAGTATACAAGGCAGGTAGAAACTTGTTGCAAAAATGGGGAAACTAAAGTAAAGTGCTCACCCTTGGAGAACACCTCAAGAACAGATGATCCAGCCACCCTCTATTGATCAAAACCAGTCCAAAAGCTCAAGAATCGACCCTGCAAGCTTCCCAATCTCGAGCTAAGGTGTGATGGTGTGTGTGTTAGTGCAAAAGTGAGGTAAAACTACACTTTTAGGTCCAAAAACACACACACAAGAGGAGAGAGAGGGAAAATCTAGAGAGAGGAGATATATGACATATATATAGATACAAAGCTCTGGTTTTTTTGTTCAAGAATGGCCAACCTCCATCAAAGGGAGAGATATGATGCTTATATAGGCAAAAACAAACCAAGAAGCTTAGTGGCTAAGCAAAGGAGAATGGGTCAAGAGGTGCAAAGGGGTCTTGGCTTCTTGGAGAAGCTAAGACAGCTGGCCAAGCTTCTCCAAGAAGCTTGGCCAAAGGGTTCAACCTTCTAGAAGGTTTGGGGGTTCAAAGGTGCAAAGGGGTCACTCCCATGCACGGGGATAAGTGAGGGTGCATTCCAGCTGGCACAGCTGGCATGCACCATGCCTCAGGGGTGCAAAGGGTGCACGCCGGCCACCAAAAGGGGTCACCGGCCAAGAGAAGTGCCAGTCAGCAAATATAATGCCGACCGGCCAAAGGTTTTAAGAAAACACTGCCGGTGGCACAAATGTGCAGCCGGTGATGATAGGGGAGGGCCGGTGGGGTGTGGGGATGGCCAACAAGCCATTCCCTGCCCTTGAAGGCAAAAGCATAGGCGTTTGGTGCCAAAACCGAACACGAAGCAGTCGAGTCAGGAGGTCCTGAGGCAAGGCGCGCGGCCGAGACCTCCGGGAACTCGGGAGGAACACAAACATGGATAATCACCGAGTGTTCAAATGGTGACGCCCAAGTCTTAAGGACGGTCAAAAATGGGGTGTCTACACCAGTGAACATGAAGACTTGAATTATTCTGCTGTTTATGTAAACCAAGAGAACAGACCTCACACAGGAATTACTCCAACCATCGTTTTGTTTTCACTGTTATATCCGGTTTGGCCTTGGAACACTAGCCTGGTTCAGTGGGTGATTTAAAGAATTAGGCCCTGCCAATTCTTATAGAAACAGCCCCACTTCACACTCACATAGGTGACTCTACTTGAGTATCCTGCTATCCTCACACTAGAGTCATTAAAAGCTCAGCTTAACCTTTACACTTGCAGGTATCACTGATAAAAGGAATGGCTGAAGGTTTCACGTCCTCAATGACATACCACTGTTACACGCAAGTAGGTTGTCCCATTGAACCTAGATCTTGGGATCTCTAGTCAACTAGGTTGGGTTTCCATTCTGGTAACACCTTACACTAAAGGCCTTAACCCCATTCCTTCTGACGACTTCTCTACTAACACTTGATTTAACCCTTTGGTTAGCGGATCCGCAATGTTGTCCTTAGACTTCACATAGTCTAAAGTGACAACTCTGTTCGAGAGTAGTTGTCGTATGAAATTATGTCTATGACAAATATGTCTAGACTTTCCATTATACATATTACTCTATGCCCATCCAATCGTCAATTGGCTATCACAATGAATACAGATAGTAGGCACAGGTTTTAGCCAACGTGAAATATCCTTAACAAACTAGCAAAGCTATTCAACTTCTTCAATTGCTTTATCCAAAGCAATAAACTTAGATTCCATCGTTGATCTCGATATACAGGTTTGCTTGGTTGATTTCCAAGACACGGCTGCCTCTCCGAGGGTAAACACATAACCACTAGTGAATTTGGAGTCTTTTATATCAGATATCCAATTAGCGTCACTATACCCTTCTAGTACCGCTGGGTATCTACTATAATGTAGCCCATAATCCCAGGTGTAGTGTAGATAACCTAACACCCGCATAATGTCTCTCTAATGAGTGGTATTCGGATCACTCGTGTATCTACTAAGCCTACTAGTAGAGTAGGCTATATCCGACCTTGTACAGCTCATCAGACACATCAAACTTCCAATGACCCGAGAATATTCTAGCTGAGAGACACTCTCACCATTATTCTTGGTTAAATATAGGCTCACATCTACCGGTATCCTAGACACACTTGTATCTGATTTACCTAATTTCTCAAGTATCTTTTCAACATAGTGAGACTGAGAAAGTACAATACCACTAGATGTTTTAGTAATCTTAATACCCAGAATGACATCTGCAAGGCCCGTATCTTTCATGTCAAACTTAGAGTTTAACAATCTCTTGGTAGTTTTAATCAGCTCATCATTACTACCAACAATGAGTATGTCATCAACATATAGATACAAAATGACATAACCTCTATCAGTGACTTTAACATATATGCACCAACTAAGACGGATTTGGTTTCAAACCTTTGGAGTTTGAGGAAGTCTTTGGGTATAATCATTTTATTCCCAAAGTGTTGGAAAACCAAGTTTGGAGAAAGTCTTTGGTTATAAATCTGATATTTCTAAAGTGTTTTGGTTTATAATCTGATTATCTCCAAAGTGTTTTGGTTTTGAGAAAAGAAACCCAATTTTAGCATTAGCTAAATATTTATAATTTTATTTAGAAATAATGGGCTCAATTCCGGGAGTACCGGTTAACTTTTATTAAGTGGTGTAATTTTGGTAGCAAATTTTATTTGCTTAGGAATTGGTTTGTTTTAACCTAGTTTATTCCCTGAAAAACTTAATTCCAAATTTGTTTCTCATGGACTAGGAGTCAATATGCTCTTGAAAGTTTTGTCTAAGGTTAACTCGATCTTAAGTGGGACCGATGTGACCCCTCAAGTATTCTTGGAAACTTTCCTGACCATGTTCAATTCTTGGGTAAGTAGTGAGATCAATTTTGAATTAAATTTCAAACTTTGGGATTTTGTGTTAAGTTTAGTTTCTGGATAAACAGAATAGTGAAATTCTGTTGTGATTTTTCAGAAATGGCTTCAAAAGGTGACAACAGAAATGTTGTTCCACCTACCAACCTTAAAGCCTTACGAGGTTCTTTAAGGAAGATCTAGAGAGATCAAGTGTGATTAAAGGAAATCATAAGATTGCATGATAATATCGTTGAATTAATCAAAGGCAATTAGTATGTTATCTTTGTGTCAATTATAGCATATATGATTACTATGTGACTTTGCTTGGTAGCAAAGATAAGACAACCCATTAGGGTGGGTGAGCTTTCATCTTTCTTCTAAAGATCCACTTGCTCCCCATGGCCTTACTGCCTGGGGTTAGATCAACATAATCATTGTAGAGGAGAGCATTGTCACTTTGGAGTATCTTTCATGCACCCACAGAGGGCTCTTACGGTTTGCTTTCATGCTTATCATTAACCATGTACAATATTGAATTATGCCGTTGTAAAACTAAGTTTTATTTGCTTGTATTGTTAGAAGCATTTTATTTGCTTAATCATTGTTGTAGCAATTTTTTTTTATTGCTTGTAATTTGGTTAGAAATTTTTAAATTGCTTGTAAGTTTGGAACTTAGTTTGGTTTGCTGTAATAGAAACCAAAGCGTTTAGCCTTAGCTAAAGAGTGGTTCTTATTTGTTCAAGAATGACAACTAAGACGGATTTGGTTCCAAACCTTTGCGTTTGAGGAAGTCTTTGGGTTTAATCATTTTATTTCCAAAGTGTTGGAAAACAAAGTTTGGAGAAAGTTTTTGGTTATAATATGATCTTTTTTTTTTTCCGAAGTGTTTTGGTTTGAGAAAAGTAACCAAATTTTCGCATTAGCTAAAATATTTCTAATTTTATTCAGAAATAATGTGCTCAGTTCCGACAGTACTAGTTAACTTTTATGAGTGGTGTAATTCTAGTAGCAAATTTTATTTGCTTGGGAATTGGTTTGTTATAACCTAGTTTATTCCCTGGAAAACTTAATTCTAAATTTGTTTCCCATGGACTAGGAGTCAACATGCTCTTGAAAGTTTTGTCTAAGGTTAACTGGGTCTTAAGTGGGACCGGTGTGACCTCTCCAGTCTTCCTAGAAAATTTCCTAACCATGTTTGATTCTAGGGTAAGTGGTGAGATCAATTTTGAATTAAATTTCAAACTATGGATTTTCTAGTGTTAAGTTTAGTTTTTGGAAAAACAGAATAGTGAAATTTTTTTGTGAATTAACAGAAATGGCTTCAAGAGGTGACAACAGAAATGTTGTTCCACCTGACAACCTTAAGCCTTGCGAGGTTCTTAAAGGAAGATCTAGAGAGATCAAGTGTGATTAAAGGAAATCATAAGATTGCATGATAATATCTCTGAATTAATCAGAGGTAATTAGTATGTGATCTTTGTGTCAATTATAGCATATATGATTGTTATATGACTTCACTTGAAAGCAAAGATAAGACAACCCGTTGGGGTGGATGAATATTTTTCAAATTTTAAATTCTAGATAATCTTAAATTGGTGGCTCCTAGTGAGTACAAGATCACTGATCACAGAGATAGAAAACTGGTAGTTCCTAGGAGATGTTAGACCATTGGCCACATAGTTATGAGATTGTGGTTCCTAGTAGTGAATAGATTACTGATCACATGTCAAGACATTATAATTCCTAGTGGTGGGGAGGCTACTGATCATATGTCAAGACATGATGATTCTGAGTAATGAAAGAGTCTATTGATCCTATGTTAGAACGTTGTGATTCCTAGTAGTAAAGTGACTATTGATCATATGTTAAAATATTGTGATTCCTAGTAGTAGAAAGTCTACTAACCACATGCTGAGAAATTATTGATTCGTAGTGATAAGACTATTGGCCATGTTATGAAGTTCCGAATAGTAGACTATTGAATAATGGATTTGTGCTTCCTAATAGTAAGACTATTAGCTTCAGAGTGATAGGTTGGACCAAATATATTTGGGCGCCTAATTCGGTTGATGACATTTTGGGAATGTATTTACTATGATATGATTGTGAGAGTTTCATAATCATTATGACACAAGGAATTGTTTAAAGACCCTGTATGAATTTTTAGAAAAGGCCAAAAGGCTTTGTATAAATTCTACAAATGTGGGGGTGTCATGCAGAAAGATGGGAATACCTAAACCCAAGAGGGTTAGGATAAGCCTAAAAATCCGTTGACTTTGTATTCAACGGTTATGCACAATATAGCAGTGCATATCGGTTTGTTGTGGTTAAGTCTGCTATTCCAGATATATACAAGAATACTGTCATGAAATCAAGAAATGCATCTTTCTTTGAAAATGTATTTCCTTGTCGTCTCCAATAAGGGATTCCGAGTTCCATGAAAGATGTTGAAGGTGACAATGATCACATAGATGATCAATCAGATGATCAAGCTAAGGATGTAGATGAGCCAAAAATGAGTAAAAGGAGTAAGAGGACTAAGACTGCAAAGTCCTTTGGTACGGACTTCTTGACTTATATGTTAGAGGGAGAACCTTGAACTTTCCATGAAGTTGTGACTTCATCTGAAAGTCCTTTGTGGAAAGAAGCAATTAAGAGTGGGATTGATTCGATCTTTCAGAACCATACTTGGGAGTTGGTTAATCTAACCCCAAGCAGTAAGGCCTTGGGAAGCAAGTGGATCTTTAGAAGAAAGATGAAAGCTGACGGATTAATTGATAAGTATAAAGCTAAGCTAGTTATCAAAGGATACAGGTAGCGAGAAGGCCTAGATTACTTTGATACATATTCCCCTGTGACAAGGATTACATCCATTCATATGGTGATTGCGATAGCAACTTTATGTGCTCTAGAGATACATCAGACGGATGTAAAGACAGCTTTCTTAGGAGATTTGAATGAAGAAATCTACATGGAGCAACTCGAGGGGTTTTCAACTCTAGGACAAATAAGAAAGTCTATAAGTTTGTCAAATCATTGTATGGTTTGAAGTAAGCTCCTAAGTAATGGCATGAGATGTTTGACAACACTATGTTGTCAAATGGGTTCAAAATCAATGTGTGACAAGTGCGTATATGTCAAAGACACTGATAGAGGTTATCTCGTTTTGTGTCTATACGTTGATGACATACTCATTGTTGGTAGTAATGATGAAATGATTAGAACTAACAAGAGATTGTTAAACTCCAAGTTTGACATGAAAGATATGATATGGGCCTTACAAATGTAATTCTGGGTATTAAGATTACCAAAACATCTAGACATATTGTACTTTCTCAGTCTCACTATGTTGAGAAAATACTTGAGAAATTTGGTAAATCTGATATAAGTATGTCTAAGACACTGATAGACGTGAGTCTACACTTGACCAAGAATAATGGTGAGAGGATCTCTCAGCTAGAATATTCTCGGGTCATTCGAAGTTTGATGTATCTGATGAGTTGTATGAGGCCAGATATAGCCTATTTGTTAGCAAGCTTTGTAGATACACGAGTAATTCGAATGCTACTCATTGGAGGGGTATTATGCAGGTATTAGGTTATCTACACTACACCCAGGGATTATAGGCTACATTATACCAGATATCCAGCGGTACTAGAGGGGTCTAGTAACACTAATTGGATATCTGATATAAAGGACTCCAAATCCACTAGTGGTGATTTGTTTACCCTCGGAGGGGTAGTCGTGTCTTGGAAATCTTCCAAGAAAACATGCATATCGAGATCAACGATCGAATCTGAGTTTATTGCTTTGGATAAAGCAATTGAAGAAACTGAATGGCTTTTCTAGTTCATTGAGGATATTCCACGTTGGTCGAGACCTGTGCCAACAATCTGTATTCATTGTGACAACCTATCGACGATTGGACGGGCACAGAGTAATATATATAATGGAAAGTCTAGACATATTTGTCGTAGACATAATTCCATATGGCAATTACCCTCGAACGGAGTTGTCACTTTAGACTATGTAAAGTCTCAAGACAACATTGCAGATCCGCTAACCAAAGGGTTAAATCGAGTGTTAGTAAAGAAGTCATCTAAAGAAATGGGGTTAAGGCCTTTAGTGTAAGGTGTTACCAGAATGGAAACCCAACCTAATTGACTAGAGATTCCAAGGTCTAGGTTCAATGGGACAACCTAATTACATGTAACGCTGGTATATCATTGAGGAAGTTAAACCTCCAGTTATTCTTTTTATCAGTGATACCTACAAGTGTAAAGGTTAAGTTGAGCTTTTAATGACTCTAGTGTGTTGAACTATTGAGCTGAGTATAGCAGGATACACAAGTAGAGTCACCGATATAAGTGTGAAGTGGGGCCGCTTCTATAAGAATTAGCAGGGCCTAATTCTTTAAACCACTCATTGAACCAGGCTAGTGTTCCAGGGCTAAACCGAACGCAACAGTAAGAACAGAACGACGGTTGGAGTAATTCTTATGTGAGGTCTGTTGTCTTAGTTGACATAAACGGCAGAACAATTCAAGACTTCATGTTCACTAGATAGCCAGTAAATCTGATAGACTTCACTAGGAGGGGTTCAAAGCCAAAAGCTACCTTTTCCGATGCTGGAGTTATTTTGTTGCACTCTCTCCGAATCTTTGTTGTTAAGCATTGTCCGTTTGTTGTTATTCGGTCAATTTTTATTCATGTGGAGGATTGTTGGAAAAATAATGGTTTTTTTTTTTTGGGTTAATGCAATATTGAAGTAGGTGTCAGTCCTCAATTGAGATGGATTAAAGTGGGTTTAGATTCTTTGTAATGAAATCTTTACACCACAAAAAGAATGACCAAAAACTATTAAGATTTGAATGAGAAATTGACTTATTAAGTTGGCCTCATGAAAGTGGTGTTGGAAAAGGTGGCTGCAGAATTATACACATTACACATGTATATAAAATGGGTGTAACTCCTGTATAATGATGATGGATTAAAGCCATCAATTAGGAGTTTTGCAAAATTAAGTCTTGCCATCAATTGGGAGTTTTGCAAAATTAAATCTCTTGCATTTGTTGCAAGAGGCTTTTCCTCTCTCCTTCCATGTGCATAAAAGGAGACCCTCTCCTTCATTCTTCAACACAAGAAATTTTTACTATCTTTGCATGTTCAAAATTTTTCCTCCAAGTATTTTAATCTTCCTTGTAAGAGAGTACTGCCTTAGTTTTGTTCATTGAGGCTACACACTTCGTGCTTTTGTTGTAGCTGGTTCAACAATCATATCTTGGGAGACAGACGTCGAAGAAACCTACAGCACCCAACTGGTAAGGCGGCAAATCTGTTTTAAGGAGACTGTCTAGTGCAAGCTTCAGTTTGCTTTCTTTAGTTGCTATTTTATTTTATGCATTTCTATTCTTCTAGTTTTATTTACTAGCATAATATTGTATTCTATTATTTCAATTATAAAATATGAATTTATTTGTTCTATTTGATCCCACAATTTATACAACAATCTTGTTGTACAACTTGTATGATAAGATAAAACAAATAGATTCATAATTGACAATTAAAATTTTAGAACAAGCAAAGCATGCTGAAATTAAATACATCAGAAAATAAAACAGCAAAGGAAAGCAAACCGAAGCCAGCATTTAACAGTGTCCTTAAAACAGATTCGTCGACTCACTAATTGGGTGCTGGAGGTTGTTCGACGTCTGTTTCCCAGGATACGACGGTTAGACCAGCTACAGCAATGCACAAAATGAGTAGTTTTAGCGAACAGAACTTTGCAGCACTTTCTCATAGGAAGAATATAATATACAAACTAGAGGAAAACTTTTAAAGACAAGAAGAACAAATCTTCTAGGTAATGAAAATAAATGAGAAGGCCTCCTTTTGTACACATGGAGGGAGAGAGGAAAAGTCACCTGCCATCAAGGCCCATCACAAATGTAGAAATAAATTATGTATTAAACCTGCAAAACTGCTAGAATAATTCATCATTAATAGAGGAGTTACTGACTCTATTATACGTATATGTTTTGTGTGTATATATATTTGCAGCCTATAAATCTGGCTTGGCCCAAAAAGATTAAGATGGGTGGGACAAGCCCAACCCCTACACTCAATCCATTCTAGCAAGCCCAAGCCCAAGTCCCAAGATCCACAATCCACGGACTCGGCCTAGCCCGGCCCGGTCCGAATGAGCTGGTGGCGCGTGCGCACATGTGGTAATTTTTGCGTAACCAACTTGGACCATAGTCTTCGCCCAAGTCCATCCTTGAAGCATCCATAACTCCCTTCTTTCGAAAAATTTGGATGACCCAAAGGGCCTACACCCTTATGCAAAAAATAGGATTTAAATACCAATCAATGCTCTTCTCTATAATTAATGTGGGATACAAGATTTTACACCTTTCCCAACACCTCTTTCATGAGGCCAACTTAATGAGTCAATTTCTCATTCAAACCTTAATGATTTTTGGTTATTCTCTTTGTGGTGTAAAGATTTCACTACAAAGAATCTAAACCCACTTTACTCTACCTCAATTGAGGATTGGCACCCATTTTAATATTGCATTAAAGTCACCAAAAAACCCATTATTTTTCCAAAATTCAGAGTCGGACAATCAGGTCTTTGTAGCTCGACTTTTCGTGCTCCTTTCGGAAGACGATAAGCCCTATAGTTCAGACTCCCGCGGTTCTGAATCTGATCTCACAAGTGCAATGTGAAATAGATAAACACCTAAGAGTCCAAATTCGGCAATCTTTTGGAAAATCGATTTTGAATCAAAATGCCAAAAGTGGATTGCTTTGCCAAATACAGAGTCGCCACCTAAATATTTTTGAAAAATTTAGGAAACCCATGACTCGTGTCAAAGGCCATGTGTTCGTCATCACCAAGATTGCCTCAGCTCGGGAACTTAGGTACGAGAGGGGAAGGTCATGAACTGAGCAACCCCGCTCGTCTGATTAAAGATCGGCCTCTACTAATCATGATGTAATTCTTATTTACGTTATACGCTTTTGTTCCAATTTATTAGGCTAACTTACTATGTGACGCACATACAAGTACAGACTAGTTTGCAGAAATTGGAACATTTTGATTTGATATTTGTTTTTTAAAAGAGTTTGTGAATGTGCCACTTGAAAAAGTGGGCTCAAATGTACATGAATCAAACTATTCCAATTCAAACAACTAGCCTTCATCCACAAGCATTCAAGCAGTTTATCACTCAAGCAGTTTATCACTTAAGCACTTAGCCTCATGGTGAACATACTTTGATATGGCAACACTAACATACAATGCAATATGCTAAAACAAAGAAAACCTCACCTAGCACTCAAAGGCAAGCCAAAAAGATAAAAGTGTTAGAAAAATGCATTATCCTAACTATGCAATATGACTAATGCAACGCATGTGATATGTAATTACTAGGCTCGGCTACTAATATGGCATATAAATCAATTTGATAGCATGCGGTCTAAGCACTTATTCAAAGAGACATTTAACTAACGATGGAAGTTAGACTGATGCACCAAGCCTCAATTCATGCAAGACAAGTGAATGCAAGGCATGAGATATGCTAAACAAAATATGATGCCCTAAACTAACCATCATAAGTAGTTAAATAAAAGAGAGAAAGACGTGGGGGTGGAAGACATACACATTATTACAACTGTACCCTCACGTAGGAGGGTCTGAATAAACTAACTAGCTAAGCTAATTACTACGAATTAACTAACTATTACAAAGCAAATGAATAAATTAGCTAAGCTACTTAACTAATTATTAGAACAACAAATTAATTAACTATTCTAGCTAACAAATTATTACAACACTTTACAAAATTAACTAGCTACAACTAATTAATTACAACAAATATTTAAGCTTAGTAATTAAACTAAACGGCCATGGGAAGTGAGGAGTGCTCATGCATGTGCACAGATTTTCACCTGAAAAAGCCACTGTTCTGCTGCCAGATGCCTCTGTTGCATGGTAGAACACTTGTACTATTTTTCTTTACCTCAAAACCAACTGTGTTTTGCTAGAAAAGTACACTGCTGGGTTTTGCAAAAGTGGACGGCAAGCTAGAAGTGGTGGCCTGCCGGCCACAAAAAATGGCTTGTCGACCATTGATAACTGGTTTTTCCTACTGCAACAGAGAGTAAACAGAGCAAACACAAGGTATTCTCAAGGGTTTGTTTGCACAACTTACCCCTCTTACCATCAAACAACTCAAAGGAGTGGCAAAATTGATTCACAAATCATCAATCGATGCAATTTCATTGCATGATGGCCTATGAACCAAAAGGTGCAAGTTCAATGAATGCAACAAATAAGACTCTCAAACCCCCTCTCTATCATGAATGATCAAGGGAAATGGTTAACAATGACTCTTGAATCGTTTACATCACTAATGAGTATGAAACGACTCAAGACTCAAGGGTTCAATTAACATCAGATTGAACCCAAACCAAGTTATTAACTTGCATCATTTTTAGTCCCTAATTTTATTACTCCATTTTAATTACCAACCATTCCTTAGTAAATTAAGTCCATGGGTGAGCTTTAAGTCCTCTAATGGAAAGAAGCATCAAACCAAGAGTTGTTTTAGGCATGAGAGAAGTGTCATGCCGTTGGTAATGAACCCCCAAATGGATTAAACCATTAAGCATAAGACCTCAATCTCATGCTTTAAACAAGCAACTAGTTTGAACCAACTTTCAAAGCAAAGCAAAAGCCACGAAATGAGGGAGGTTGCAGAAGTGATTAGGAGTGAAAACAAGTATGGAAAGCCATAAACAAATGCTATCAACTCAAATAGGTTGGTGGCTAAAGCCTAAACCACCAAGCCTATGAGGACAATTACACTACAAGCATGCAATACAGAGCTCAAATGCAATGAACCACTAAAAATAGTCCTAAAACAATGTTAAATAAGTCCTAAAATATGCTAGAATTAAGACAAAAATAGCTAAAACAATAAGCTAAAACATGGAGCTATGTAAGATAGTAAACAAGACACAAGGAGGGAGGCTACCCCTTCCATTTTTGGACTTCAAAAAAACATTTTAGCTACTAAAAAAGCTTTGAAAATCAGTTTTTAAAAGCTCAAAAAAAGATAGTGAAGAGAAGGGAAACACAAATGTAAAGGCTTAGAAGACAAGGTGTAAAGAATGGTGGTTAACCCCTTTAGTTTTAATAGCCTTAAACCACAAGCTTCAGCCCATAAAAATAGTCCAAAAATAGTTCAAAAATAGCAAGAAAAGATGGGAGAACAAGTAGTGCAAAGATGCTCAAAATTATACCTCTTGAAGCAAGGTTACTCTTTTGTTCACAAACCACAAAGCTTACACTCTCAAGGGCTGAAATTTGGAACCAATAATCTCAACAAGCAGAGCTCCAATATTAGTATAGGAAGTGTAGAGAGAAAGTGTATAGGTTGCAAGATAGAGATAGAGAGATAATTACAAGTTTTGGGACTTTTGAAATTTTTTGTCACCTAAAAACATAAGGAGATGTCAAGTATATATAGAAAAAAAAAAAAAAAAAAACAGCCTCTCAGTCGAAAATATCTTTATACAAACAGTTGGAGCTTTTGGGAGATAGCTGGCACAAAATATCTGGGCTTTACACAAGTGGCCGGCAGGCCAGAATTGGTGGCCTGCCGACAAAAAAATCTACTTCCAAGCCCAATTTCAAATGGGCATATCTCCTTCATCCAGACTCGGTTTTAGGTGATTCTTGAGTCTAAATTAAAATCCTGAAAGTCTACTTTCCAATGGAGGTGGCCTCATATATAAATTATAATTGTTCCAAGAGATATGCCTATTTTAGTGAAAGTTGCTCAGTTCTATCTTAATCGGATTGATGCCTAACCTCAAATGGTCATATCTCCTTCATCCGAACTCGGATTTAGGAGATTCTTGAGTCTAAATTGAAGCCTTGGAAGTCCACTTTCCAATGGTGGTGGCCTCACAACTAAAGTCTAAGTGTACAAAAAAGTATGCTTATTTTAGTGAAGGCTGCCCAGTTCTCTCTTAACGGTTTCATGCTCAACCATTTCCCTAACTAGTTTTCTTCCATCCCCTCCTATTTTCTTCAACTCTAAACCTATCAATAAAACATTTTTAAATATTTTTCAAAAAGTTCACCTCTCTTCCATTTATTTCCACTTTGTCCTTACTCAGTTTACCGAAAAATATAATTTTTAACGAAATGCAAGCCTCAGAATATCATAAAAACATTTTCAAAAATATTTTGAAAGAGAGGGTTTTAAGGTCTAAAATAGTTTTGATCCAAAATAGGGTGTAAGGTTGGGATTTAGAAGCTCTTCTTGCTAAAGAAATTGAACGATTGGACAGCGTAACTTTCATCATCGAGTGATTAACCTGAGGCACTCAAATCTTAAGGGCGATCAAAAATGGGGTGTCTATAGTCTTCAACTAACATTTCCTTGCACTTGTGCTTCAAGTAGTTCTTGAAGTCCGTCTAACCATTGGGAAGTTTCTCAATGATCACAGCAACTTGGAATGACTTGTTCAAAGGCATCCCCTTAGCATGAATTTCATGCAAGATCACTTGGAACTCCTGGACTTGGCTTATCACAATTTTTTAATTTACCTTATTAAAGTCTAGGAACTGACCAACGAAAAATTTTTTTGCCCCGGCATCCTCAGTCCTGTATTTCTTGTCCAGAGATTTCCATAACTCCTTTGCTGAGCTCTTGGCACAAAATACACTGTAGATTGAGTTTGCCAAGCTATTGAACACATAGTTTCGGCAAAGATAGTCTGACTGCTTCCATGTGTCAAGTGCCATGACTTTCAGCCTGTTTGGCTCATTCTCTGCCACAACTGGAGAATCCTCACTCAAAACCTTTGCAAGGTTCAACGTGGTCAAGTAGAACAGCATCTTTTGCTACCACTTCTTGAAGTTCACCCTAGCAAATTCTCTGGGCACTCATGGTGACTGAGCGGTACTCCTGGAACAGCTAGAGTAACACCAGAGTTGACCATAGAGGTCACAGTTAGGGTTGGCACGCCAGTTGCCACAGGGTTCAAATTCCCACCAACATTAGCAGCAGTAGCATCATCAGTGACAATTGCCATTTCTAAAAAATAAAACAGAATATCACTTTATGTGTTTCCCGAAATTAAACTTTAAAAGTTAGAAAATCCCACAATTGGAAATTTAATTCAAAACTAGTCTTACCACTTAATCTAGAATCGAACATGCTCAAGAATGTTCCCAAGAAAACTAGAGAGGTCACATCGGTCCCATTTAAAATCCATTTAACCTTTTGACAAAACTTTCAAGAGCATGTGAACTCGTAGTCTATGAGAAACAATTTTTAAGATTAAATTTTTCAAGGGATGAACTAGGTTAAACCAAACCAATTCCAAGCTTACAAGCAATTAAAATAAAATTGCTAACAATTACAAGCAATATAAAAAAATTGCTACAACAAAGATAAGCAAAAAAAAAATGCTTTTACACATTGGTAAAAACCATAACAAAATCTCAAGCAAAACAATTGCTTAATTTATATAGTCCAAATAATTCCTTTCTACGCTTAGGTATTCCTGTAAAAAAGTTAGCAGAAAACCACAAGAAAATACACACCAACCAATCTAAAGAAACTATAAATATAATAAATTACTTGAAACCTATCTAGCAAACTAATTAATAATAAAATTAACTAATCAATTAACATGCTAGATGAGTTACAAAAACAATCTATAATTCTAGAAATTAAATTAAATGTTAATAGTCAAGATTTATGACAAAGGTTACAAAGCCTTATACCTCCTAAATAATTAAAATTCTAGCCATCAGTTACACATCAATTAATTCACAATAATAAATAAATTAAATTAAATTAAATATGCAGGAGTTACATATAAAACTAAAACTCCAAAATTAAATTTATAATTTAATTTATACATTAACCGTATAAACAAGTTACAAACATTTTATAACTCTAAAGACATTAAATTAAAAATTTAATAAGCAAGAGTTATATATATAATTGTCACAAAACAATAACCATGTAGTACACATGTGAATGTTTCTAGCAATTAACAAGGAAACAAAATAATAGACATAACTTTAGAAACAATAAGCATGTAACAAAATTAAAATCTAGAAAATTTTGAACATGCAAATTATGTTACGAAATTAAGAAAAAAAATTTTAAAAAAATTTTTAAAAAAAAAAGAAGCATCCAAATCATGGTAGGAAATAAAAACCATACTCATGAAATTATATTATAACAATCAATATGCAAATATTAATAGAGATCTAGAAATAAAATATTCTAATTAAAATAACATTGCAAATATTTACATATGAGACAGAGGTATCTAATAAAAATCGAAACAGTGGACTATAAGTGGTTTGGTTTCAAGTTGAGAAAGCACACATCAACATGTATGTGATATTCAAGTTTTATGACACACCCACAAAATAACATATAGCAACAGCATATTTATATTCATATATATTGATGACTATTACTCTCCTAACATGAAAACAGTGGCTATTACAGTGGCTATTGTAAAATATATCATCCTCCTAATCATGAATTGAATGTAATGAAACAAGTATTTATCGTCCTCCTAATCATGAATTGAATGTAATGAAACAGGTATTTAATAAAATAACAGTGGGCTATTCAACGCAGTGCCGGTTAGAAATAATAGTTTATTCACAAGCATGTCTCTTTCGGAAACTCTAACAAGCACATATATATAATTCAATTCTAAAAGCATAAGCAGAATAATATATATATATATATAAATCCATGTATGTAACGGGTTCTGTATGTTTTCCCTCCAAAATGAATACTAGCAATAGCAAGAAATTGATATGCAATTTGTTGGTTCATTTTAACATCATTTATTTATTTATTCATTCATTTATTCATTTTGTTCATAAATCTTCCTTGGTTCTTATTCATGAATTTCATCTTGTTCATGAATGGAGATTCATTATTTTGGTGTCATTTTATTTTGTTCATGAATGGAGGTTCATGAATGGATATTCATTATTTTGGTGTCTTTTTATCTTGTTCATGTATGGAGATTCATTGCTTTGGTTTTGTTCATGAATTAATATTAATTATAATTCATGAACTTGGTGGTGAATTCATGTTTGGGTACATTCTCCCTTTTCTCGAGGTTCTTGGCCATTATTATTATTGATGTATCTTATAATGTCCTTGAGGCGTATAAATAGTTCCCTCTTCTACTCTTTTCTTCAACAACAAATCAACTCACCAACTATTTTCTATACAAGAGAGATTACTAGCAAAGAACGGTGTTTTTCTTGGTGGAGTTTTGGGTTTACCATCTTGTGCAGAGTTGGCTTGAACCATACAATAAGTGGTCGGGTTGTTGTATTCTAGAGGGGACAGGTTATAGTTTTGTGACTGCTGCATCGGTATTTTGAGTTCTTCCTACTGCAGTGGGCTTGATCTCCTTAAAGAAAATGAGATATCCGTGCCTCAACCTGATCTATTTGTATCTCTTTTTCTTTGCATTATTTATCAATAAAGTATATTTTTTCTGGTATTTTCACCAACACAATTCTATGAATCTGACTAACAGAAGCAGACCACGAAGATGATGACGAGATGAATTAATCTATTATAAATCTAAATCTATTTATCTAATTTTAGGATAAACACGAAAATTTGTTTTAAGCTTGTTCTCACTTGTATAATTAAATAATAGAAATAGATTCATAAAGCAATGTAAATCGCAGAAAAGAAAGCTGCTGGAAATTATATATTGAACATAAATTCATAACAAAATAAAATGGTAAAAAGAAGCAAACTGAAGCCTACATAGAAACAGTTTCCTTAAAACAAATTTTCACCGCCTCACAGATCGAGTGCTTGAGAAATTCTGGCACAACCTTGCTACAGACCCCCAGCTGGTGCAGACCCCTACCACCCCCACATACACGTGGAGGACAGGAAGAGGATGAAAATATATATATATATATATATATATTGGGCCAATCATACCCTACTGGGGGCCCTGGGGGTCACCCCCAGTGGGGGTTTGCCCCTTTTTCCATTCTGGCGTCTATCTCCCAAGATACGATGGTCACGGACCAGCTACGGTAGAAGCACTCTCTCACTGTAAGATATTTCTGGCAAACTGACTAGATAATGGAAGCAACAAGTTTTCTATTTTTCTTACTTTTAGACTTGACAAAGGGTCTCAATTTATACATGTATAGGGAAGAGAGGAAAAGCTAGGTTGCCACTAATGTACTATTAAACTCTGTGATATTGCAGGAGTTACAAATTCCACAAATGCACCATTAAATTCTGCAATATTGCAGGAGTTACAAACCTATTATACACATGTGTATAATAATCCTACAGCAGCCACACACAAACCCTAGGTCTAGAAAAAACCAATAGAGTTTGGTGGATACCTCTTTCATGAAGCTAACTTCATGAGGTAATTTCTCATTCAAATCTCAATGGTTTTTTGTCATTCTTTTTGTGGTGTAAAGATTTCATTGCAAACAATCTAAAGCCACTTTACTCCACCTCAATTGAGGATTGACACCCATTTAATATTGCATTATAGTCCCCAAAAACCATTATTTTTCCAACAATCCCCCACATGAATAAAAATTGACCGAATAACAACAAACAGACAACACTTAACAACAAAGACTCGAAGAGAGTGCAACAGAATAACCCTGGTATTAGAAAAGGTAGCTTTTGGCTTTGAACTCCTCCTAGTGAAGTCTATCAGATTTACTGGCTGTCCAGTAAACACAAAGCCTTGAACTGTTCTGCCGTTTATGTAAACCAAGACAACAGACCTCACACAAGAATTACTCCAACCATCGTTCTGTTCTCACTGGTGTACCCTGTATGGCCCTGAACACTAGCCTGGTTCCTGTGAGTGATTTAAAGAATTAGGCCCTGTCAGTTCTTATAGAAGCAACGCCACTTCACACTCACATAGGTGACTCTATTTGAGTATCCTGCTATACTCAGCTCAATAGCTTAACATACTATAGTCATTAAAAACTCAGCTTAACCTCTACACTTGCATGTATCATTAATAAAAGAAATAGCTGGAGGTTTAACCTCCTCAGTGGCATATCACCATTATACGCAATTAGGTTGTCCCATTGAACCTAGATCTTAGGATCTCCAGTCAACTAGGTTGGGTTTCTATTCTGGTAACACCTTACACTAAAGGCCTTAACCTTATTCCTTCTGACGACTTCTCTACTAACACTCGATTTAACCCTTTGGTTAGCGGATCCGCAATGTTGTCCTGAGACTTTACATAGTCTAAAGTAACAACTTCGTTCGAGAGTAGTTGTCGTATGGAATTATGTCTATGACTAATATGTCTAGACTTTCCATTATACATATTACTCTGTACCCGTCCAATAACCGATTGGCTGTCACAATGAATACAGATGGCTAGCACAGGTCTCGACCAACATGGAATATCCTCAATGAACTAGCGAAGCCATTAAGCTTCTTCAATTGCTTTATCCAAAGCAATAAACTTAGATTCCATCGTTTACCTCAATATACACATTTACTTGGAAGATTTCCAAGACACGGCTGCCCCTCCTAGGATAAGCACAAAACCACTAATAGATTTGGAGTCTTTTATATCAGATATCCAATTAGCGTCACTATACCCTTCTAGTACCGCTAGGTATCTGGTATAATGCAGTGCATAACCCCGAGTGTAGCGTAGATAAACTAACACCCGCATAATGCCCCTCTAATGAGTAGCATTCGGATTACTCGTGTATCTACTAAGTCTAACAACCCTAACTCATGATCAACTATTAAGCCATGATTAAGTATGTCTAATAAGTAATTAAGAAGAAATCCTGAGTTAAATAACATGCGCATTGCATTATTTATGTTTATATCTGTCTACGGTAGAAATATCTGTTTGTGTTTCTGTTTTGTTCTACAAATTGAAAGCTTTATCAACATCCAGTCATGGAATTGATTAGGATATAGGTTATTTGGAATTTTCAGAATTTTATGGTAGCTTTAATTAAAATTCGTTTAAGAACAAATTAATTAAAATAATTCACCTTGCTTGGTTATCATTTTTCAAAAACACTTTTCAGAAAATTCTACTTTCTTATTTTTCATATTTTTTTGTTTTTACTGAATTTTTTTAATATTTTAAGCAATTTTTTTAATTTTTAGACATACCTAGCATAAATATACCTAAAAAGTAAAAAAAAAATTTGAAAAAAACCTTTTAAAATTCACTAAATACCAAAAATACAAAAAAAAAAATACGATAATTCAATACATTTTTTTGTATTCATAATTTTTTTACTTTTTAGATACATTTAAGTAAGGTGCATCTAAAAAAGTAAAACAAATGTTTAAAATTTTAAAAATATTCACTAAAAACAAAAAAACACGAAAATCAAAAAACTCTGTTTTCAAAAAACTTAATCCAAAAAACTCAAACCAAACACACTGATTAGTACTCATTTGCTTAGTTTAAGCTCAGATTAATTAAGTCAATTTCATGAAGCCTATATAAGGCCATTTGACTCCTCTAGTTCATTTTGCACACTCATTTCTTCATTTTGAGGCTCTAAATGTGAGAGAGAGTGAAAAGAGTGAGATTAGAGTCAAATTGGAGAGGAATTGAACTCAAGCTAAGGGACTTGCTAGAAGATTGAAGGATTGAACCTAGAGACTCAAGAATCTAGCCTTTTGAGCCTAAATTGGAAAGCCTAGGTAAGAATTCAAGCCCTAGTGCTGTGACTTAGTTGGTTAATGCATGAATTCAAGGAAATTAACCTATGAGATGCAAGAATTGAACTATGAATGAAGAGTTAGGATGATAATCATACATGCATGCACATCCTCTTACATTTAGAGTTTGATTTTGAAGAATTCTTACATGCATGCATTGATCATGGCGTAATTTTGGAAATTCATCAAGTTTCCTACCATTTTGTCTTGTTTGATCTTGTTTTGGGAGGTCGAAGTTTATATCAACTCATGCATGTTATGTTTCAAAGCTTTGAGTTTAAATTTTGCACAATTCACATGCTCTTGAACCTTGATTTTGTGAAATGATCTTAAATTCACTATGTTTTCCAAGTTTACATATGTTTCCTTAAGTTTTTGACCCAAAAGAACATGAATTTCAGCATTGAATTTGAGTTTTAATCTTGGAAGAGCAATTTGAAAATTCCAGAATTCTGTCTCTCCGCTCAAGTGACAGAGCCTACGCTTGAGCGACTACTTTGTGGGTGTTTGGGAAGTGAGTTTTTATGTAGATTTTAGTAGATGTAGGTTTTTATGAGATAAAAAAATTTTAGTGTTTGGGAAGATAGTTGGGTTTTTATGTGGTTGGATGTGATGTTTGTGAGAGAAAAAGTGAAATGATTATGGGGTTGGATGTGATATTTTGTTTGGATGTGTTTTTTTTGGTTTTGCAAAACTTTTGTCTTTTAGTGGTTTTTATGAGATAAAAAATTTGGGATGTTGCTTCCCAAACACCACCTTTGTGATCTTGCACTTCCGCTCGAGCGACCAAAAGTTGGCTCGAGCGTAAAATGCGTGCTCCCAGAAGTTTACCATTTTTTTGGCAGACCGCTCGAGCGACAAGAGTTGCACTCGAGCGAATACCTCAACCTTACGCTCGAGCGACTGTAAAGTGTGCGTTGAGCAAAAAAATCAAGCAACTAATACTTTTGCAAAGTTTACAAACCACTCAAGCGAAGAAAGTTGCACTTGAGCGACCACTCACATGTTTGGACATCCACTCGAGCAAATGAAGTTACGCTCGAGCAAGGCCCCTCTTTCCAGCATTTTTGCCTAAGTGTTGAGTATGTTTTGGCATTCTTATTGCGTCCTAGGCATTCCTAAGCCCTAGTTAAGACATAATAATGAGGATAAGAAGTAGAAACACTCCTAAAGAAGAAAGAACTGAGTTAATAATTTCGGGTGTGTAATTCAGTATGTATTAATTCTGTATCTGTATATGCCACGACCCCAACCCGCCCCTAGTAGGATGGTGCCATGATGGCCAGTAATCCGAGATTACTAAAGGCCTTTCTCCAAGATTCACACACAACAGAGTATACATAGGGGCTCACAAATGTGAAAGCAATAAATTAAAAACAGAAGTGGTCCATAAGAGCTGTGCATAGGTCGAATGAAAAGACATACATGATATGGTTTTATAATCAATCGTTGATAAACAAAATACATGTTACATCTTGATCAAAAGGCTTCTTAAGCCGACATGTACAAATACAATAAATACAAGCCAAGAAGCATAATCTTCAAGATGCCGACGTAAATACAATATGGCTGACATAACAAGACTCCAAAACAAGCCTGCAAAAACACATCTAGGTGTCGCCGCCGTCCTGCTCATCACCTATATATATATAGAGGGTGAGCTTGGATACTCAGTGAATGGTACAAGTAATAAAGGTTTTACATGAATAATAGCCGAAGTCCTTTCAAAACAAAACATGTCAAAACTCTACAAATTAAGGGATGAACTATATTCATCTATCAAAGTCTTTCAAGCTTCAAGGGATGCTTACTAGCATCAACCAAATATAAAACGATAGCATCCGAACAACAAACCCACGCGGTAAACCGTCAGTGGCAAAACAAAGGACTGAACGATCTGTAATCGATTAGTCAACCCACCCGCACAAGGCAGTCGGTGGCAAGGGAGATATCTCAAACAAGAGTGCTACAAAAGTTTAGAGTCCTCTAACACAAGGGACTTGTACTGCGAAAGTTTAAAGTCCTCCAGCACAAGGGACTTGTACTGCGAAAGTTTAGAGTCCTCCAGCACAAGGGACTTTCCAAGGATGTCATTCAAACAAGGCTAATACTTGATACACCAAATAGAGGCATTCATTCATGCTTAAACAAACACTTTTATCAAAACGAAGCAAAGCAAGCTTTATCAAAACTTATAACATAGCTTTATTAAAAATACCACTCACATAGTTCTAGGGACGTCGGGATCAAGGCAAAGGTCCAAACCTACAATCACATGGCAAATACTACTGAAGGTGCTTCAAGTGGACAAGAAGAGATGCTCAAAGATGGATATGAAATGCATCTTCAAAACAAACTGTACATGAATGCAATGATCCTGGCATTCTTTTTCAAAAACCACGTCAAGACAAAGCAAAACATGCTGGGATTAAGACACTGTTTTTCATCTCGGGAAAACACACTGGGTACCAACCAGGTCTTGCCCGAGGTCCCACACCTTCTCGCCGAGATGTGGTCACGATGGCCACATTCAAAAGCGAAGTTGGGAAAAATCTGGGTTTCCCTTCGAAGAACATGAACATGAAGAACATCAAGAATGTGCATACTTAAATCACAACTTGTTATTCCAAAGCCTGAGATTTCATGCTATGAGTTTGAAAACATGGACTTGGGTATCCATACAAGAAGATCATATGAAAAAAAACACAAGAACATGGTTCTTGTTACAAACTTTCGAATCAAAACAAGACTTTTTATCAAGAACACATGAACACTACTTTCTCTTTCTAAAACCAACTTTAAATCAATGCATGGCATGCAGAATAGATTCGATCGTGCAATGCAGCTAGATGATCAATAAGAGCAACAAGAGTAGGTTAAGATTCTAACCTCAAATCACGAATCTAACGACTCAAACACCAAAGATCAAGCTTGGAAGTCTACTCATTTCTTAAGAACTTCCTCCTAGAGCTTCTCTCTCTACAAGGTAAGATTTGATACAAAATGATATGTTTCTAGGTCTGCCGGCTGACTTAACCCTCAGCTCGGACATGTGGCGCTACCGAATTGGGTTACCTCAAAAAGGTGACTGATAGACAAGACAAGACTATGACAAAGTGTGTTCAACAAGGTAGACGGCAAGAGCACTTCGGCAGTGGTGATCTCGGCTAAGGACAAAGGTTCGGCAAGTGGGATAACAAAGACATCGGCTTGGAAGAACAACTCTTGACTAAGCTATGCCACACCTTGGCCTAGATGTGCCACACCTCGGTCTAGGTCATACCACTCCAGGAACAAAATCACTTAGTGCAAGGGTAAACATCTCGGCCATGGTGATACATACCTCGGTCTAGATAATGACATCTCGGCCAATATGCCAGGGTGGAGATAGAGGTCAACCAAAGTGGTTCCAAGTTGGTTCTAGGCGCAAAGGCTCAAAGGTGAACTAGGCTAAGATGACCTCGGCTACACACAAAGCAAGGAACAAAAGCATGCAAGCAACACTTTAGCAAAACGAGACAGGACAAGATTTGCAAGTACTACATAACAAGACAAGATCATACATGAAGGTATTCAAGCATGAGTAAGTCAAAGTGAGGGTTGTTACAGTATAAGTCACGAGCTGCAAGTTACCTAATTTGTTTGCTCTGTTGTTTGCTTTGGAACCATCTGTGAGTAATAACTTAGTAAAACTATGTTAAACTTTATTTATTTTCTGTATACGGAATAAGATCTGTTTATGAAATGTTATGTTTAGTGCAATGAATGATTGTCCAGTTTTTAACAAGTACTCGTGGCAACAATTCTGTGGTTCAAGTATGTTATCTATTCCCGGTACTAGAGGTTCCTTTGTGGAACTGGCAAGTATGTTATCTGTTCCTAGTACTCCTTTGTGGAACTGGCCAGTATGTTATCCGTTCCCAGTACCGAAGGTTCCTTTATAGAACTGGCAAGTATGACCCTTAATGCTCTGTATTTGATCTGTTAACGCTAATGGATGTACTACATATGAACAAGCATGAATTCTGATTTCTGTATATGATTCAAACAAGAATATAAATATGAATATGTTTCTATTTCTGAATCTGTTGGGACATCTGTAGACACCCCATTTTTGACCGTCCTCAAGACTCGGATGTCACCATTGGAACACTCGGTGATCATCAATGTTCGTGTTTTTTTTGAGTTCCCAGAGGCCTCGGCTGCGCGCCTTGCCTCAGGATCTCTCAACTCGTTTGTTTTGTGTTTGGTTTTGCACCAAATTCTTGTGCTTTTGCTTTGAGGGGCAGGGAATGACTTGTTGGCCATCCCCACACCCCACCGGCCTTCCCTTTGCCTCACCGGCCATTCATTGTTGCCACCGGCCATAGTTTCTTGATACCAATGGCCAATCGGCACTTTATGTGGCCGGCCGGCATTTTGTTTGGCCGGTGACCTTTTTGTCGGGTTTAAGATGCACCTTTTGCACCTTTCAGTATGTGCATGCATGCCACCGAATGCACCAACACTCTTCCCTGTGCATAGTGTGCTTGTTATGCACCTTTTGCACCCTTTTGGTCAAAGCTTCTTGAGGAAGCTTGACCCTTTGTCAAAGCTTCCTCAAGAAGCTTCCCAGCTATCAAAGCTTCCTCAAAAAGCCTTACCCCCTTTGTCCCCTTTGACCCTTTTTTGTTTACCTTCTTGGAGAAGCTTCAAGCTTTGTATTGCCTATATAAGACCTCCTTCTCCTCCATTGTTAGGGTTAGAACAAAAAAACCAGAGCTTATACATATATACATCTGCCATATACTCTATATATATATATATATCTCTCTCTCATCCTTTGTGTGTGTTTGAAAGCTCAAAAAGTGTGTTTTGACCTTGGTTTTGCACTAATACACACACCATTACACCATAATTCGACCTTGAGAGGCTTTTGGGGTTTGTTCTTGAGTTTTTGGACTGTTTTTGGTCAGAGGGAGGTGGCTGATCTTGCTATTCATCAAGGGTTCTTCACGGGTAAACTCTTTACTTTAGATTCCCCAATCTTGCATTAGATTTTTGCCTATCTTGCATGCTGATTTAAGCTTTGTGTATAACTGAAAAAAGTCTTGTATTTTCATGCTTAAGATTCTTCATTAAGGTTGTTTTGTTGTTGGGGGTCGACCTCCCCCTCTTAGGTCTCTTTTGGACCTTTTTGTGCCTTCATTTTCAAGCTTTGGTTATTCTTGTGTATTGGTCTTCTCACCACTGAAATCCAACGGATTTTCAGTGGTGAAGAAGGGGTTTTGAGGTCTTGCATAGGGGAGGGACACCCCTCTCCCTTTGTCTCTCTTTTGTCCTTGTTTTTGGCTCATAAGGGTAGCATACATGATTAGTTGTTCTTGGCTTCATTTCAGAGGTTTTTGAGTGTTGTTGGGTCATATTATTCCTCTATTTTTGGTCGGATCCATACCCCCTTGCGTGCTTCATATACTTGTTTTGTATTCCCTTATTTGGCCTAGAAAAGCATCATGCATGTAACCCATCATGTCTTCATGTTTTGGCCTAACTTTGTGAAGTTCTTAGCCATGTCTTACCATGCTTGAGGTCTGTTGGGTGTTGTTTTGGCCATATTTGCCATGTTTAGTTTAGCCTCTTTGTATTTGGGCTTGTGAGCCTTGAAGATGTGAGTCCTGAGCATGCTTTAGTTAGGTTGTTTCAATGCTTTGGAGTCATTTCATACGCCATTTCAGTCCTAATCCATGCTTGTATGCTTACCTTCATCATCACTTTCATGCCTTGAAGGCTTGCTCTTTTGTGCATTGGAAAGGGTCATGATGCATGCCTTGTGTTTGAGTCATTTAAGTTGTCATATGAGTGGATTTTGGGGGTCCCTTTTGCATGTTAAAGCTCTGTTTTTGGTTGATTAGTCCATGCCATGAGTGGTTGGGGTGGGTGTTAAGTCATGCTCCCATTTGTAGCCTTGAATGCCTTTCATCTTGCATCTATTCTCTAGCATGCTTGGCCTCATCATTCGCACTTTTTTTTGGAAATTAACATGAGTGTTTAGTACCCATGCTTACCACCTTTGAGTGTCCTTAAGAGTAGTCTTCCATGCTTGGGTGTTTGGCTCATTAGTGTGCTTGATTGTATGAGCACTTGTCCACCATTTTTGGTACTTTTGGCCACTGTTTATGGCAAGGCTGAGGTCTGCCCTTTATGGTTTAAGTCTGCCATTACATGTTTGTTATATGTTTATTGCATATTTGGCTCATTATAGGTCACCACGTGCTAGTCCCATTGCATATTCGTCCATGTTTACTACATTGCATGTTGCATCCGTTAGTACATTATACATTAGCATGTTTTAGTTTGTATTGTATTTGGCATGCCTTGCTTACTTAGCTTCATGTTGCATCTTCGAGCCAAGTTGTCGTATATGCATTGCATTGTTTGGTTTGGGGTGTCAAGCCAAACTTGAAGGGTGAGGAGTGTTTGTACTTCAAGTGGCAAAACACGTCTCAATCCTCGGTCGCCGATACCTTTGATCTCAACATGATAAGGTGTTGGCATTCATCTCCTCTTTGTTGCATGCATCTTTATGTTGAATGGCAAACTTGGCCTCTTAGGCCATCACGCATAATTGATGGCCCGAAAGTCGAGGGCCATGCTCCCTTGAGTCCATTACATAATAGGGAGTGTGGCCATGCTTACATTTGCTTGAAATTCCATGCCATACACTGCTTGCCCTCTATTGCTGTCCATTACATAATAGGGAGTGTGGCCATGCCATACACTGCTTGCCCTCTAATCACTGACCACTGACTTATTACCGATTACTGTGAAATTGAGACTGCTTATGACTGATAATTGAATCAATCAAATAATGAATGCATCGATTGAAAATCGAACCGAATTGACCGAGTGTGCCTATTGTATTGCATTTCTATCTGCTCGATCGCTTAATTATCTATTCGTGTGTTTACGCTTAAATCGAAATTGAAGGCCTTATCGCCACCAAACCTAAAATTGTTTAGTGTTTCATGATTACCATAATTTATGTGGTTTTATGGTATATTTAATTGAAAATCGATTTGGTATGATTAAATTAGATTAAAATGAGCTAATTAAAGAGTTTGACGTAATTACTGCTTTTGCCATTGTTAGTGGGCCTTGTATTATATCATGTTTGAGCATTGATATACCTTAGGCAAACACTTTTCCCTCAGCCATTTTATGTCTCTAAACCGACCAAGAAGAGAGAAAGTGAGAGTTTGGCTTGTTCTTGAGTTTTGGCTAGGAAGCTTGAAGATTTGGAGTGTAGATTTCATAATTTAGCTTCCTCACCTTGTAATTGAAACTCTAGGTAAGGAACTCATCTTCTTATTGTTGTCATTGAACTAGTTCTTGCATGTTTCATGATTAATTTATGAGCTAAGTCATGTTTTTAAGCTTAGCATGTGAGATTGAAGCTTAATTGTTGCATGCATGTTGGTTTTAGTGAGTTTGAAGTGGATTTCATGGTCAAATGCCACATGCATGTTCATAATCATGTTTAAATCCATGTTTTCATCTTGTTTTGAAAAGAATGAGCTCATTTGAGCAAGCTTTGAAGCTTCAATTTGGTTTAAAATTCATGCATGGCATGTTTGAAGTTTATTCTTGAAAATGGGTTTGAAAATGGTTTTAATTGACTCACCTTTGGGGCTTGAATTCATAGATTGAGCTTTGAAACTTGTTGTATATTGATTTGAGATGTGTTTCCCAGAATTTGGGCCCAAGAGGTCGAGTATTGAGTGGTGGAATGCTTGGTTCGGACTTGGAAGACAACTGAAATTCCAGATTTGGCCTCCTCGCCGAAGGATTCTCGCCGAGCGACCATCGTTTGTTCAGAGCTCCACTCGAGCGAAGAAATGGTGGCTCGAGTAAAATTTCAAAGATCCAAGATTTTTTACTGTTTCATCGACCGCCGAGCGAAGGATTTCGCCGAGCGAAGCCTTTGATTTTGGAAGCTCGCCGAGCGAAGGAAGATTTCGCCGAGCGAGGCCCTTATTTTCAAAGAAATTTTGTAAAGTACTTTCTAAGTACATCTTTGCATCCTCATCCCATTCTAGGCATTCTTAGGCCTAGTTTAAGGCATCTTAATGAGGATATAGATGTAGAACACACCGAGGCAAATTAGGTAAGTTATTGATCTTCCCCAACCGTATAGCTTAGTGTGTGTTCATCTCAGATATCTTGGTAGGGTTGGCTTACCGAGGAGACGCTTAGCATATCAGAGCCCGTAACTCGTGAGTAACAAATCGCGTAAAGATATGTCCAAAAATGATTATCTTCAATCAAGCTTACTTTATTGAATGCTTACCTTATTGAAATGTTTATTTTATCGAATCAAGTATCGAATCGAATCAATCGTTAATCAATTGACACTGCTATCGAATTGATATCTTGTCATCGAATCGAATCAAGCATCAATTGGCACTGCCATCAATTGAACTGCCCATCGAATCGACATCAGATACTAAATGAACGTATGAGTTATATTCTCAACTGCATTAGGGCATCCTTGGCACCTATCAAGCATCGATTTGGAGCAAAGTGCTACACCGAGCCACCTCTAGAATCTACTGAGCTAAGTGCTACAAAGGGGAGCCACCTCTTGAATCCACATACCGTGACAGAGAGATCTCTGCTTCCCTCAAGTTTGGAACCACTATCACATCACTAGATGGCCACTCGGATACCGATATGGAGCAAAGTGCTAATCGGGAGCCACCTCTAGAATCTACTGAGCTAAGTGCTACAAAGGGGAGCCACCTCTTGAATCCCAGATATCGATAGGAGCAAAGTGCTACATCGAGCCACCTCTAGAATCTACTTAACTAAGTGCTACAAAGGGAGCCACCTCTTGAATCCACAAGTACTGCATCGTTTCCTAATTGGTCATATCGCCATCATATCAGATCGCTATCGATGGCCATCATTTACCGCTTGGTCTGTTAAGACCCGGTTTTTAAGACCTACCGCCATCGCATCGTTACGCCAAGGATGTACCACATATCACTATTTTAATCAATGACCATTATGGCTCAAATATGAGCCACAAACCTAATGACCGATAAACCGATCAAATGACCGGTTTTAATATCGAAAAGACATTTATTCTAACCCTTTACGCATTATATTATTCACTGGGCTTTAGCTCACTGCTCATATACATATGTAGGTGTACAGGCACCAGACCGCGGCTAGAAGCGTCAAGGTTACTTCAGTTTTGTCAAGCCAGCCTATGTGCCTCACTGTGAGGTTCCGAGCCTACCTTGCCAAGGCTTAGGGTGTTTTAGTATTTCCCCACTGTCGTCTTCTTGTTTTGTAATAACCTAATCGAATGTATAGACCAATGTTTATCGACTGCTGAGTAGCGATTAAGTCCCTATATTGAGTGTTTGTAAATATTGTATATACTGTTCTGTATCGACTGTTAATATGCATATGTATGGAAAATCTTTTTTTGCATACAGACTATCACAGCTCATTGGACATTGTTTATTTACTATATTGGCTTCCGCCAGGCCCTCTACTGCTTTTATCAGACATCATTAGCGTGCCTTCGGAATCACGGACATCGCCGACATTGCACTAAACCCATAGGGCCGGGTTTTTGTCGTGACAGAGTGGTATCAGAGCGATACTTACCACGAGTTATACCGCACACACGTGTCCAAATGAGCTATAGGATGTCCTAGAAAAGAAATTAGGGCATTGCATGAACATGAAAAGTGTGTGGTTGTGATATGACTGAATATATGCTACTGTGTTAATCTATTTAAACGAAAGGATCGCTATACGATAAACTGCTTAAGCACGCAATCGCTTATGTTTATGATTATCAGACGCTTATGTGAATCAAACGAACTCTATATGCATACTTAAAGAAGTTAAATGAAATAATATGTAATGTTAATGTTAATACTGACTGAGGAAAATCAATGTGAAAGAAAATGAACGTGTGAAAGTGAAGGGGTCATGTGACCGTGTCTGAGATGAAATGGAAGAATACACACGTCGATATGAAATGAAATGCGAATCAAGAAGAACCTTTCCTATATTGATAATCACCGCTGTGTTAACAAGGGAAAGGACGAGGAATGTGGATGAAACTGAATTTTCTGATCCGAGGATCAATAGGCAAAAAAAAGAATGATTGAAGCCTTAACCGAAAATCTGAGATAATAAAGGCCGACATACGTGCCTGAATCAACTGACTATGATCTGATATTACTACGATGTAAACCCAATAAATCGAAACCGGAAGTTCTCGGGAGGTACCGAACTATCAAAACCGAGATTTGGGTTTAGAAACCGAGAAAGTATGTGAAGTTTTTTGAAAAATACTTTCCCTAATGCATCCGAAAGTTAAGAAAGTATCGAAAGGAACAACTTGAGTAAGGTGATAAGACCGTGATCGAACATGAGATAAAATTTACCTAGCTAGTTTGGTAGGCGCCCCACATGATACATACTGACTACAAAAGACTAGAAAGGAACTGAAGGTGGGTGTGACCTAGATGTGTTTGACTGAATCGACGTTTTAAAACCGTCAAAGTGTGTAGATGTCCTGGATAGAGTATAATGCCTGTGTCAACGTGGCAGCATTGGAATATCCAAACCAACATCATTAATCAATCCTAAGCATGAAACAAAAGTAACAGAAGTGAAAATGACCCAGAAACCAATGACCTCCGTGAATGGAAAATCTCGGGCAATAGCTTGACCAATGAAGGTCGAAGAAGCAATGTGAACAATGATATACCTATCTGTACCGTATGTGGGAAATACCACTGGGGCGTTGTCGCCACCCAGCCGAAACTCCTTTAGAACGTGGACAGGAAGGGCACTTGCCTAAGTCTTGCCCACAAATGCTCGGAACATTGGAAAGACTGACGTGGGTATGACCTGAAACAGATGAAATTGCTTATACGAACGCTTGGGTGGGGAATCGTATATTCCGTAATTTGGTATAGACTGTGAACATATTGACTGCGTTAATTGAATTACTGGAGTTATGAACCATACACTGAGAACTATTAGAACTTGTGAACTGTTTGTGCGTGGGACTACTGAAATTGAGAACCCATGTTGGTTTGTAAAGATGGACTTCTGCTTATGAATTTGTGAACGAATGCCTACTTGAAAAAATTGATTTTGATCTCGCACCTGTATGTGTGTTCCCATGCTTGTAACATCCTAAGATTGAGAGGAATGGATGTGAATAATGGATCTTTTGAAATCTACCGCTGATACAGACTAAATGTGCATAATCAGAAACCTCATGTTAACATTTACCTATGCTAAGGAAACCGCTTAGACTTGTGTACATATCTGCTTACCTTTGCTTAAGGATATTACTAGACTGAATAGATATATGACTGGTTATCTTAACTATCGTATCTGGAGGAACTATTTTGTATTGTACATTGAACCCGTGAACCTGTAATGGGATTGTTAGTAGATTCTGAACATGCACATATATGACTGTACCTTTGCGTGAAATGACTGATTAATTTGTTTGATAAGTTAATCGTTGGGACTATGACTTTGTAACTGCATGACTGAATAAAGACCCCAACCGATAAACTCTTGACTGGGAATCGTGATTGTGGAAAATTGACATGACTGTTGGAGTTGATCTGCGAGCCTATGCTTTGGTGACTATATGACTGATTTGGAACCCTTGTATGACAACTCACCATTATGTGCCACCATGAACTTGTTTGACTAGGGAATGATTGTTTTGGTGATTACCGCATTTCGTAATCGTGGGATCCGCGACCACAAACCGGTTTTGATCATAAACTCGATCGTTCGAAGTATATGTAATCAGATGATCGTATTGACATGTGCTATGACCGAATCGGTAAGGACTGGCACTGATGAATGGTAAATGAATGCTTAAGAACTCTGCCTACTGCTATGGGAGTAGTGTACAATTCACCTTATGTCCCCAATAGCTCCTGAATGAACTGGACTAACTGTAATGAATTACTGAACCGAGAACTGGATTGAACAAAGATTGAATGAAAGACTCGAAATTGAATGGATCGAATCTCTGTAACTTAACGGGGAAAATTACTTATGAAACTAGCACCAGTGTAAATCTATAACCCCGATAAGTACTTGATATGAGTAGTGTGAATACTACTATATTGCTATCAGATCATATCAGATTGTTACCATCATCATATCGTATTGTCACCGCATTATTACTACTACTATCGTCTATATGCTACAGCATAATCAGATTCATGTTCCCGTCACGAAATAAGTTTTGTCTCGAAATATCAGATAATCAGATAATTGAATGATTGTTGATTTCTGATACATATATTCATGACTCTTGGTATTATGTAATATATGTTAGCTGCCCGGTATCGGAGATTCCTTTATGGAACTTATATTTTTTCTCAGATCAGACCGTTTCGCAGATCAGATTTGCTCTAGTAGCTTAATGAATGCACCGCATATTCTTAATGCAAGAATCGTGGCATCTATGTATGCTTTGGACCAGAATATGAGAATGAGCATGTACCCGAATCTGTCCTTGACTGAAAACTGATAGTGCATAAGATTCTGTTTTAATATGAACCCCAATCCTTATACGTGATTTCTGATTCCGTTTCTGTGCACTGCTAAGATTGAGATTGGGCCATGAACCTGTTATGAAAATGATTATACTCCTGTTATAGAGTGAATGTCATATATTGATTCGAGTTTAGAGGACTAAACTCTTTTTAAGGAGGAGATCAGAATAACCCTCGTTCGACATCGATTAATCAATGACCACCGATTTATTACCGACATCGTGAAATTGAGGCGCTATGACCGATAATTGAATCAATCAAATCTCATGAATCGATTGAAAATCGAACCGAATTGACTGAGTGTGCCTATTGTATTGCATTTCTATCTGTTCGACTGTTTAATTATCTATTCGTGTGTTTACGTTTAAACTGCAAATTGAAGGCCTTATCGGCGACCAAACTGAAAATTGTTTAGTGTTTCATGATTACCATAATTTATGTGGTTTTATGGTATATTTAATTGAAAATCGATTTGGTATGATTAAATTAGATTAAAATGAGCTAATTAAAGAGTTTGACGTAATTACCGTTTTGCCATTGTTAGTGGGCCTTGTATTATATCATGTTTGAGCATTGATATACCTTAGGCAAACACTTTTCCCTCAGCCATTTTATGTCTCTAAACCGACCAAGAAGAGAGAAAGTGAGAGTTTGGCTTGTTCTTGAGTTTTGGCTAGGAAGCTTGAAGATTTGGAGTGTAGATTTCATAATTTAGCTTCCTCACCTTGTAATTGAAACTCTAGGTAAGGAACTCATCTTCTTATTGTTGTCATTGAACTAGTTCTTGCATGTTTCATGATTAATTTATGAGCTAAGTCATGTTTTTAAGCTTAGCATGTGAGATTGAAGCTTAATTGTTGCATGCATGTTGGTTTTAGTGAGTTTGAAGTGGATTTCATGGTCAAATGCCACATGCATGTTCATAATCATGTTTAAATCCATGTTTTCATCTTGTTTTGAAAAGAATGAGCTCATTTGAGCAAGCTTTGAAGCTTCAATTTGGTTTAAAATTCATGCATGGCATGTTTGAAGTTTATTCTTGAAAATGGGTTTGAAAATGGTTTTAATTGACTCACCTTTGGGGCTTGAATTCATAGATTGAGCTTTGAAACTTGTTGTATATTGATTTGAGATGTGTTTCCCAGAATTTGGGCCCAAGAGGTCGAGTATTGAGTGGTGGAATGCTTGGTTCGGACTTGGAAGACAAATCTGGAAATTCCAGAATTTGGCCTCCTCGCTCGAGCGAAGGATTCCTCGCTCGAGCGACCATCGTTTGTTCAGAGCTCCGCTCGAGCGAAGAAATGGTGGCTCGAGCGTAAAATTTCAGCATCCAGTATTTTTACTGTTTCATCAGACCGCTCGAGCGAAGGATTTCTCGCTCGAGCGAAGCCTTTGATTTTGGAAGCTCGCTCGAGCGAAGGAAGGCCCCCACGGGCAAGGCCCTTATTTTCAGCAAATTTTGTAAAGTACTTTCTAAGTACATCTTTGCATCCTCATCCCATTCTAGGCATTCTTAGGCCTAGTTTAAGGCATCTTAATGAGGATATAGATGTAGAACACACTGAGGCAAATTAGGGTAAGTTATTGATCTTTCCCCAACTGTATAGCTTAGTGTGTGTTCATCTCAGAGCATCTTGTGTAGGGTTGGCTTACCGAGGAGACGCTCTAGCATCAGAGCCCGTAACTCGTGAGTAACAATCGCGTAAAGATATGTCCAAAAATGATTATCTTCTCATCATTTACTTTATTGAATCGCTACCTTATTGAAATGTTTATTTTATCGAATCTGTTATCGAATCGAATCAATCGTTCTTGAATTGACACCGTTCTTGAATTGATCTTGTTCACCGAATCGAATCATTCTTGAATTGCCATCTTGAATTGAACCATCCTTGAATCGACATCAGTATACTAAATGAACGTATGAGTTATATTCGAATCGCATTAGGGCATCCTTGGCACCTCATTTCTTGATTTGGAGCAAAGTGCTACATTGGGAGCCACCTCTAGAATCTATAGAGCTAAGTGCTACAGTGGGAGCCACCTCTTGAATCCACATACTGTGACAGAGAGATCTCTGTCGGTTCCCAAGTTTGGGACCACTACTGTTTACTGTTGTGATGGCCACTCGGTATTACCGATATGGTGCAAAGTGCTACACTGGGAGCCACCTCTAGAATCTACGGAGCTAAGTGCTACAGTGGGAGCCACCTCTTGAATCCTAGATATCGATAAGGAGCAAAGTGCTACATCGAGCCACCTCTAGAATCTACGGAACTAAGTGCTACAGTGGGAGCCACCTCTTGAATCCACAAGCATCATCGTGTTCTCTGAATTGGTATCATATCGCCATCTATCTTGATCGCATCGATGGCCATCATTTACTGTTTGGTCTGTTAAGACCCGGTCTTTTAAGACCTACCGCTTACTGTACTGTTACGCCAAGGGATGTACCACATATCACTATTTTAACTGAATGACTATTATGGCTGAAATATGAGCCACAAACTGAATGACTGATAAAGTAATCGAAATGACCGGTTTTATCTCGAAAGGACATTTATTCTTAACCCCTTTACGCATTATATTATTCACTGGGCTTTAGCTCACTGCTCATATACATATGTAGGTGTACAGCACCGCATCGGCCTAGAAGCGTCGGGGTTACTTGCTTTTGTCAAGCCAGCCTATGTGCCTCACTGTGAGGTTCCGAGCCTACCTTGCCAAGGCTTAGGGGTGTTTTAGTATTTCCCCTACTGTACTGTCTTACTGTTTTGTAATAACTGAATCGAATGTATAGACTGAATGTTTACTGCACTGTTGAGTAGGGATTAAGTCCCTATATTGAGTGTTTGTAAATATTGTATATACTGTTCTGTACCGACTGTTAATATGCATATGTATGGAAAATCTTTTTGCATACAGACTATCACAGCTCATTGGACATTGTTTATTTACTATATTGGCTTCCGCCAGGCCCTCTACTGCTTTTTTCAGATATTCTTTAGCGGGCCTTGAATCACGGATTACTGGCCGATTACGGTACTAAACCCATAGGGCCGGGTTTGGGTCGTGACACTCGAGTTTTGTTCCTTCATCGTATCTGCGATAATGAACCAACCATAAACATCTACACTGTTATCAAACCATCTAGTTTTGTAATAAAACCTGATGGACTTACCCAATAAGAGACAACAATGATATTGAGCAAACAATTGGATGTTTTCGAGATGAAACAAGTTGTTATTTACTCAAGTCATTGATGAAGTGATTGAACATATGAATAAATAGTAAGACTTTTGACTCGATTCATATGAAAACTTTTGCAAATTTTCACATGCATTTTGTTGTTTTTCTTAGGTTAATTGCAGTCTCAGGGTCAGGGCTGCAGATGATGGACTGTACTGATAATGTCATACCAAGCTATAGAAATATGTGAATCGTTATGTGAAATTTTTTTATTTTTTTCTAAAGCTACTAAAAGTAAATCGATATTATTTCCATTTTTTTGTTTCTTAGACTGACAAAGCAATTGGTTTAGTTGCTTCAGTTGTTGTTGGTATATCAAAGTATACTTAAGAGAAATATGTGAATTGTTATTTGAATGCCGTGAAGCTATATAATGAGATGCTTATTTTAGCAATAGCCAAAGAGAACTCAAAGCCATGGTGTATTAATATATTTATGTTTAATGATGAGTTAAATCTACACATTTGATTGATAAAGTTTAATATTAATGTGAGTATTCTTATATATTTTGTTAATAAACTTATATGTTTTTTTTGTAAAAATGCAAATGAATTTGAGTTGTTTATGTAAAAGTTGGTTAAAGTGCAACTTGGGCTTTTAAGATATTTAATAAACTGAGTTTATAGCTTGATATTTTAAATTAATTTGAGCTCAAACTTAACTAATCCTTAAGACCATCTCCAATCGTTCACCAAATCTATCATCAAATTCAAATTTGATAAAAAAAAAGGTGTTTTTTTGTGCTCCAATGGTTGCACCAAAACAGTATCAAATTGAGAAAACATTAAACATTTTACCAAACTGAGGATGGCTTGCCTCTTTCAGCAATTCACTGTGCATAGCCATTGAGTTGGACCCACTGAACGACTGGCCAGATGTCCCTTCGAATGACCACTTCGAAGCAAAAATTTGTGAAAATTTACATTGACAAGTCGACCCATAGGTTGACCAGCCGACCACCTCAGCACCTCCATTATCAAGCACCTTTCTCTCTCTCTCTCTCTCTCTCTCTCTGTGATTGAAGAGTATCCATCAAAGAACACTGTATTCCTTCATATTCCCTGTAGTTTTAGAGAGAGACAAAGAGTGAAGAGAGAAAAGAGAGGGAAGAAGGAGTAGTGGAGCTCATATAACTAAAACCAAAATGCAAGCCATCATCATTTTCTTCTTCCTCCTCTTAAGCCCCACAACACTGAGAGTGTTCTGAATCGTGTGACTTTCAAAATCAAGAAAAAAAGAATAACTGCGAAGGACCCAACCAGTTCCAATGTTCTAAATTATGATCAGGTCTTTACTCATGACTTTATACCTTCTGGTATAGCTTTCTTATTGAAAGAAAAGTATGATATTGTTCGCAACTTCATTCTTTATACATTGAGGAAACAGAAATAAAGGCAACAAAAAAAAAAAAAAAAAACAATTTTGCTCTTGCCGGTTGACCCCGTGAACGTCTTATGGTTTGATGAAAGCACCGTTGGAGCGTCTAATATCAAATAGAGAAATTGGTCATATTTTTACTCAGATTTAATAAAATATTTGGTAAACTATTGGAGATGCTCTAACAAATTAAATTTGAACGCCTCTTACTCGAGTTGACTCAGCTCGATTATAATGTTAAATACTTCTAAATACACAACATAAACTTTTCTTCCCACACCTATCTCTTTATCACATACATTGTGCCCATGATCCATTTTGTGTGAGGTCGAGGCAATAAGTAAAGTAAAAAGTAAATTATAAAGAAGTTGGTATAGTTTATTTTGCCATTGAATTTTTAAAACATAAAATTATTGATGTTCAATTATATTAAATTTGTGTATAAATATTATACTTAACAAATTTTAAAAATTAAATAGTTTGAATTGAATTATCGAGGCCGATTATAAAATGGAGTTACTAATTTCAATTGCTCTCTAAAATTAAATGACAAAATTCAGATAATTCAAACCCAATATATACTTATATTAAGTTCAATAATTTAAATATTATTTTATATCAATTTGATTTGATAAAAATAAAAAAAACAGTCCCGGTTGGTAGCTCGAAAGAGCGTGGGTCGAATGGCCCGAAAGGGCAAAACGACGTCGTTTTGCCCTTTGTATTTTTTTTTTTTTGATTTCGAGCGGAGGAAGGAGGAGGAGGAGGGAGGAGGCTCAACCAGGCGGAGGAAGGAAGGAAGGAGGCTCGGGCGGGAGGGCTCAACCAGGCGGAGGCTGCAGCCATGGTCTTGGCGCGACGAGGTTCGACGGTTGGTGATGGGTGGAGGCTGAGAAGACAACTATTGGAAGACTACTACTGGCAGACGACGGCAGCGAAGCAATGGCTGGCGAGGACGACGCAGGTGACGACGAGACGACCCACTATGGCTGGTCAAGCGACGAGGACGACGGCTGCGATGGCGAGCTTCTCTGCTCTCCCTCGCGGCTCTCTCCCTCTCCCTCTCTTCTCTCCCTCTCTTCTCAAATTCGGGCCATTCGACCCTCCCAAAATTCGAGCTACCACCCCTTTCTCTAAAAAAAATAATTAAAATAAAAAACGAGTTACTTCGTCACAGTTTTAAGATTTTGTACTTGAAATATTTCCTAACACGCGTCCAAAGAGAGTTTCGGGCCCCTCACACTCTCTCTCTCTCCCTCTCTAAAATATTTCCCCCTTCTTCTCCTCCTCCTCCTCTCTCTCTGTGCCCTATCGCTCTCACTCTCGCACACTCACCTCACTTCGTTTCAAATCGCTCCGAAAAAAAGCTGGTAAGTTTCTTCTTCGATTGCGTCTCAGTCTCTAGATTTCTTCAATTTTCAGATTTTCTTCTTCCTTTTTGTTATCCCGATTATTATTTTGAATGAAAAAAGAATTCAGTTTATGTTATTTTTATAATAATTTATGGGTTTTAAACTGCGAAATGTATTTCAATCACTACCATTTGGTTCTTTCTTTCTTCTAGGGTTTGTTTGGGCTTTGAATCGCCAAATACATTGCTCTTGTTTAGCTATATTTGGGGGAAACTTAAATGTTCCTCATATTTGCAGTTTTGTTTTCTCTTTGCATGGTAAATAAGATTAGCCTTAAGAAAAATAAGATTATTTTTTTTTAATGTATAAATTTTAGTGGAGCATTGTGTTTATTTAAGCTCTATTTATCATGGAACCTAAAGATTTCTTTATTTTGGGTTACTAATAAATTATTGAGCCAGTCTTGCGGCCATCATATAGCGATCATGATTTCTGCTCTGTAATTGAAACTTACTGGTTTGTACATTGGGGGAAAAAAATAACCAAACAAAAAATTATTAAGTTTTTTATAAAAAAAAAAAAAAAATGAGAGAAGAAAAGAAAGAAACAGTCAAAACAGTCAATTGTGTTATCACTTTGAGAAAAATTTAGTTGGTAACTTTAATAATCCCAGTTTATTGTTAGTCTCGCTACAGACAGATTGGTTTTTAAGTTTTGTAGTAATTGGAAAATCTGTAGCTAGCAGTAATCGTTTTATCTGGATATTTGAAGCCTTTCCGCATCATGGTTTTCTTGTTTTGTCAGGTTTTGATGGCTTGAATTATTCTCTGAGTGCTTCTCTTGGTGGTTCATTGGCAACTCCAGTATATATATATATATATTTAAAAGTTTTATAGCTTATTTATTGGAGCTTAAGGTTGGGAGTAAATTTCATGCATGGGGGATGTTGGGTGGGGTTCTATTCACAATATTTTATTTCTAAACAGTGTGATAATAAGTAGCATGTCCCTTTTTTGTAATTAATAATTGGTAATTATATTGTTCACCCATGTTTTTATTAAAGAAAAGAGGACTAAATTTTGTTTGGTTAACACAAATGTTGTAACTTGCATTGTGGTTGTTTAGATGATTTGTAAAGGTCTATACATGCCAAAGTGGAAGTGCTAAAAATGGGTAGTTCAGAGAGAGGGCTGCCAGGGAGTGGACTTAGTGAAGATGGTGATGGGGTATTTTTTCTTCAATACAGAAAAATGAGGGCATTTTTGTTTTTAACACTAAAAATGAGGGTATTTTTGTCTATTATGCATGGATTTCAATCGTGTTCATGTCTGTATATATAAAATAAGGGCAACCTAAGCAATTCATTTACAATCAACTTGCGAAAGGGAGAATCATGAATAGAAAATTGAAGTAGATAGGACGTCAGTGTCATTTAAAAAATGGTAGGTGAGGTTTCTAGAATTACCATCAACGTCAAGAGTGGTCAATGTAATTTATCTTCAATTTCTAATGGCAATTGACAGAAATATTTACATTATTTTCTTTCTCCTTCCTTCAAGACGTGCAGTACCTTGACAAAGTCATTACTGCAATTAAAATTTTCTCATCTATTTTTCATATTTGGATTTAGTATGATATTTTTTGCATGGTTCGTAATGCATTTTAATTTTGATGGAATTATGTGATGCATTTTTTTTTTTTTTTGGGATGTTTCTGTCATAGGAAATCTGTTTTTGTTTTGTTTTTTTTGTTTTTTGTCTCAATGCATCTTATGTAGTTTTCTCCCATTATTACCTTTCTCACAAAATCTAGGGAAATTTAGGTGCATTGGAATATTTGGAATTCTGTTTTATAAAATATTGACTTGGAGATAAGCAATGGCACCAAATCCAAGAGTTGCGAGAGCATTTCGTGCTATGAGGAGTATTGGCATCATTGAAGAAAAAGTGAAACCAGTCTTGAAAAATCTTTTAAAATTGTATGACAAAAACTGGGAACTTATTGAAGAAGAAAATTACAGAGCCCTCATAGATGTTTTATTTGATCAAGAGGAGACACAGGTGCGTCCCTGTCTCTCTCTCTCTCTCTCATGTGCGTGTTTTGTCTTACCTAACAGCCTTCGTTTTTTGGTAGTCAGACTGTTTGGCTCCTTTATTTTTATTAGTTTATTCCATCTGTTTATTTTAAAATTTTCAAACAAAGTTCATTTAATTCATCTTTCAGGTGTCAGAGTAAAAGAAGAAACATGAAAACACTGATGTATGTGGCCTATCATCATATTTGTACTGATTCAAGATGCTGTTATCTCACTTCCTCATATGATATATTCACTTACTGGTTTTAATTATTGACTATTTTTTTCTCTTTTTTTCCCTCCCCTTTTTTATTTTTTTGTCTGAGACTAGCAAGAGGAAATGGATGAAGAAGCTCCGATGCATGAGGAGCCCGAACGTCCCCTAAAAAGGTTGCGCTTAAGGAACCAGAATGATCATGTTTCACCTTCTTTTGGATTGGGTGAAACTTCATCAAGAGGGCCACCCAAAGTGGAGGCTGATCTGCCTGAGACTTGTCCCAAACAACGGTCACAGGATATGACAGAGTCACCGCAGCCACTTGTTAGAAACAAAAGAAAGCAACCTGTCTTGCCTAAGCCCGTGTCAATACAGGATAGTTTTGAGCCATCTCAGCCAGGTGCTGCTGACAGAACTGAGCCATTTGCTACAAGGAGAACTGAATCTGATTTGGTTTCTCCTCCAGTACGTCTCACGGGAAAAGGAAAGGAGCCTCTCTTACCTCAAATTGCTCCAAGAATTTCTGTGAGGTCGCCTCATGCAGTGCGCTTGAAAGAACCAACGGTTGACACTGGCATTGTCCTTTCACCCAAGCCACACGTACATGATTCTCGTGCTTTGATCAAGCCTAAAGATGAGCCATTTACTGATGACATACTGCAGTCAGAGGTTCCTAGTGCAGTGATTCATGGAGGTACATCTTATTTCCTGTGGTTGACCTGTGATAATTTTAAGTGCTTATTGATGACTGGCATCTTATAGCAAAATGATAACTTTCACAGTTTCTGTGCATAGCTGGTCTGTACCCTTTCAAGCTTATCCAGTGGCTTGTCTCTGGGCTTTGTCACTTAAAAGTTGTTGGCCTTTGTTGGTTTATGTGATCTATAAAAGCTTTCTATTTAGTGACTTCTATGGTTGATTATTTTAAAATAGTAGGAATGAGTCTTATTACTTGAAGTTATCAAATATTTGTGTGAAATCTTTCATTTTTGAAGACATATCTATCCCAACAGAACCTTGTCCCAACATATTTTGATACGCTGCTAACATAGATAATTTATTAAAATTTATATTGTTTGATAGTGTAAACACCCCATTTTTGACCGTCCCCAAGACTTGGACGTCATCGTTTGAACACTCGATAATTATCACTGTTCGTGTTCGTCTTGAGTTCTCGGAGGTTTCGGCCGCGCGCCTTGCCTTAAGACCTCTCGACTTATTTGTTTTGTGCTTGGTTGTGGATCAAGCACTTAGGTTTTTGTCTCTGAGGGTAGGAAATGGCTTGTTGGCCACCTCCACACCCCACCAGCCTCGGCTTGAGGACACCGGCCCTGTTTTCTTGCTACCGGCCAAAAGTGTTGGCCGGTCGGCAATGTTCTTGGTCGGCCGGCTATTATTTTGGTCGATCGGTCACTTTTTCTGGCCGAGACCCTTGTTTTAGCTTCTTGAGGAAGCTTGAACCTTTTGAATCCTTGGTTTTTAGCTTCTTGAGGAAGCTTGAACCTTTTGAACCTTTGTTTTAGCTTCTTGAGAAAGCTTGAACCTTTTGAACCCTTGGTTTTTAGCTTCTTGAGGAAGCTTGAACCTTTTGAACCTTTGCTCTAGCTTCTCCAAAAAGCTTGACCTTTTTTAGCTTCTCCAAGAAGCTTGAACCTTTTTAGCTTCTCCAAGAAGCTTGACCTTTTTAGCTTCTTAGAGAAGCTTGACCCTTTTTGCTCTAGCTTCCTCAAGAAGCTTGGACCTTTGCACAAGCTTCTTGAAGAAACTTGGACCTTTGTTTCTCTATAAGAGAGGCCCTCCCTCTCCTGTAGAAGGGTTCCAAAAATTTTGCTAAGGCATACACATATATCTCTCTTTGTCTCTACACTTAGGCTTAGAAAGAGTGAAGTTCTTGGCCCCTTTGCACACCAACTCTTAGCCTAATACCTCCATCATCAACCTAAGGATCTTGGAGGCCATTTTCAGAGGTTGAAGGTCTGGTTTTTTGGTCTCAAAGCTGCTGGTTTTGCTGAAGCTACAAGGGTAACACACTATTCCCTCTTTGAAGCTTTATTTCGCTCCATCTTTTAGCCATACTTGCAAGCATATTTGGGTTTTGTCATAAACTGAAAAAAGTCTTATTTTGAGGTCCTCTTAAAGTTTGTTTTAGGTCGTTTTTCTGTTGGGGGTCATCTACCGCCTTGCATGCTTGTTTTCATCTTGTTTTGAGCCATGCATTAAGGCCTTTGTATTGTGCTTTGTTTGGCCTTTTAGCCACTGAAATCTAGTGGATTTTCAGTGGCTAGCATGCTGTTTTGAGCCCCAAAATCAGAGAGGGGTGACCCTCTCACCCCTTGTCTTGTTTCCTAGCATTGTTGGCTTTACAAAGGAGCCCGTATTTGCATACTTCTTGAGCATGTTTCAGGCCATTTTTGGTGGGTTTTAGGACCTGCATAGGCTCTGTCCAGAGCCCTTTTTACCATTTTGGATGTCCATCTTGCATGTGTAGAGTAACCCTCTTCATGCCCTTTTAAAGGGGCCTTTACTTGTATGCTTCCTAGACTCATTTCAGGCCCTTTTCAGTGAGTTTTAGGGCCCTCATAACCTCTGTCCAGAGATAGTTTTGCCATTTTTTGTGTCCATCATACATGTATAGAACAACCCTCTCATTGGCATTTCAAAGGAACACTTCATTCTAACATGTGTTGACTGAGTTTCAGTGGGTTTTTGGTCATATTTTGGCATGCCATGTTTCTGTTTTTGGCTGGTTTGGTGGCCGCTCATGTGCTTCATATACATGTAGTGTAAACCATGCTTACTAGCCTATGTTGCATGTTGTTTTGGCCCTTCATGTTAGCACTTTTTGGCCATGCCTTAGATTGATTTTGTGTATATTTTGGACTGCCTTAGCTCTATTTTTGGGTCTCATGGTCGAATGATATTTGTTTTGCATGCTTGTAGTTCAATATCCATGCCTAGCTTTGAGATTTGAGGTCTATTGCATGTATATACTGAGGTGTTTTCATGCTTTGGGGTCATTATACATCATATTTCAGAGCTTATATGAATGCCATATTCCCATGATTTCCACCCTTTAAACGTGTTTGAGAGTTGTGTATAAATGCCTCGTTTTCGGACCATTGCATGAGCTTCGTTTCTTTGCATGTTGAGTCATCATTTTGGGCCATTTTCCCATTGTCTTGGACCTGCCTAGGGTCTGTTTGGGGCTGGTCTTGCCATTTGTGCATCATTTTATGTACCTCTAGTGTAATCCGCTTCACTAGTTTCGGTAATTGTGCCATCTAGCATGCATTGTATGAAGTGTTTGCATGATTCGGGACCATTGTGCATCATGTTTCAGAGCTGGAGAATGTGTGTTTCCATGCCATATTTCATCCTTTGCCATGCTTAGTTAGAATTGCATGTTGTGCCTTAGGATCGGTCCTTTGCATCCGTGCATGTTTGCATGTATCTTGTTGTCTCATTTTCATCATACGGCCACTGATTTGGGTGTGGCTGAGACTCACCCATCTTGGTTTAAGTCCATCTTGCATTGTGTATGCCATTTTAGTTATAGCATTGCGCATGCCATGTAATTCGTTGCATCGAGTATGCTATTTGATATTCGCATTGTGTATGCTAATCATATGTTGTCATATTGTTGCATAAGGTGCCTTGCATCGAGTATGCCATATAGTTCATAGCATTGTGTATGCTAGTAGCATGTTTGCATGCCATTCTCTGCATGTTTGCATCATTTAGTCGCATTGCATTTAGGTTGCATAGTCCGAGTCGCATCGTGCATGCCATGTATATTGCATTGTGTTTGGAATAGGGTTTAGTCCAAACACGGGAAACGAGGGACGTTTCGTACTCCAAGTGACGAAACATGCCTCGATTCTCGGTCGCCGACACTCCGAATTACCCATGATGGAGTCTAGGCCTTGTTGTGTTTATGTGTGCATCTGTTTCATATTGAGTCGTGCAATTCGATTCCTTGGCCATCATGTATTGAAATGCGTGATTGATGGCCTGAGGGTCAAGAACCATAGTCTCTTGAGCTCTTGACATGATAGGGAGGGTGGTTGTGCAAACATTGCTTTGAAAATGCATCGCCATGCTCTGTTTGTCCTCTGCTGTTGCAAAACAGGTTTCTGCAGAAAGAGTTGACCGACCGACTACATTGAGTGCCGGTCGGCTATGCATTGTTAGCCGAGAGCACAATTTTTGGTCGATGAGCTGTTTCACTTGGCCGGTGGTCCCATCTCATGGCCGATGGCCTCTCAGCATGTCCTCAAGATGTTTCAAAGGTGTCACAAAGGTTGGCACAGTTTTCTAAAGAGCAGAGCAGTGTAAATAGAGGCAACTATGACATGGCGATGGATTTCCTAGCAAAGCCGACCGAACATGCGTGCATCCCTCTTCCCGAGGCTGTTTTATTGCTTTAGTAGATTAATTGATTTGTTAATTAGTTAAGCAGTTTTGTAATTAATTAGCTCGTGAGTTAGTTAATTAAGTGATTTGTATTATTCTTTCGGACCCTCCGAGAGAGAGCACAACTGTTGTAATAAGTGTGCGTGTGTGTGATGCATGTCTTCCAACCCCATGTCTTTCTCCCTTTTATTTACCAGCATTTGATGGTTAGTTTTAGGACATGTTTCAATTAGCATCTATATGTTCGCATGTTTGCATTCATTCATCTGTATTGCATGCACCGGACTCGGCGTATCATGCTAACTGCATTGTATTTCAATTCCAAGTTGAATACGTGTTTCGAGTTGCCGCATTTCACATGCCATCTCAGAATAGCCGAGCCTATCTTAGCTGCATTTTGCATGTGTTGCATTAGCCATCTTAACATGAACTAGGATCATGCATTGATTACTAGCTAGTTTCTATTTTGGCTTGGAGTACTCGGTGAGTGTTTATGCTTTAGCATACTTGCATAGTGTTTATGCTTTAGCATACTTGCATTCATGTGAGTGACTGCCATGATAGCATGCTTACCATGAAACTATTTGTTTATGTGAAATAATTGCCTAAATGCCTGTGGGTGGAGGTTGGATTATCTGAATTGGAACAATTCATTGATTGCGAGTTTTAAGCCCACTAGATAGTGGCAAATCACCATGTTTTCTAAGCTCACTTGAAGTTAAATCTTCATTTGGGTTTTAATATTTAATAAATTTATTTCTTATTCCTCTAGATGTTTCGATTCAAACTTGGTTGAGATACCTGTGGAGGTGGAGACTCCTGACCATCATTATTATCATGTATGGATCTCAGATCCTTCTGCACATCCTTCTGCCTCTGGCCATAACTTGTGGTGCTGACCTAATTATTTATAGTCTTGAATGTAATATAGTTTGTGTGTCTTCCCTTTATGCAGCTTGCCTTCTTCACAAGCAGAAAGGTTCAAGCATTGGAGGAACTTACGTGGGTAAGTTAGTTTTCATTAGATTATGTTTTGAAGTTATTCATGTGACAGTGTGGTTGTGCACTTTCACTTAATATATATATATACATACTAGAAGGTGTGCACCGCCATATCGGTGTGCTTAAAATGGGTAGTTAGAAATCTATGGTGTAGTTGAATTCAGCAATTGCAGTTGTAGTTATAGAAGGGCATTTTTTATTTAAAGTAAGCGAACATATTTTCATGAGGTTAGGCTTTGTTTATCAAATTGTTTTGAAAAGCTGAATGTGTTGTGAATTTGGAAGTAGTCATCAATGTGGATGATCACAATTATGGAGGTATCCCCATCAGTACCTTGCTGAACCTATCAGGCACTCATGACTTCATCTCCAAAGACTCTAAAATATGCTCGATGTGTCTAAAAGAATCATTTCCCTGAAGACCCTGAATGTGTTCAGGTGGATGTGTATTACCATTTACTTGATTGACGAAGTTACGTAAAATCTTCTGAAGCTCTGAAACATAGCCTGAGCTTTACTATATATGACATATAAGAAAGAGGTTGGCAGATGGCACAAACATTTTGACATGTTCTGGCATGCCGTTTATGAATTGTATATGACTCTTATCTGATTGTGAGTTTTAATTAATAGTTGCACAAAAAATGACCTGTTAATGTTGCCTGTACTGCACAGTCCAAATCTAGTCCACTTGGAATGTCTGCTAATGAGTTTATACATCGTGCTACAAGAGCATACATGCAGTTTTCCCTCAAAAAAAAAATTCAAAACCAATTGTGTGCTTGTATTCTAGTTTACTTTGCTTGGAACTCAAATGACAAATTATCGATGCTTATTATTTAAGCTTGGTTGATGCTTAAAAAAGAGTTGTTGGGGATTTGTTTTTGTTTTCTTTGTGAAGCTGATAAATGTGATGTGTCTGCAGGATTATGGTATTGATTTTGATGATCATGATCATCCAGGCAAGGCATTTACGTGCCGGTATGGCAGCAAGTTCTGCCGAAACATCAAACACTCGAGCAGTAAGTGCTTACCTGTTGTAACGAATGAAGTTGTGTGTTCGTTTTTTTGGCATTACTAATTTGGCCTTGTTTTCTCATTTGAATGATAAAATATCTTTATAGTAGCTTGCTTGGGCGAGCTTGTGAGCATAATCTAGTCCACTTTGGTCCTTAAAAAAATGATCCTCCCACTTTAGTCCTTGCACTGCTTTTATCTTCTACATATATGTATGTAACGTAATGTTGCACTTCTTGACGTGCCTGTGTTCTACTTTATCTTTCCATACTGGCATGCCTACATAGTTGAATTCCATGGTCTAATCTGGGATTGAATAGGAGGTACTGTCTGTTTTGGATAGCACATTGAAGTATGAGATTTTGATTCTCCCCTTGTCCTGTTTCATGTATTTATTTCCCAATCCATTGTTGTCTCATCATTGTCCTCATTGGCCTTTGTTTTCATATGTTATACTTGTCTTAATTGGCTATCCCATCTGCACCTAGGCTTTGTTGTGTGATTCACTTAATTTAAACTATTGGAATTAAGGCAGGATATAAATAACCTCATAAGAGGAATATATTATTTGAGTTTTGGTCAATTTTTGCAGCCACATCTGGTATAAGATTATCTTCATGTTTCAGCTGCTGCTAACTGTGATTGTTATCTGGCACAGGATCTAGATCTGCAGCGAGTAGAAGATGAACATGCGGGGTTCAGGAAGCCATTCACTATTTTTCTTCCCTTGTTGAAGTAAATTTGGTTAATGAGACTTTGCTCCCAGAGGTTATAACCTCTCAATTGACTGGATTTTGGTGTTATTATGAAAGCCTTGAGGAGTTGTTAGTTTTCAGGATGCTATTTTTAATGGTGGCACAGCTTTAATTTGACAGATACTAATAAGCTTGTGTGTCCCATGCCTATTATGTTGTATTCGTAGCATAAAGTAATTTGCTGGAGAATAAGGGTTGGCTGTGTCCGTTTCCCGGATTCAGGCTACCTACACTGAGCACAGACTGGATAAAAAAGTTGTATTTAATTTGACATTTCTTATAAAAGCTTGTTTGCCCCATTCATATTGTGTATTATATGTAGCAGAGTAATTTGCTGAAAACAACGCTTGGCCATGTTCGTTCCCTGGCTTTAGGCTTACCTTATTTGGCTTTTATCATTTATCAGTGATGGTGCTTGAAAGGGTGGTTTGCCCAACAGCAAGGCTTATCGTCAGTGTCTCTAGTGGCTTGCGGGGGTTTGAACCACAGAACCATCTCTAGAAATGGAGTTGTCTATCTTCGACTATGTTTTAGCAGGTGTCTTGTGCATGGTGTCAGTTTTTTTATTTTTTCCAGGCGACATAAGAGCTGCTTAAATTTTAACTTTTTTCTAGGTTTGGTCTTCCTAACTTGTTGCTTTTTTAAGCACTCTCCCCTGATTGAGTCTGATTTTAGTGGTCAATGTGAACCTCCATGTGTTCGAATACAAAACAAGGGGAAAGGGGAAAAAAAGGTAGTTTTCCTGTACTTTTTTTTTTTTGGTCTCCAATTTTAAATTCAAATATAGTATTCGTTTCATTGATGTTTTTATCTAGAAATTTCATGTCTAAATTATCATATTTAAAATTGAGCTATTTCAAATCAGTGACCAAATTCTTTAATTTGAAATTCATAAATCAGATATTGACTTTCAAGGGATATTGTCAAACACTAGGTGCAAAAAAAAATCAGATTGTTTTACTCTTATTATTATTATTATTATTATTATTATTATTATTAAACTTCACAGTATACAATGACAACATGTGAAAGTAAATATTTGAATACCACTACCTCCCTAAGCCAGTTCGTTGCAAGATCCCAGTCAATTTTCTTGTCTTCCAACCAAAAAAAAAAACGTCAATTTTCTTTTCTCCCACTTCAAAATGCTAGAATATTTAAATAGATATAAACAAATTGGCAAAACCAAAGCCTTTTTTGAGCTTACGAGTGTCATTTTGCCCATTTTTTGGCACTGTTATTCCAATAATGTAAAAGTAATTTTTTTTTTTTTTATTATCACAGTTACCATTCCTTTTCGGCCATTAGATCATCTCACCATAATCACAACCAGTTGATCACAATACAAAGACTGACAGATTTGCCAGACACAAAAGTTGGCAGAGCCATTATTTGACCGGAAGAAGAAAAAGAAGAGAGGAATGTTTACAACATCATATAAACCAAACCAAGTCAAGCCTTCCCTACAACATATAAGACTTTTGGCAACTAATTATTTTGGTCCCTAAAATTATTATTTTGGTCTCTAAATAGTTTTTGTGACAAAATTAAATTCGTCACTAAAAAAATCACTAAGAGTGCATCTAGAAAAGTCTTTAACGACAAATTTTTGAAAAAGTCGCTAAAAATGACAATTAGCGACCAATTTAGAAAATATTTTGTAACCATTTAATTTCACAGCTTAAAATGCACAAAAATTAAATTTGCCATCCAATAAAATAAAATAAAAATTTAAAATCCACACACCAAAGGCATTTTACTCTCAAACCACAGAGTACATAGAAAATAAAATTTTACAAAAATTAAAATACAAAGTTTATTATATGAGTTAAAACTTTCACTGAGATCAAGAAGTGCTGTTAATTGTTTCACAAAGTTTATTATCATTGTCTGTTTCTTCCACTGAGATCAACACAGTTTATTATATGAGTTAAAACTCAAAATAAGATCAAAATAGTTCAACATAGGTCATTATATGAATTAAAACTCCACGAAGATATCAACCACAGTCGACTTCAACACCATGCTATGGCTTTGCATTTGCCATGCCCAGTTTGAGAATGTTGGCAAAGGAAGGGCTTCAGTGGCCTTCCCTAATGCTCTTCCTGGCAAACCAAAGCTGATGATCAACACCATTTTCTTAGAAACACAAATGAGAAGGTCTAGGGACAAAAGCATAAATTGAAGTTCTAATCAATCAGAAGATTTCTTAGAAGGCTAATATATGATTTAAGTTGTTCATCTACTATTTATCACTTTGTTAAAACAAGGACTTTTGCTGTGGAATGCTTGCTTACTGTGCTTTTATCATATAGATTTTGTTGTTATATTAGAAAGATTGCATTTCTCTGGTAGAAATATTGGTCACTCAGTTATCTGTGAGATGGACAAAATGATAGACGATAGCTACCTCATAGTTTGGTGTGAAAATAGGATAGATGCCAGACCATATCAGGAGGGTGCTTGGGCCATTGTTAGACCACGGGAGTTTTGTCCATCCGTAGGAGCAGAAACAGAGCTCTCAACTTGTAAAATACACAAAAGACATTGATCTATTAAGAGGTTATAGTGAACACAAAGATCACGACCTATGTGATTACAAAAATTCAAAGATGAGAGAATTCAAACCAACCACAAGATGAAACAGGGTAGTAGAATTACCAATAAAAGGATAATAGAATTACCTGGACATAAGCATACTTGTTGAAAAAACAAACCAGAGTCTCCACAAGACAAAACAGGAAATCAACACAGCACAGCAAACACTCATTGTTGCCAATCTTTGATCTGAATCCCCTAATCTGAAAGAACTCAATCAAACTGCATAATCAGTCATACCCATGCACACTTGATAATATCTATGAATGCTATCCACTTGTGCAAATAATATTTCTGTAAAACTTAATTCAAAGCAGTATTTGACTACCTTCCACCGCAATGTCCAGATAGCAGCTGTAAAGAGTGATCCATAGCAGATGCTACCAAAAGTAGTCATGGCATACCGCAGAGACTTCATCAGTGGCTTGGAAGGCATTGATGCCACTTCTCGACCACCATGGAGAAGAACAAGAAACACCATCCCAGACACAATAACATGAACAGTATTAGAGAACTGCACTTGTCCAAAATAAACTTAGAGAGAATACCTGCATATAAATAACAGCACTTCTTGATCTCAGTGGAAGAAACAGACAATGATAATACCTTGTTCTAACTAAACCCTGACAATAACAAATAGTATGAATAGCTAAAAATTTGCCAGCTCACCACAAGAAGCCACCAACGTCCACCATCACCCATGCTTGAAGCCACAACACCAGCTGCACCGAAAGACCATAGTGCTAGCCATAAAAGCATGACTAACATGAATGTGCATGCTACTCTCATAACCTTGGGAAGACTCCAGACCATCTTAACAGCTCCTTGCAAAACCCACATGGTAAATGGAAGCCTACAGAAAAATATACAGTCAGGGAACGATGGAAACAGTTGATTAAAGGTTATTCCAGATCTTTATCATGAGAGAGGAGAGTTTTATTTAATGCAAACTAACCATTTGCTTACAAATTAAATCATAGCCTAATACATTTGCAAGATTTTCATAAGCAACTACCAACAATGATGCATTTAATTTGGAAGAGTCATCCCAAACTAATAAGAGAATGTTCAAAACGTTAACTATTGTGCAATTATTTATCTTTGATGAGTATGAATCCTCATGCAGGAACTAGAACTAATTCAAGTGATTCAGAAGAAATACAAAAGACCAAGCTATTTAAACCAAGAATTTAAAGTACTAATCTATACTAACATAATATGTTTCCAACATATTTAGAGCTGGACTCACTGTTGAAGTGTTATATTAGGAATTTTATTTGTACCAATCATATGGCAAAATGCTTCATCATTACTAAAGAGCAAGTGAATGAAAAAAAACCCAGGTCCAGTCAGTAGTCACACAAAATAATGTCTTGATATTCAAAAGTCATTGTTCTAATAATAAACAGTATAACATCATGATTTGGTCCATATATACCAATTGAATTTGTCTTTCCTACTAATTTGCGTACATCTAAAAACTATAAAGTTGTGATACTGGTGACATATCCCACATGACATAATCACTCTAACCAGAGCCAAAGCACCAAAAAACATAGTCAGATGAAATGAAGCTGTACAAGCTCAAACTTTTTTACCTGTCCATAATTGATATGATATACAAGAACTGCAATGCAGCTCCAATAGCAAAAGCAACACCCCAGAAGAATTGTTCGTCCCAAAAACACAACACACTAATCACAGCGAGATAAGTAGTCAATATGTGAACCGCAAATTTTATCATTTGATTTGCATGTGAACCAAGCAATAACAACCAGGCCCACCCAACAACCGTCCCAACTCCACCAGCAACGGAATATAACGGCCAGTAATCCTCTGTTTAAAAAATGCCCCAAATAATCTAATTGATTTTTCATCCATAATACTAAACTAGAAATTCACTTGGCAGATCTAACTCACACTGCAAGGTAAATCAAACAACGATATTTCTAATAGGCCAGTAGATACTCTCAACCACACTTGAATTGTGTACACATTGAATAACAATCCCATAGCTTCTTCAGTGTTGAAAAGAAGAAACACAAAAATAAAATGACAGGAAAGTTCAGTGAGATAGCTAACATCGCTGAAATTTCTAGTTGTTTATCATTTATAGAATTCTAAGCAAGTACCAAAAGATATATTAGCAACAATTCCAACCATTCATATTGAGAGAGAGAGAGAGAGAGAGAGAGAGAGAGAGAGAGCTCTTTCAATGCTCATTGAAATTACTGATGACCCTTCCATCTGGCAGCTGATTAAATCAACTTTTCTTAATAAATTAACAAAAAATACGTACAAATTTTAATACGGAAAAGTATAACCTATGTCATATATATATAAAGTGTGAGTTAATTTCCTACAAAATGAAGAAACCAAAGAGAAATATGAGACAAAAATCCACTAGTAAGTACGCATAAGTACATATTTTCAATTTTTTTTATATATTCCACATGACGGCACCATATATGAAACTACTATGAGATAATTTAAAAAAAAACAACCATTGCTATTAATTGCTTTAAACCTCCCAGCTTGGGATATTTTATATGTCACAATCACAGTCACACCATTCCCAAAAGGAAAGTAAGTTGAACAATTCCTAGAAGATTCTATATAATTACACAGATAGATAAGAGAATAAACTTACACTATAATTCTTAACAAGGATGGTAGTCTCAAGTCCCAATTGATATTCCCTATTGTAATCATAACTGCAGGAAAACAAATCTAATAAATTGTAATGAAACAAATCCCCAAAAAGCATACCAAACTATAATGTTATTTCTTCACCTTAAGCAGCAAAGATTCTCTTTGATATCCCTAACAGTCTCAAAGTTAGCGGTGCTATTCTTAAAGTGCTTAAGTAGCAAAAGCTTTAAGGCAAAAGCCATTAACCCAATCTCCTTTGGGTAGTCACAGAGCTATTCTTAAAGTGCTTCATACCAATTGGGGCCATGGTTAAAGGAATTCTCAGGAAAACAAGAGGTTAATATCATCATGCCCATATTCAATACAACTTTACATGGAACAACATAAAAAATTTGAAAATATTCACCAAAAATTTGTTTCTCTTCTTACTCTGAAGCCACACTGCCAAAAAAAGGAAACTTCCCCAAATCTGAAGGGTTGAAAACATATGAATGAAAACTAAAAATATCCTGAAAGGTAGGAGCAGAATAGAGAATGAATTGAGAATCACCCACCATCTAGCAACTTACCTTGAAGAATATACATTAGTTCGAGATGGGTATAAGATACTCCACCACCAAAAACCTTCAAGGGCCGCTGAACACAAAAATGTCAACTTGGAGGGAACAGCCAGACTCCGCACCTGAGATCTTCCCTCCATTAAGACCTTATTTCCAAATTTTTAGCTCAGATTGGACAAAATATACCCAACCAAAAGTATTAAAACTCGATATTGCCTTCAACGATCTAATTAAGTTTTGAACTATTAGAAGACAAAAAAGAAATAATCCAAAACATACAAAATAGTTGCAGCTTCTAAACTCTACATTAGATGACTATATGATGTCCCAATACAAGATCACTAATCTTGACCAAGAAATATAAAATACTATCTAAAACATAATAATAGAAATTACCCAATGTTCCCAATATCACTTGCAATCATCTTACAATATCTCGGCAGGTCTAACCCAAAGATGGGATTAGAAAAGGATTCTATAGGGTATGATATTGAATCAGGTGGGACAAGACTTCCAAAAATAGCCCTAAAGCCATTCAACCTTTCTAAGTGCTCAACAACCAAGAGATAAATTGAGATGCAGGAATGTGATATTCCAAAATACAACATATTTGAGAAGCTATTTATAAGCAAAGGAACTTACTTTACTAATGCTCTTCGCACTTTCCAAAATTCTGGTGTTGTGTTCTAGGTTTGTAGACCCACTCAAAAATCATTGCATGATAACAATCCTGTTCAATATATGTTAGCTCCTCTTAATGCCTTTTTCATACCATAGGCCTTTTTTGGCAAAGAGGTTAAAGTAATATTTTTTAAAAGTTAAAAAATTAGTTTTTAATCTACCTCCCAAAACAAATATATATATATATATATTAATTTTAATTTTCATTGGCAAAGAAAATTGAAATTCTATCATTAGAAAATAATAACAAAAACGGATTGCAAGGAATGGAACACCAAGAACCAAGCTAGGGGGGAGAAGCTCCATCATAGCTTAGCAAACACATCTCAACCAGATTGATATATTTTTATTAAGAAACCAGCACAATTTTATGTGGGAATCCTTACATGTGGTTACTGGTATTCTTGAAACAAGCCTTTGCTATGGAAAGTATTTAGGAGGGCTTTTAACCTTTGTTTTGATCCTCAAACATCAAACAATCAACAAGGTAGCAAGGGGGAATGATGAGTGTGGGTGTATATGAGCTTAAACTTGTGTCTTCCATTGATAAAAATAAAACCACAGATCTAAAAGCATAAACACTCTACAAAATTAATTTCATAACAAAATTATTTTGCCTAATGTAGTATGGCTCTCACTTATACAATGTGTACCTAATTACACAATCACTCTTAATTAGGTGATATGAAGTAGCAAGCAATAGCAAAATATGGATTGATAGAAACCATGGAAGAGTGAAATAAAACTTTACCTCCAAATCCAAATCAGTCAAATCCAAATTGAACTAAAAGAAATCTAAAAGCCTGTACATTGATAAACATCAAAATCCAATCATTTCTGGAATGAACTAGAATACAAAACAATCAAATACAAATCAAATCAATTCTGAAGTTGAATTAAAACACAAACTATTGAAAACAAATACAAATCCAGATTGCTACAGTTTACCTAGGAAGAAAAAAACACCTACCTAGATTATTTGAAAAACTTTTTTTTAAAAAAAATTTGGCACATAAATTTCCAATCCCAAAGCACAAAAAATATGCAGAACAAGTGCCTCGGATTTGGCGTTCAATTGTCGAATAGATATTTTGTGCTCTTCAAATTCTAAATCACTCAAGTGAAGAGAGATGATCAAATCGAATAGACAGAGAAGAAGAACAAGAGATTGAGAAGTAGAAAGCGAAAAAAACCCTAGATTTTATACAAGATGATAATGAGAGCTCAATCAATAATAATATGTAGTATATAGCAATTTTAATCTGTCCAATCGAACAATACGTGAACTACTTATTATGTTCTTCATAGATCTACAAATATATATATATATATATATATACATATATGTATGTATGTATAAGCAGAGAGAGATTGAGAGAGAGACTCACAAAATCTACAACAAATTTGAAGAACAGAGATTTACTATGGATTGAAGCTTGTAGACCTCAAATTGACTTTGAGTGAAGATCTGCTATAGAGAGAGCGAAGAGAGAGAAATCTGCGATGGCTAGGGTGAAGATTTGCAATGGAGCTGTTTCACATTGTGGAATTGTAGAAGTGAATGAAGCATGAACAAAGTGTGTATTTCATTTTGCAAATTTTTCATTATTTTTGGTCCCTAAAGATGATAATAATGTATTAGCAACCAAATTTATTGGTCTCAAAAAGTTTGCAAATATTAAGTGAGAACATTAACAGTTATTTTTACAATCTTATAAGTAAATTATTATATGTTTAAATTTGTCCCTAAAAGATCATTTTTAGCGACCAAATTCAACTAGTCCCTAAATATTAGTCTCTAAGGCCCTGTTTGTTTGGGGTTACTAATCCCTTTGCTTAAGTCCCATGAAATGGGGTCAACTACGTAAATCCTTCTTCTCTATTCGACTCTATCAAACAGCTATTTGTTTACAGCATCATATACAGCACCGAATTCACAATGTGCAGTAAGGTGAGTTATACATCTGAATTACATACTGAAAGCAAGCTTAAGGTGAGTAATACATCTGAATTACATACTGAAAGCGAACTTTATGAAACAAGTGCCTGTACATTTTCATCTACCGATGACAGAGATGCCCTGTTGTGAGGTTGAGAGAGGAATTCATGCTCGCAGACGGAAGGCATGATAGGTCGAATGCTGCTTGGATTCAGTGGAAAAAGAATTTTGTAGTAACCATCCATAATTGCTCTGAAATTGCAAGCTGCTGCAACCTTTGGAATCTGTTCAGGAAACAAACGTTATTGGGTTAGAAGTAATGAAATTTCAACAGATGTGAGACGCTTGAAGATTATAATATCTAAGAGCTGCATTGCCAAAGAGCTTATTTTCCTAAATGGATGCTTAAGCATGGGCATATAAACATATGCCAGTTTTACTACTATGGATTATCAGCAACTATGAATCATTAACTACTACATTTTCTGTTTGCTTTTTGTTTGAACTAAGAAAATACGAGATCTTATTCAGTTAGATAATCCTGTTGAAGGATTAATATTACACAAATACTAGAAGGTTGAGATAAAACAATCAGAGAGTATCAATGAAAGCAATGTGGTTCTCTTTCTCCCTGTCCCTCCCTCTGTTAGGCTAGTTCTAAACTTCGATATTGATATGTGGATGAAGCAATTAAAGAAGGTTTTATCCTGTTGCTCGATAAATGGAATAACTCATGTGCTCAATTATGTGTATATTAGCACTTTGCAAAGAGTTCATTCACAAAAAAACATGGTCTCCATGTCAAATAAAACAGTGAACACCAGACCGATCTGGCACAGATGATGAAAAGATGATTGTTGAAATCACCAAAATTCATGTACATCATCACCAACTTGTTCTCTCACCCGGATAGTCAAATATGACAAATCTAATAAAACCCTTTATTTATCAAGAAAAGAGAAAATAAAAAGCCTCTTCCAATCAGCATTTCAATCTTAATTAGATTTGTTGTTTCTACTCCTCAATGAGTCCTAGGAACATTGAAATGGGTAAGTTGTAGATTGCAAGCTAACATAATAACCCTATAAATCAGATATTCTACACCATTAGACTACTTAAGAATATAACAGTTACAGTACGAGTTGGTACCTGATAGATATCGCGCATGTACGCATGAAGGTTTGGATATTCAATCAGCTTCCTCTTCGTGCATTTGAACAGAACATTATACACAAGATCAAACCTAATCAAAGTTGTAAACAAACATATATCTGCTAGGGTCAACACATCACCACATAAATACCTAAAACTGCCCAAGTGATCATCTACCATGTCCAATGTACTAAACAACTCATTCACTACCGAATCATACGCTTGTTGACTCTGAGCAAATCCACACCTGCACAACGCAACCACCATACAACCACAATTCAATATGATTTGTATACAAAATTTCAACAATCCTTTGGCATCATACAATCATAAATCCAATATATATTTGCACAAACAGTTTCAATAATTCTTTGAAGTCCAACGTTGAATCATATGCAATATACCTATAGACACCATTGTTAACATTAGGGTATATGATCTGATTCCAATCCTCAATCTTTTTCTTCAATGATGGCGGTGAAAGATCCAAATCAGGATTCTTCGCCAACTGATTCAAACCCGAATTGAACAATTCAATTATGTCATAACTCTCATTGCACACAACCTCCTTCTTCTCAACATCCCAAAGCATTGGAACAGTGGACCGGCCATCATATCCCCCTCTCCGAAGCCTATAAACCTCCCTGAGGGTTTTACGCCCATTCGCATTATCCAAACAGGGGACAAGCCTATCCCCATCCGGGATATCCCTATGCCGGAACTCCCACGACCCGTCCCAAATCTGGAAGGCGGAGACCGCAAGACGACATCTTCGAGGCCCTTGAGGGCTGAACGATCAAAGTCCGGTGGGCCAGGGAAGCGAGCCCACGTAGAGATGGAGAATGCCTGGTTTTTGGTGGGAAAATTGGGTAGAGCGAAATTGGGATGTGGGTCGGGTGTAACGGCCGGTCGGATCGAAAGGGGCGAGTTGGGACATCATGAGGTGCCACGCGGCGGACCAGGTGGAACGGACCGTGGAGATGAGGAGTTGGGGTGGAAGAGACTGACCCCATAGGAGTCTGGTGAGGGTTGTGAGGAGGTTAGGGTTTGGGGGTTGTTGTTGGTTAAGCGACATTCTAGGACTGACGTGGCGTGTTTTGGAGTTGGTTTTGGTGGTGGTGAGCTTTGTCGTCATTGACTTCGTTGGGATGGGTAGGGCTGAGGTCAGCAGCGAAGTGCAGTTGCAGGACATCGTCTCTGGTTATCGGTCTACACAGTCGGACCATTGATCTCAAAAGTGATAGAAGGGTACTTACGTAATTTGACACTACGACAGCGTGGGCTGAACCGGACTATTTTTGCACCTTAAGCCCAAAACGCTGGGGCGAAGAATCTGTACCTCATATCAATGAAGTGTATCAAGCGGAGGCTGAATCGGTTGCCTTCGGCCTGCGTTAGAGACATGGTGATGGCCACCGTGAAGAAGGGGAAGCCAGATCTCAGGAAGAAGGTCATGCCCGCCGTCATCGTCCTCCAGCGCAAGCCCTAGCGCCGGTGTCTTCATGTACTGCGAAGGTGATTTTTTCGTCCTTGTTTCCATTGATGGCACTTGGGTTTCGACTATTTTATATGATTTGTGTTTGAAAATGGGAATTTATATGGTTTTGATTTATTTGTTGATACCGCTCAAGCTTGAAGTTTGATATATATATATATATATTTTTTTCATTTGAACTGTATAGCAAGTATTAAAGCCTTCTCTTCATATATATATATATATATATATATATTTTGGGTTCTTAAACAGCTTTATTCATGCGGTTATGCTTGTAATTGTGAAATTATATATATAGTTCTACTTGAAATTGGGTAGTTGAAGACAAGCTTGTCCCTACAGTACTCATCTCTGCCCACACAAAAAATTATAACTATTCTCATTTATGAATTAGGAGTCAATTTTGAGATCCTGCTCAGAAGGTGTGGTAATGCATTGGTAGCACTTGCTAATCTAAGTAGAGGTGTATGACTTTTTTCAAACTCAATAAGAATCTTATTTCAAGTTGATATAATTTTTTATTTTTATTATTTATTTATTTATTTTTTGTGATTTGATTCTGATTAATTATTTGCACCAAATTAAATGTTTCATCCAGTATATACAATTTTGTTAAGTTAATTAATATTGTAACTCATAAGTCAATACATCGACAGACTACTTAATCTCATTCTATATAGTCTTAAGTTTCATTGAAGTAAATATATTGTATATATTTGTTTTGCTTATGCGTCCTCTCCCCCTATTTTTTGCTGCTCAAGCATCCTATGAATCTTGCTTGCTTGCTTTTGGGTTAAGTTTTGATGAATCCTTGATAATGTGTTTTTAGCTTTATCAGAGGTTAAATTTTGTAGCTTGAGATTTGTACTTTGATTTTTCTTACCCTTCTTTGAGGTTGCTTTTTTGAAAGGCGAAAGACCATTCTAAAAGTTGGTCAGTCATATCGGGAAGCATATATAAAGAATGTTTTGCCAGTTTTAAACAACATAATGTTCTTCTGTTGCATTGTGTTACCTGTCATTTGGTAAATTTTACTTAATGTTTTTGCAGGTGAAATTGGTAAGTTGGTAACTATTATAATCCCCCTATTCAAATCACAGTTAAATTTGGTGTTTATTTTAGAATTAGCTAAGCTGCCTTAAGAAAGTTGGTAATTATTTTATTATTAGTCTTTCTACATCCCTAATGTTTATTTCTCATACAACGAGATTTCCAAATTAAGGGGACAGATTATTTTTAGTGTTTGCATGTGGTGCATTTGAATCCACATTTTAGTTAATTCTTAGATAGCTTGATTGTATTTTTTGGGTACCAAATTACCAATAAAGCTATGCTCTTTGAATCTGATGCTGTCTAGTTTTTTGGGTTATGGATCAATCGTGTAATAAGTAACTGAATGGTGTTTTCTTTTTTTTGTATAATGGCTTGAAATTGATTTTGCAATTGTGTTAGATTTTTCGATATTCCTACTGAAATCTTGGCAGTATGTGGCTTTAATTTATTTTCTTTTGTTTTTCAAATTTTATAATTCCCAAAGTGGAGGCATGTCAAGTAATATGACATAAATGTAATCTTTATATGATCTATCATAGACCAATATTATATTCCTTTTTGTTACTGTTGGAAAATAATGAAACCGACCACTGTCATTGTTTATAATTGGAATGAGGTGTTGCTATCAACTTATTGCTTATTTACTTGCTTCTTTTGGGAGCTCTAAATGCAAACTATTATCTTATTCAATTATTCTTTTGGAAATGCCAAACTTATGTTTTTGTATGTGCAGATAACGCTGGTGTCATTGTGAATTCCAAAGGAGAAATGAAAGGTACTACTTACATGTGATGATGTATTTGATAGATGTGGTAAATGCGGCCCTCATAAATTCCAAGTAAAAACCAAATTGGACCACTTCGTTGAAGTTACGTTGGCACATAAAATTGGCAGAAGTTATGTTGTGGCCTGTGTTAAACTGGAAATGAAGTTGTGTGTTTACCTAGATTTGATTTGTGATAGCTTTCAGGTTGCAATTTTGAATATTTGAACAGTTCCATTTTCCTATATGGTGGAATATGCCTCTGGCTGAGATGTTCTTAATTACTTACTGAGTTGATGACATATTTTTGGTGCACTCAGGACTTTTGTACAATTACATTCATTGTTTTCTTAGTAATTTCAAATATTCATTCCATGCTTTCTTTGCTTCATGTTGGTATGGAATCTCCATTAACTTGATTGGTTTGTTACTTGGGTTTTGTGATTTTGGTTGGAGAACCACTTTGAAGTTATCATTGATCAAGGGAACCATTCACTTCTGATCATCCGACTTTGGATCAGGGGTTATTAAGGAACTATCTCGTTTGACCCATCATATTTTTTTCCCTGTAGGTTGTTTGAATAACATCAATGATCATGAATCATGATCATATGCTTTTATGTCAGGACATGATTAATATTGAAATTATCTTGTTTCCATGAAACCGAGCCTTCATATTTTGTGTTGGTGATTCTCATTTGGTTTTTTTGCATTGGTGTGCTGATCTTTGGCCGAGAATTGCTAGTGCTGCAAATGCTATTGTTTAGGAAGTTGAATAGCAAGTGATTTGGAACAATCAGTTTTGTTTGTCTAGTTGTGGTATCAAGCTTTTTTGTTTTGGGCCTGTCAGAACTAAGAAGTTTTGGTTTTGAGTTTATTATGATGTAATGCTGGATTTGGCTATGGCTATTTTTGTTTGTGGTCTGAAAAGGGTGAACAAATTCTTAGTATCTTTGGTTTCATTGTGCTACTTTTTTTATTCGTTTTTTCGTTTTGAGTAATTATTCATTAATTTTGGAGTATTGTGTGTTCAACATGGCTGATATATGTCATAGTGTCGGATTTGGTCTGGTAGCACCCTCACCCCATTGCTCCATATTAATGTGTTCAGGTGCACACCCTCATAGCTAGTAATAATTTGAAAATATTAATTATTGTTTTATACAGTAACCAATGGGGTTATTGTTAAATATTAACAATGGCCTTATTGTTTGAGTTATGAGATGGGCTTGTAATATAAATAAACTAAATTTGAATTTATTTTGAAACTTGTTAAAATTTTAAGTTTAGTTTTTAATACTTGACTAACGTTCTTTTGAAGTCTTACATATGGCGAAAATTGGATTAGACAGTGACTATATTCAAAAAGTAAACATATGCATGGTTAGAGTGAACCTGTTCAGATGTAACATAGACACCCAATGTGGTAAGCTTCTCGTTCAAAATACTTGCACATAAATAGATTTATTTGAAGTCTTATTTGTTGTATATTTGTGCACGATTATTTTTTACTTATTATATATATGTGAGTCTTATTTATTGTATAGAATTTTTTTTATTTTATTTTATTTTATTTAAATGAGTTCTATTTGATCTGTGACGAAATCAAAGTAACATGATAAAGAATAATATTATTTCTATTATGGAGGTATCATTTATGTGTAAAATACATTTTTAAGGTTAATATAGGTTTGTGTTTGTTTTTATTGAAGATAATATATTTTTTATCTACTATTTGATTTAATCTAGTAAAATAATATAATAATAAGATGTAGTTTTTGTAAATTAGAATGATCAAATTGAGTTGAAATCAAATATTGAGTAATTTCATTCAATAAAGATTAGTTTTATTAGATTGACTCGTGGATTTTTTTTATAAAAAAATTCATATAATTTTTTTATTAATGGTGAGAATTTTTGACAATAACATGTTAGCGTGACATGAATTAGACACATATCGAAAATAATACAATATAATAACACAAAATAATAAATGAGTAACACAAAATAATAAATTAATTCGGTTAGTATTGAAGTGATTGTGACCCAAACCTGGAAGAACACGAACATGACACAACATGACATGAAGCCCATTCCTAATTTCTGGAAAAAAAATCATAAAAAAATTAATAATAATAAAAGCAACTTAGGTTTTTTCATATGATTTTCTATTTTTGGATATAAATAATGTTTGAAAATCCAAAAATATATTTTTGTGTATTTATTAGTTCATAATTATAATTTTGATTTTTTCTCTTATTTTTTGGGAGATTCAGTTTAAGTTTTTGAAAAATTTAAACCTAATCCAACTAAATAGAGCCAAGTTGTAAGAAAATGCTTATCAATTAAATTAATGTTGAAGTAATTTTGATATAAATATCAATGACACGGCATGAACACCATCTACAACGACATATAGTCAGTCAAAATTAATTTGGTGAAAAAAACATAAAAGCACTTATTAATTTTCATATATATATATTTTTGTAGACATAATGTTTGAAAATTTAAAAATTTTAAAAAATTCTCTTTTCATATTTTTTGTTGGCAAACAAATTTTAAAATTTTGTTTTCGTTTTTTTTTTTTAAAACTCTTCAGGTCGGGTCAGTCATGTTCTAAATTCCCATTCGGTTGGTTTGGGGAGGGGTACCTGCTCCATATCCATATGTTTTAACAAACGCAGTTTAGGTTTTGCACTCTCTCTCTCTCCCCTTCAGCAGCGACTATCTCCATCGACTAGGTGACTCTCTCTCTCTCTCTCTCTACGCATAGTAATTGTTTCTTTGAGATGAGTGTGTTGGAGCTGTGGATAATCTTCACTTTATCTATTCTCTTCATGAGTTCAAGTTCTGTTTTTCTGATTTTTGATTTTTGCTTTTAAGAAACCCTACTTGGGATTGGTGATGATGTTTGGGTTTTTCATTTGTTAATTTGTTGGTACTACTTTTAAATTTGGAATGGTAGAACTATGATTTTGGGTTTTCTGGATTATTTATTTGTGTGAATTGCTGGTTTTTCAAGTGAAGTTCTTTGTCAAATGCAAAGTTTTTTCTTTTGGGATTAATGGGAGAAACACACTTTTTTTGTGTGTTATTATTCTTTAATGTTTGTTGAAAGGAAGAATGTAAGGCCATGGATTTAAATTGTAAATTTGATGTTTTCAATTATAATTTTTTTTTTTTTTTTTTTTTCGATTTGGTAGTTACAAAGTTAATGACTTGATGTCAATGAGAACATAAAAAATTTGTTACTAAGAAACTGTGAATATATTATGGTAGACAACTTGTAATTTAACTTCAGATTTGTTGTCAACTTGTAATTTAGCTTCAGATTACAATGTGAATTTTACAAACACAAACTCAAAATATTTAACTTTATATTGTTATAAATTAGTGACAATTTCTCAAAACCAAATATTTAACTTCAGATTTAAATAATTTCATAAATTTTGGTCCCAAATTAGACCCAAAAACAGATGTACCTAAAAAATAAGTTGAAAAATTGTCTAAAATAGTAAAGCCCAAACTTCCAAACCGATGCGCGCATCCTTCCACCAACTTGCACAGGTTGTTCAATTCGTATATGCTAACTAAGCGGATGGATATGGATTGATTTTTTCCAATCCGCCTAAGTTTAGACGGATGATGGATGGGAGGCCACTCGATCTGTGAGCACCCTTAGTTTTAATTCCTGTGGAAGCTACTGTGGAATTGAATCGAATTATGTGTAACTTGGAGTTATTTTTATGTCTATGTAGTGTTGTAGGCCACTTTAGTTTGATCTACATAAGTTTTTTGTTTTTTAATGTGCTAACCATTTTCGCATGATGCATGCAATTTGCCTAATGAATTGAATATTCATGTGATTTCATACATTGCTAATGTATTTTATGAATTCTGAATTTGAGATATGGTAGATGTGCATTTTTACTTTCAAACTGAATGCTTAAATCTCAATTTTTTTTTTCCACTACTGTATGCTTGAAAGGGATGCAACTAAATTTTTATTTACTTTTACACTGTAATCAACTAATTGATAGTGTTTGATACTTGAGGAAACAAGGCTTAGTTTTGAAGTTTTTAACATTGATTGTTCATGCCACAATGCTTCTTATTCCTTTCTTTCTCTAATGAAGATTTCTTTTTAAAGATGATATGCTGACCATTACCTATTTGAATCGTAATTAGAAAGGTTAAGGTGTGGTTTTGTAACACTTTATTATTTTTTGGTTTTATATTTATAAAAAAAAAAAAACTCAAATAAAAACTTGTTTGTAGTATTTTTTGGTTTATAAATCATGGTCTCGCTTATAAAATTTGGTCAAAAATGTAAAAAAAAAAAAAAATGTGTTTTTTTTTTTTTTTTTTTTTTTTACCACCCACCACCACCATCCACCACCACCATCTTCACCACCACCCCACCACCCACCACACCACCACCACCACCCCACACCACCACCCACCACCCACACACACACCACCACCACCCACACCACCACCACCCACCCACCCACCCCACCCCTACCACCCCACCCCACACCTGCCACCACCCCCCACCACCACCCACCACCCACCACCCACCCACACCACCCCACCACCCACCACACCCACCACCCCCACCCACCACACCCTACCACACCACACTACCCACCACCACCCACCACCCACTCACCACCCACCGCCACCACCACCTCACCACCCGCCACCACCACCCTCACCACCACCACCACCACCTACCCACCCACCCACCACCACCACCACCACCCACACCACCCCCACCACCACACCCACACCACCACCCCCACCACCCACACCTTACACCCCACCCACCCACCATCCACCCACCACCCACCCACACACCCCACCGCCATCACCTCCACCACCACCACCACACCACCCACCACACCACCCACCACCACCACCACCACCACCCACCACCACCATCATCCACCACCCATACCCACCCACACACCACCCCCTCCACCCGCATCCCACCACCCACCCTACCACCCACCCACCCTACCTATCACCACCCACCCACCCGCACCACACCACCCACCACTGCACACACCCACCACCCCACACCCCACCCCACACCACCACCCACCCACCACCACCACCACCCACCCACACCACCCCACCACCCACCACACACACACCCACACACCACCACACACACCCCCACACACCCCCCCACACCACCACCACCCTACCGCCACTCCCACACCACCACCACACCCTACACCACCACCCACCACCACACCACCCACACCATCACCACCACCACCCCCACCACACGACACCCACCACCACCACACCACCACCACCCCCACCCACTACCACCCACCACCCATTTTTTCCCACTGCCCACACCACACACACCATTTTTCACTTTTTTTTTATATTTTAAATTTTAAACAAAATAAACATCACACCCACTAAGTGTTCTAATATGATAGGTATAATTGTTGTATAAGGAGTTAAATTGTAATCTATTATAGCTTATGATTTATTCTTACTCAAATTTTTTATTTTAGTTGCATAGGCAAAATCATTCAAATTTATTCTCGATTATCAAAATAAATCCACGGCATCCACGACAACAGTCAAATGGCCCTCTCCAAAGTTCATACTGCTTCATCTACTATCCTTGCCAAGGTCCTCCACCCAACTACCTGTTCCTTCAGCACATATGCCAATGCATATGACTTGCTCACTCACACTACACCATCTCGCAAGACCGCCATGGTGATGAACCAAATGTTCACAGTTGATCTGAGTTCCCAAATCGGGAGCTGCATGCCAATCTCAATGATGTGAATAGGGACACTGATCCACAACATTAAGATGAACCCCGGTCAGGGTGGCAAGCTGGTCAGGGCTGCTGGGACTTCAGTAAAGATTCTTAAGGAGCCAAAGGCGTCAAGGCACTATTTGATCAAGCTGCCCTCAGGGAAAGAGAAACTGATCAATTTGCGGTGCAGAGCCACGATAAGGACCATGTCGAACTCGGAACACGGAGCGAAGAAGCTTAGGAAGGTCGGGCAGAGCAAGTGGTTGGGATGGATGCCGGTGGTTCGTGGTGTGGCCATGAACCCAGTTGATCATCCTTATGGAGGTGGTGAAGGAAGGAGTAAGAGTAGTGGGAGTCACGGGAGGTCTTTGCAAACACCATGGGGTAAGCCTTGTAAGAGTGGGTTCAAGACTGGACCACTCAAGAAAAGAAGGTAGAGTTTGGTTTGGGTTTCATCTTTTTGTTCCCATTTTGATTGTCTTGTTGGATTGTCTTAAATTTGATAATACTCTAAGCTTGAAATGGATCTGTCACTGTTTTTGTACAATGCACACCAGTCGTCTAACTTTTTCCTGGAATGTAAGCACCAAATGGGTTAGTTTTTATTCCTTTAGGTTTTCATAGGGTGAGTCTACTTACACCACTCTTTTATCTCCTTACACCTTGTCACACCCCAAACTCGCCCCCTTAAAAGTTTGGGCATGACCAACTCGATAGCGGACTCAAACTCAAAAGTATATAATATGGGGCCTGAACGGAAGCAATTATCAAAGTAAAACAACATCCATTGAGCTACACTAATATGTCAAGATCATAACATTTCAATAAACAGTTCAGCACACAACCAACACACGCATAAGAGGCAGTTATAAGCTCATATATACATATACAATCCCATCTCCACAACTGGGGAATATCAAAACATCGCTAATGAAGGTCATACATAATTAATGACGTTTGACAAAAAGGCTAGTGGCCAAAGATATGAGTTATGGAAGGAACTCTACAAAATGTGTAGACTTCATCTAATTGCTTGGTCATAGCCGGGTTGTCAAAAATAGCTAATAGAGCTGAACTAGGATAGACCTTCGAGTTGATTACTTACAGAGACAGACATAAGACGGAGTGAGCAAGGCTCAGTGAATAATAGTACGTAGAAAATTCAAATGAATAGACATGAACTATAGCGCGTATAAACACATAAGTCACATGTTTGATCTTGTTCTGTAAACATTTCCATAACGGCCTTGGGCCCACCACATGTACGAAACGGCCTCAGGCCCATTATCATGCAGAATGGCCTCGGGCCCAACGTGCTATACAGAACGGCCTCAGGCCCACATCTCGACAGCTGTCCACACATTGGAGGGTAGGTAGAACATCGACATGGACACTACCTCCCTTGGCCTCTGGCCATGAATCATAATCAATCTGAATCATATTAGGATCGGTGAGACATCGGCATGTCATCACCTTTTGCAGTTTTAGAGTTGCTGATAAGATGTAACTTATATCCGAACGGCCTCGAGCCCAACAATAACAAAATAGAACGACCTCATGTCCATAAGGATATCATGTTCCATAATGCACATAAGTTTTCCAGTTGTTCATCACAAGTCGACATAGTTAACTTACGAAAACAGAGCGTTAATAATAACGACTAACAATAACTGCAATATGTCACTACAGTACTATTACTCATAGTGCTGTGGCGGAGCGATAATCCATTCCTGTATGTGACCTACATACACAAGCAGTTAAGAGATTAATCTATTTTTCTCTTAATCAATATCTGATTCATTCAACTTGCATTTAATTATAAGCATTTTAAAAGCTCCGAATACACATTTTAACAATTCCAGAGGGTCAAACAAGAGAAAAGGAGCACACAGTCTTTTTCCATATAGGCGCCGCGTCCGGGAGGTATCGCCGCACGTCTTGGTGATCCTCTCCCGCATGTGCTTTTATTTCAGTGTCTCAACTTCGATTTCCCCTGTTTTCGCGTAATGCGTCTATGACCCCCGCCGCGTGTCGTGGTGCTTCCCTTGCGTCATTTGTAGCCCCATTTAGAAGCAAAACTCCAATAGAACAAACATATCACAAGGTGCAAAATAAGGAGAATCAACTTCATATTATACCATAACATCACCATAATCATGCATTATAAATTGTAAAACCACAATAAACATGAATTACAGTCTATTTAGACCAACCTTTCCTTGACTCACATACACAATTCAATTCCTTTATGGTTATATTTGATACATGAACAATATATATATGTATCACCATGTGAGCTCAACATGAACAACTAAAGATTAGGATGCAATTGCTCCACATAACTCAAATCAAGTCCAAAACAACTCAATAATAAGGACATCTTTCCAATTAAACAACTTCCACACTCATGACTTCAATTACAAACCCTAATTGCATGAATACAAAAGAAATTCTTCTCAAGTTCAAGAGAGAGGTTATTCAAAGTGGGTTATACTTACCTTGAGCTCAGATCCCTACAATCTTTCACAATTCCTTCAATCTTCCTTGTTGAAGCTTCCTCCCTCTTGCTCTCTCTCTCTCTAACCCTCTCTTTCTCTCAGGAGATATTTGTTTTTGATATCACAAGTGTCTAACATAAAAGCTTTAAAGGTTATTTAAGGATTTATTATAAATTAATCAATTTAATCATTTCGAATCAAATTTTCACAAAAATTCATATTATGATCTAAAAATCATGTTGATCACAATTATAAAATCAATTTCAGATTATCAAGTTTCTAAGACTTTCAATTACTGATTCAAATGTCATAATTGTAACAAATATTTCTCATAATTGACAGATATAAGTCCACAATCACACAATTCATACGATTAAACTTAATTTCACATGGAATTTCACATTAGTCAGATAAATGCATATAATAAGAGACCGAAAGCATACCAGAAAACAGGCAAGAGGGTTGGGTTATTACACACCCTCCATCTCATTACACCACTAAAAAAAAAGTAGAATTCTCATTACACCCCCATTATATTACCAATAGTAACCCTAAACTAACCCTTTTATCTCTTTACACCACTCAACTTTTGGAGGGAAAAGAGAGAAGCAGTAGCAAGGAAGACGACGGGTCCGACGTAGAGAAGGCGAGTGTTTTGAATGGCGGGAGGGATTTGAACGGCGTTGTGGTCTGTGTTATCGGCATGGACGATTAAACTCATTCTTCTCATTCACTCAAGGTAAGTGAAAAACTCTTCTTTCTCTCTCTATATTGACAAACATATATATGTATCTATATATGTATCTCTATCATCTATATCATAATTTTTTTTGAATAAACAAAGAATAAAACATTTCCAACACAGTTTTGGTGGTTTTGATCTTCTAATTTAATTGTGTTTGTAATTTTTGGTGCTAATTTAATTGGGTTAGCAAACTTGCTGATTATTAGAGGATTGAGCCAATACATTAGTTGTATAAATGTGCACATCATAAGCTTGGTTTCCAATCAAGTTTGGCCTTATTTTCATGTACACATATAAGAATATTGATTTATTTGTTGTTGTGTCCTTGCCATGTTGCCTCTCAATTTTTTTGCAATTGTCATGTTAGTGTGACCGTATTGTTTCATATCCATATCCTGTATCCATATCCGTGCTCCCTAGATGGTTAGTGAAACATATATATGCACTCCCTAGATGGTTAGTGAAACATATATATGCACTATTTGACAAACATCATGGCTCATAGTATTCACAAATTTTGTAAAAAGTTTCCATTTATAAATTACAATAATGTGATGGTATTGAAGTATTAGAGATGTTTATAATAGTCTATATCAGAACAATGGATGCCAAGAAAAATGGTCTTCAAAAAAGAATACAAGGGAAAAGTGCAAAAGCAATTTCACTGAGACAACTCTACTAGAAAAATTCCATGCACTGTTGACATATCCTTTAACAGAGTCTCACAGAGCCACCTCCAAAATGCGTAAAACACAAAATGCAAACAAAACCATATGAGAAAGCAATGGAGATACTAATAATAACAAGGCTTAAAATGAGGGTGCAATAACCACCAAGATTGCTATTCTCGAATTGAATTATTATTTCATTTAACTTCAGTTGTGACTTAACTTTCACTAGAATTAATGGCTTGATGTGTCCAGCAATGTTATCTCAAACAGTCCACACGAATTAAATATAAAACATGCCATATTATTCTATGGAATTTAGATATGGAATCTTCAACCCTCTCAATAATATTAGTTCATCGCTAAAGGCTAACACAGATGGATTTAGGCATATTAATTGGACCCATACTATAATTCCCTAAACATACAGTGTTTGAAGAGTCTTCAAAACTTCGATTTTAGAAGATAAGATTCCAGAAAATCCCATGGACGTCAATGATCTGCGAAAAAATAAGACACTTGATTAGATACCAGATATAAATTCCAAGATTGGCAACTAAAGAGCAAAGACTTGATTCATACGCCATACCTACACTGAAATGCTAGCAACATTATAGTAGTGCACATATCAAGGTCCGAAGGTTAAAAAATAAAAATAAAACATTACTCACACAGAAACGACATTATTGCTGATGCAACTAACTTTGAACCAAGTGCATGGACTAACTTGATTTGGATTCCAATCCTTGAGTTGATCAACTAAAGCATTCAGTGATTTCCTCAATGCATAGAGGGCATCCCTTGAAACAAACCTCATGATTGTGAACCATCAAATCAATGTATCACCCAAACTAATGAGAATTACAAAGTAAATTCTGGAAACATAGGTACAAGCAAACATAAGAGGTGCTAATAAACATAAGAGGAATAAATCCCATCTAATAGCTAATCTCATTATGTGCAACCACATCACCAAAAGGTGCCAATTCTCGGCAGATATGTGTTTTGAAACACGTTTCCCAAAACATGGAACAAGTCAGTCAAGAACATAAAATTTACAGATCCAAAAGCAAATTACTCTTGGTTTTTCCACTTTATGTTCATATTTTATGAGAAGAATAGAAGGAAGGAACTATAGCACAAAACAAGGACCACATAAATAGAACACACTAGTTAATTCTTATACGTATTTAATTTCAATAACAAATTCCAGCAAAGTAAATGGATAGTATGTCCATTTTGAGGACAAAACTTTTCATTGTAGGTCTCAGCTTGCAACAGCACCTTGGAAAAGAACAAAAGAGACGTGTGAGCACGTTCTGCAAAATAGGAAACTAAATCCTAATAGAAAAAGAAACTAAAATCCTAAAAATAAGAAACCAAATATTACTAGGGTCCTAATTAAACTATAATAAAAATAAATAAACATAAATATTTAAAAATAAATAAAATCTTCATGCCAAATTTAGAATGTGCATGTTCCGCATCATAGTGTAATCAAAATCCTTCATGGAGAGAGAGAGAGAGAGAGAGAGAGAGAGAGAGAGAGCAAGGAAGCAAATTATCATGTTATGGTATGAGAAATTACAATATCTTATTAACGATGATGCGTAGAGGCCAACAGCTATGAGCCCCATCTATGTTTCTCTTTCTTTGAAAAGTGGAGATACCATTAAAATGAAGTAACAATGCATAACCATCATGAATTAAAATGTTAGATAAACATCATACCTTGTGCATCAGGTGATACAAAAGAATGAAAGCATGCCAATATAAGAGCAGCAAAAGCTAACTCCATCCCGAAAGACATAATTTTGTCCAAGTTGATACTTTATTCCCAATTCTCAATGCAACAAAATGTGTAGCTTTCTTTGAATACACAAGTGAGCACCATCTCTACAAAACATTCCATCATCACATTAAAAATGAATCGTGTATAATAAAAATGTTACATTAAACTAAGTTCAAGATTACCATTTTTGTTTAATACTTCTCTTAATTTATGTTCAAAATTATAATCAGAATCTCTCATAGATGTCTCCTGGTTTCATAGATTTGGGTTACCCCAAACTTTTTAGTAAGTAACTTATATAAGATAATGAGCTGAGTTTTGGAAGTGGGAATGTTCTAGTGACAAGCTAAGCCAGTGCCTAATACCAGTGTTTCTTCTTCAGGATGATCTCACACTCAAGCTAGCCCAATTGACAACCCTACAGTATGTACGATGCACCAATCTCAACCACATTGCACTCCCCTATAGCACCACCCCAAACCATACACCAATAGTGGAATCGTTGAACTTCTATCCACCTATTACCACAGGCTAACCATCGTGACTCCCACAAATCAATAATTAGTTCACCAACTCATCAACACTACCATCAAACTCACTAGTCACCACTACCATTATTAATCCATTCTAAATCACATTAATCCACCTTCCAACCATATTCTCATCCCCCACTAACACAACCACCAAGGTTGCCACACCTTGTTATTTTTTACTTTTTTCCTGGTTTACTTTCTAATTTCTCTTCCTAAACTTCTTTATATTCTTGAAACACATTCTCTCTCAACTCTCCACCTTCCTTCTCTAGTTCCTCTCCTAAATATCTCCACTTTCTCTACAATATCTTTCTGAGTCAAACCTCTTTAAACCTCCATACTTTTTTCCAAAAACTTCTATGTTCAATCACTCTTCTTTAGTGCCCAAAGTCATGGTTACTACACTATTTCTACCCCAAATCATTAACAGCTTTTCTTGCTAACCTAACCACCATATTCTATGACCCCCTTAACCAATCACAACCAGAGCCACCACTACATCAAACTATTGCCTCCATTTCAACCTTCTCCATTTTCCAGCCACTACTCGCTCTCTCATTGTCTCATTATTTTCTACAATTTAATCCTCAAACCCACAAATCTAGAACATAATCAAAGAAAAACCCAAAGTGATGTAAGTCATACAAAATTTATAAAATTTAGCACTAGCTTAGGTTATTTTTTGGGGTTCTTCTTCACATAACACAATAAAAGAGAATTAGAGATGACTGGTAGTAATAGTCAACAAGGTTAATTAGACTTACTGATCCTATAATCACAAATGATTTATGGCCTCCTTTGGCACTAATTTTCATCTTCATTTTTTCAACAGCCATAGTATTTTAGCAAAAAAACATGTCCAACGGTAAGAACCGACAAAATATGGTCTTTTCCTTGTAAAGAAGCGCAATTTCATATTTTTACTATCAATCCATTTTGAAAGTAGGTCAAAGTCATCAAACTGGAATATCACTTGGCTCCTTCAAAATCACCAGAATATTCACCAACACCTATTTGTGAACGTCAATTTGTTTTGCCGGTACAGAGGAGGCTTCTTTAGAATTATCAGATCATTCATGGTGATAATTCTTCTTTTTTTTTTGATAAATATTTTCATGGTGATAATTCTGAATCAAGCAATACCTCGAAGCTGCTGAACCTGATGCTTCACCAGAAGGCCCAGAACACTTATGGTGGTGGTGGCAGCTTTGATTGGCAGAGGAAGTTAAGGGAGGATTCGACAAAGGGTTTTGCTCAATGAAGTCACTGACCAAAAAGGTATATTTTTTTTACTCTACGGAGTTGCAAGGACCCTTGTAAAAATAAGAGAATCATTGTTGATTAGCTAGTAAATGCGAAGGCACCATCACGACATACTATTTATCTAGTTATTGATGTTTTCATTTCAGTAAGCAACATATAAAAACATGTATTGTTAATAGTTGAACAAACTGTCATACATACATTTAAAAATTAAAAATAAACAAGACAAACTAGAAACTTGAAATAGAACAATGTAGGCACATTAAAATTATCAAATGCATACTTGCATTATAATTTGAATTTTTTTCCCTTTTCTATGCATTTGCACATTCAAATTTTTTTCTTTAAATTGAATGTTATCTATGAAATTATGGTTTCTTTGCTGATATTGTTTACATCAGTCATTTAATATATTCAAGTTTTTGCTGATATTGGGTTTAATGTTTTTTTTTTTTTTTTTTACACAGAAATGGTTAGTGGTGTCTCACGTAAGAGACCAACGGCATCCAACAGAAGACGTGCTAGGCAAACAGAACCTGAACCAGTGGAAGTGAATGTCCTTGTGGAGGAGGATGAACATGTGGATGCGAATAATGATTATGTTGACGACGATATTGGTGTAGAGGATGACAATGTCGATAATGATATTGGTGTAGAGGCTGACCTCATGGAGGACAATGTTGGTGTGGATGATGACAACACAGAACCAGTTCCGAGTGTTCCAGAGGATCCTTCATTGGTAATTAGCTTCCGTAACCATGTTGTTGCTGTTGTTTGGAAGAAAAAGGTATTTTGAGAATTTCTCAACAATAAACTAATCATATGTACTATATGCTTCAAATTATTTATATGTTTTATGTAAAATGCAGGAACGAGAACCTCTTAAATGTTTGAATCGTTCTCGAAAGCTTGCCGAGTGGCCATGGATGTCTGTGATCCAAAATGTTAGGTGGAGACATTTGGTTGAGCAGTCTGGTCTTAGTGTCCTTATTGATCACACATATCGGCATGGCAATAGAGTGGCAATATCTGCCTTTGTTGAAAGGTGGCATCCAGAGACAAATACATTTCACATGCCAGATGGTGAGATGACTGTCACATTGGATGATGTGCAGACCATACTTGGCATTCCAGTCACTGGCATGGCTTTGTCATGTCCTAAGTTAACAAGATACGAGACTACTGAACTGGTGAATGCTACTTTGGGAGTGCCAGTGAATGATGATTTGCAGAATTAGTTCAATCTCGTGGGCAATCCATGAAGCTAGAGTGGTTGCGAATTAGATTTCATAAAGTTAACAATACAGATGATGCAAATTTCATAGAATACGCAGCGAGAGCTTACTTGCTATATTTATTAGGTTGTACCCTCTTCGCTGACAAGAGTGGGACTCGAGTACCTGTTGCTTACCTGCACATGTTGACTGGCATTAATGCTGTTAGCTCATATGCATGGAGTGCTGCAGCTTTGGCATTCCTGTATAGACAATTAGGACTTGCCAGTAGGGCTGGTGTTAAGCAAATTGCTGGTTACTTGAAGCTATTAGAAGCATGGATTTATGAGCATTTTCGTTTAGGAAGGCCTCATCCAAATTTGTTCTATTCTGATGAACAACCTCGTGTATGTCATTGGAGTCCGCGGAAAGATGGAGGTTTTATAGAAGACCACTTGCAGACATTACGAGAGTAACTAGACATGTTACGTGCTAATGAGGTTAGACATTTTATAATAGTGTGATATTGTAAAAAAAAAAAAAAAAAAAAAAAAAAAAAAAGATTTCCTAACTAACATTATGCATTTCTTATTTGTAGATCGAGTGGGATCCATACCGTTTATGTAGGACACACCATCCACTTCATGAGGTTACATATTATACTGGATATTTGAAATGCTTTGATATTGTTGAACCCTATCACCCCAATAGGGTTTTGCGACAGTTTGGTAGGGTCCAAACAATCCCACCAGCACCATTATCTCATGTTCGAGCTACACGGGGCAGCAAACTAGGACAATACAGAATCATGTATCAATACCATGACACGATATAGGCGCAATGGGAGAATCATGTGTTGTCCATTAATGCTCGTAGTGTGCCTGTACAGCAGCGGCCATCTAAATGTGTACGGGGATACCGTGAGTAGTATGCTCGTGTTTCGCATCAGGTTGTTCAAAATCCTACACATCACTCTCAGGTTGATCCACGTGTTCAACGTCCCGAGAATGATGTTACTATGGATCCTAAGTGGGTAAGCAAATTATGAATTACCTTTTTTCACTTTTAAGTGGTTCACCATAAATCAAACACTAAGTACGATTTTTATTAATTTTTTTGCAGTGTAATGATGCTGCTTTCAATGTTGGTCTTTGATCCATAGGCTCAGTCGTGATGAATGTGTCTTGCACCCTGACATGCTGTATGAAACCATTGGTCGCATGTTGCAAGTTCTTGATGGACAGAGTTTGGGATCTACTTCGACACGTACAGAGCATCAAGTCTACTATCGTAAATGTCGTAGGATGGACCGTACATGAGGATTGAGATCTACTTTTTGTTTGATGACATAATTTTGCATAATGTCTAGCCCGTATATATTTTGGGATATAGTTTTGTGTTAACCGTACATCATATTTGGGATGTAGTTTTTTATTTGATGGCATAGTTTTTGTGAAAGCCTAGCCCGTACAGAATTTGGGATCTAGTTTTTTTTTGATGACATAGTTTTTGTGAATGCCTAAGCCGTACAGAATTTGGGATATACTTTTCCCTAATGGCATAGTTTTTGTGGATGCCTTGGATCTTTTGTAAACTGGATGCTTGGTTGGACAAGTAATGAATTGTCATACTTTTGTAAGAATTTTAAACATTTTCACATCTATTTTATATTCAATATTTATGTCAATGGAAACTTATTTTGGCGAACATATGGATTTGTTATTGTTTGTAATGCATTGTAATGATATTAAAGCGTTTCGGAGGGATATGGTACCATTTGCTGAAAGTAACATTGTTTTTTCGATGTTATAGGCGATTCGACATCATCTTTGCTAAACAATTTGAATTATTCCGATGTTCAGTTGCTGGAAACAATAGATCACTCCAGTATTTAGTTGCTATATATTTCCAAATCCACTTTAACCTAAACAATGTTTTTTTTTTATTTGTGCTGGGCCTGTTCGGTAATACAATGCTAAACAATTTGAACTACTCTAGTTCCATGTTACCGGATAAAATTTTGTTTCCCAGCATTATGTTACCGTTCAATTGGATAATTTCTGTTTGTGTCCCAGCAAAGCCAATAGAGTCCACATTGAAGAGCCTGTTCGGTCACACAATGCGAAACAATTTACAAAAGTTCGATACTTATATCGCTGGAATAAATGGTTTTGTCCAGCCTTTTGTGGCTATACATTTACAGAGCCACTTCCTCCCAAATGATGTGGTAATAATTTGTGCTGGGGCTGTTCGGTAATAAAATGCTAGTGAATTTTAATTAATCCAGTGTTGTGTTACCAGACAAACTAGTTTCTCCCAGCATTATCTTGCCATACAATTGGAGAATTTCAATTTGCTTCATAACAATGTGTAGACACCCCATTTTTGACCGTCCTCAAAACTTGAATGTTCTTGTAGGTACATCCAGCGACAAGTTTGATTACTCGTCGAGTACTCGACTTCCGCGACGAAATGCTCCAGGTTTCAGCTTTCCAAACCCTGCATCCAGTCTTTCTCATTTTTGGACCATGACTTGGTCCTTCCATCTTGATGTTGATGATGGCCTGCGAGCCATGATCAAGGGCTGCCAGCCATGGGTTTTGCCCTACCGGCCATCACTGATGGCCGGCCGGCCACCACTATTTCAGTAGATATTTTTGCAGATATTTTGACAGCTATTTACACAGCTGAGCTCATCTGCTTGTACGTGGAGGGCTAGATTGCTTTGAATGCTTCTTGTATCTCCTATAGATAGAGACCTTCCACTTGCATGCAAAGGGTTACAAAAATTTGGCTGAGATATTTCTCTCTCTAGAGTCCTCTCTCTCTCTCTCTCTCTCTACATTTTAGCCTTAAAAGTGTGTTTTCTTCACATATTTGCACTAAAACACCTAGCCAAACACCTTCACCTTAGTTTTGAGGATCTTGGAGGCCTTGTTGGAGCTTCTTGGAGTTGATTTTGGCTCAGAAGTTAGCTGTTTGCTTGCTGTTTTAAAGTTGTGCTTCAAGGATGAGAATCTACCTCTTTAAGCTTTGTTTTTGTACATTGGTTTGGCCACCCTTGCATACTGTTTTTGGCCTAGCTTTCAACTACAAAAATCTCTATTTTTAAGTGTTAAAAGTGGTTGTTGGAGGCCCTATGGGAGTTTGGGGTGTTTCACCCCCTTGTGTGCCTTATTTGCTTAAACCTTGTGCCATTTCTTAAGGCTTTTGAGGCACCCCTTGTTTGGATTTTCTACCATTGAAACTCAGAGAAATTTCAGTGGTAGAAACCACGTTTTGAGGTCCAAAGTAGGAGGGGGTGGCCTCCCCTCTTTGCTTCTTGGTTGTATGTCTTGTTGGCCTACTTGTTGAGCATGTTTTTCTACCATCACTTGACTTGATCTCAGCTTATTTTTGACCTTATTTCAGCATGTTGTAAATCGGTTTTGGCCTGGTTGAGTCACCTCATGCATGCTTCTTACACTTATAGTGTAATCTTGCTAATTAGCCTTGTATGCTTGATGCTTTAGCCCATCATTCTAGCCTATTTTGGCTACACTCCAGCATGCTTTAACTCTATTTTGAGTGGTTTAGGTCATATGAGGATTGCTTTGTATAGCTATAGTGTAAATGGCCTTGATTAGTTTTGAGTTTCAAAGTCTTTAACATGCTAAGCTTGAGGTGTTTGCATGTTTTGGCATTATCTTACACATGTTTTCAATGCTTGTAGCTTAGCCACACTTTCACAATTTTCACTCTTTCAATGTGTTTGAGAGTTGAGCTTTATGCCTTGCTTGCGAGCCATCATTTGAACATGCTTTTTCTTACTTTTCATGCTGTCATTTCAGCTCATTTTGGCCACTATTTTGGCATGCTTGGGGTCTGTTTAGGGCCTGGTTTAGTCCTTTGAACATTGTATTGCATGGTGCTAGTGTTGTGTCCTTCACTAGTTTTTGATGTTTAAGTCTCTTAGCATGTTGTGCATGCGTTGTTTGCATGTTAGAGTCTTGCGTTTCATGCCATATCATGCATTGCATGGCTGCCACCTCCCTCATTTCTTCATTCTTCAATTTGCTTTGAGGGTTGTTTGGTCTTAAGGTTATGTTTAAACATGAGGTAGGGTTGGTGCTTAAATGGCTTTAACCATCTTTTGAGGATTCCTCCTAGTCAAAGGCATCATCCCTCTCATGCCTTAAACTCTCCTTTTGGTTGACCCCTTATCATTAGAGGACTTTCACATTTGGACTTAACCAATTAAAGAATGGTTGGTAATGTTAAAATGTGTAAACAAAATCAATCAAGTAAAACATGCCAAGATTAGCATGTTGTTTGCATTGCATCGTGTTCAACCGGACGTTATGTTGAACACAAGGTGGATTGGTCCACTTCATACTCAAAGTGATGAAAGTGAGCCAATCCCCTTTGTCTCCATTGCCTTTGATCATCCATGATGAGGTAGTGGATTTAGAGTCTTGTTTGCATTGCATTTATTGAATGTGTACAAGAGTGGATCTTTGGTCATCATGCATTCCAAATGCTTGATTGATGGTTTTGGATCCAATGGTGCCTCTCCCTTGGCGTTTTGAGGTGATAGGGAGTGGCACAGTACATACATGCCCTTGGGAGACTCTCATTTCCCCTTGCTTGAGCTCTGTTGCAGCATGGTGAGGCAGCACACGGTGGCAGCGATGCCCCATCGATGGCTTCTCCTCATCCTTGGCTGGCAGTAGCATCATTCTTGGCCAGCAATACCCAACCTTGGCCGGCAGGTGGCTGGCAGTAACTTCTCATGGCTGGTAGGCCACTGGGTGGTCCCCAGCAGTCCTTTGGTAAGGCTCAGCAAAAGTTCTTGGAGACACCTTGCAAACAGAGCCTCTCAAGAGCAAACCGAAGAGCTTCTCAGGGCGAGAAACTGAATGCGTGCATGCATGATTCAACATCTTCAAACAGAGCTGAAGTAGTTTAAATTTAGTGCTTTACCTGTTAGTTAGCATTGAATTTGTAATTTGTTAATTAGTAAGTAGTTTGCTTGTTATTCAATTTGGTTTGTAATAATTAGTCTAATTAGCTTAATTAGATTGGTTGATTAGCTTAGCGTAGCTAGCTTAGTTTGTTTATTCGGACCCTCTGTTGAGAAGGCATAATGTTGTGATAAGTGTGCGTGCGTGTATGCATGTCTTCCAACCCCACTTCTTTCTCCTTTTTACTTATCAGCTTTTGATGGTTAGATTAGGGCATATTTCGATTAGCATCCTTATGCTTTGCATGTTTGTATCATTCATTTGTATTGCATGCACCGGGCTCGACGCATCATTCAAACTACATTGTATTTCGATACCTACTTGAATACGTGTTTCAAAGCATGTTATCAAGTGTTGCATTCATATGCCATCTTAGATAGCTGAGCCTACTTAGTTGCATTATTGCATGTGTTGCATTAGGCATCTTGAACATAGTTAGGATCATGCATGGTTTCTAACTAGTTTTCTATTTTGGCTTGGAGTACACTGTAAGTGTTTACGCTTTAGCATCCTTGCATGAGTGCGAGTGTTACCATGATAGCATGCTTGCCATGAGGCTATTTGCTTAATGTAAGTGTTTAACTGCATAAATGCCTGTGGGTGAAGGTTTGATTGCCTGAATTCGGATAACTCGATGATTGTGAGTTTTAAGCCCACTTTGCGAAGTGGCAAAATCATCATGTTTTAAAGCCCACTTGAGGGTGGCAAATTTGCGCTTTAGCCTACTTGCGAGTAGCACTTTCAAACCATTTTCAAAAACAAAAATGAGTTGTTTTGTTCCAATCTGCGTGATTGAGTCTATACTTGTATGCTGTGCGCATCACATAGTAAGTTAGCTAATAACTGGAATAAGAACACATGTGTTTATAAAAACAACATATCATGTTAGTAGAGGCCGATCCTTTGATCGGGCGAGCGGGAGTACTCATTTCAGGACCTTCCCCTCTTGTACCCAAGTTCCGAGCCGAGGCAACTTTGGTGATGACAGATATGTGGCTTTTGGCATGAGTCAGGGTTTCCTAAATTTTCCAAAAACAAAATATTTAGGTGGCGACTCTGTAATCTGGCAAAGCAGTCCATGTTTGGCACTTTTTGATTCAAAATTGATTTTTCAAAACCAATTGCCAGATTTGGACTCTTTGGTGATTTATCAATCTTACATTGCACTTTGTGAGATTAGATCCAGAACCGTGACAGGGAGTTTGGAACTGTTCAACGCACGCGAGTACCCCAGCTAATTCTGAGTTACATCGACTCTTTGAGGATTTACAGAACTTGACTTGAACTCATGATATGTTGTATTGTCTACACTTATGTGTGCCTTTGCATTGCATTTGCATAGGTGCACCTAAGTCATAATGTTTGCCATCTACTATTCCTAAATGGTTTGCCGGAGGCTTGCTTAGAAAAGCGTGCCATAAGGCTGACCAGTTACGAGTTCTGCCACGATAGGAACACAAACCTCAATTTTGCCAAGGCACCCTTCTTAACCAATCGACCTAGTTGCATATCGGAAGCCATAGAGACCATTCCAAACCAGGATAGGTTGTTTACCCGAATGTAGGTTGTTTGAAACCGCATGCGTGCATAGTAAAACCCTAGCTCCTTACAAAATAGGACAAGGAAACCCTATCCCACCATAGGGGTGTTTTGGCTCTCACTTGCTTGATATGTGGTTTTGGAGTGTGACTCTACATAGGATGTATGTATCAGTTGCAATTCTGGGTATCAGTCTGAGGACATCAATATTTGGGGGTATCAGATTTGGGGGCAGAGATCAGTATTTGAGAACAGTTTGTTTAGCTTATGATATCAAATGTGTGTTGTCTTTATCTAAGCCGAAATGCTATCCGTTTTTCTATTTGTTGTTTCCTTATTTTGCTTTATTTTCTTTTTTACAAGGTAATATTTCATCATTCATTCCAATGAGGCAGATACCCCCCAAGCACTCTGGACTCGGATTGGAAGAATTCATCGATCTGAGGATCTAGTTGACGGATAACCAGTGTTTGCTGTATTACCTCTGGTTACGAGACGGAGGTCATCTAGGCACAGATCATCAGTATAGTGGTTATCGGATCAACGGTCATTATCTACCTCACCTGTGCGCAGTTGGGCTGAGATATCTGCTTCCACCTCAGAGAGGGAATACACATATGTTCCGTCAGATCAGCTTTTTACAGTCAGTATGGAGGAAATGATGCGTCAACTCCAGGAGACCATGCAGGCCATGCAGCAGGATGCTGTTCGTCAGGCGGAGGTTACCGCTCATTAGGCAGAAGTTGTAGCTCAGCAGGCAGAATTAATTGCTAGGCTTCAACAACAGCAACAACCACAACAAGCCAGAGCATTTGCTTCGCATCCACCCTCACCCCCATCTAGGGTTCCAACACCCGGGGAAACAGCTCACGTCCAGGAAAATACGGATGTTCTAACAAGGCCAGTCCCAGCACCAGTTCTACCATAGACTCCAAAGACACCGGCCTTCTCAACAGATACACCGTTTGAATCCAAGGTGGATCTAACCGCTCTGAAAGTCAGTAAGCTCGAGAAACTATTTAAGCGAGCTCAGGGAGTTAACTTGATCCCGAACATAGAGGATGGATACACTGATTCGGCGGTGACGTTGCCGGATAGGTTCAAGATGTCTCACATAGACCGTTTTGACAGGTCAGGAGATCCCAAGGTCCACCTAAGGTTGTTTTCAGATGTTTTGCGCCCGATGGGCTTGACAAGATTACAGAAGCTCTCCCTTTTTGGGCAGACCCTGTCGGGTATTGCAGTCATCTGGTACACCAAGCTGGAAGACTCAGTGAAAAGAAGTTGGGAGGAGATGGCTGAGGCTTTCATCGCCCAATACGCTTATAACACCCAAATCAAGGTCACGACCTGTGATCTTGAGGTGACCCGGCAAGAGCCGAAGGAGGGCTTTTCTAACTTTGTCATTCGATGGAGCGCCAAGGCCTCCATGATGGCAACTCAGCCACTGGAGAAGGATTAGATAAAGATGGTTGTGTGCAACCTGCAACCCAAACTGATGCAGAAAATGATCGTCTTACCCCTCCCCACCTTTGCTGACTTACACAAGATTGGGGTACAGATTGAAGATGCTATGAAGCAAGGTTTGATCGACCAGGAAAAAGAGCTGCCCAAGAGGGCGTATACACGCGATTCGAATGCAGCTACAAGTAGTAGTGCAGCCACTAGAACTTCTAACGTCGGCATGGTCACCACCACGCCCAAAACAGCCACACCCTTCACCGGCATATCCAATCCAAACCCCCAAACTTCGGAATATCAACCCCGAGGCCAGAGGACTTTCACTCTGTAGACACCCCATTTTTGACTGTCCTTAAGACTTGGTTGTGCTTGCAGGTACATCCAGCCACAAGTTCGATTGCTCGTCAAGTGCCCGACTTCCGCGGTGAAATGTCACAGGTTTGAGCTTTCCAAACCCTGTATCCTTTCTGCCCCATTTTTGGACCATGTGTTGATCCTTCCAGCATGTTTCTCTTGGTGCACTGCCGGCCACCCTATGCTACTGCCGGCCTTGTTTTTGTGCTTGCCTGCCATTGATGAAGCCTGCCGGCCATCAATGAGGCACTGCCGGCCACCACTGATGGCTGGCAGAACACTTGTCTCAGCAGGTTTCACTCCAGATCTTTTGAGCCAGCTGGTTTTCACTCTTCTCCCTTCCATACACGTGTATGGAGAGTTGAAGCTCTTGCCAAGCTTGTTTAACAAGCTTTGCATTGCCCTTTTCTATATAAGGAGAGGCCATTCCTCTCTATTAGAGGTTCAGCAAATTTTGGAGAAGTTGTATCTCTCTCTCCCCTTATATTTCTCATTCTCTCTCTTTATATTGTGTTTGTTTGTGCTCTAAAGTCCATTTTTCTTGCACTTTTACACTACAACACATAGTGTTACACCACCATCTTTGAGCTGAGGTTCTTGGAAGTGTTACTTGAGCTCTGAAACTTGGTTTTTGGCCTCAGAGGTTGTTGGTTTCGAAGTTGATCTTCAAGGGTGAGTATATTCCCCATTTAAGCCTTTTTTTGTATATCATTTTGGCCATCCTTGCATATTGTTTTAGGCCTTGCTTTCAACTAAAAAAATTTCTATATTTGAGTGTTTTTGATGATTGTTTAAGGTCTCTTTAGTGTTAAGGGTGTTCTACCTTCTTGTTTGCCTTGTTTGGCCTTGTTTTGTGCAATGCCTTAAGGCCTTTGAGTTGGTCTTTATTTGGCCTTTTAGCCACTGAAATCTAGTGGATTTTCAATGGTAAGCATGTGGTTTTGAGGCCTAAAATTAGAGGGGGGGTGACCCCTCTCTTTTTGTTTTGTTTGCTTGAGTTATTGGCCTATCAAAGGAGCATGTATCCCTATACTTGTGAGGCTTAGTTCATGCACTTTTTTGTGACTTTTAGGGCCTTCCTTAATTCTTTCCATTGCTGGTTTGGTCACCTTGTGCATGCTTCTTACATGTGTAGTGTAATCCCATTTGTGGCTCATCAAAGTAGCATGTCTTGCTAGCATGTGTTGGCTCCATTTCAGGAGGTTTTTTATCATCATTTGACATGTCATAACTCTAATTTGGTCTGGTTTGGTTGTCTCTTGAGTGGCTCATGTACTTGTAGTGCAAATCTTGTTTACTAGCCTTGTATGCATGAGGTTTTGGCTCATCATTCTAGCATATTTTGGCTATGCTCCAGCATGATTTTATTCATATTTTGGGCTATTCTAGGACTGTTTTGGGCTGCCATGGTCATATGACTCATGTTTCGTATGGTTATGGTGCAAATGCTTTGACTAGTCTTGAGTTTTGAGGACCCTACCATGCTATACTTGTGATGTTTTCATGCTTTGGCATCATTTCAAATGTTATATCAGTGCATTTTTTATGGTCATACACTTGCCTTTGTCATGCTTTCAATGCCTTGAAGAGTTGGTGTTTTATGCCTCATGAATAGATCGTTGTGCATGCCTCTATGCTTAGGTCCTTAGGTTGCCATCTCAACCGGTTTTTGGGCTTATTTTATCATGCCATGACTCTATTTTCTATTGGTTAAGTCATGCCATGTTTGGTTGTAATAGGTGTTGTGCAATCCCCCTTGTTGGCCTTACTTGCACCATGCTTTATGCCTTCCATGTTGACTTGTTTTGGCCTTGGTCCATGCATGTTTTAGATTCATTTTGGCATGATCTAGAATTGTTTTGGTTGTCCTTGGCCCTTTGGGGTTTGATTCATGTGGCCTTGGTACAAGCTCCTTGGCTAGTCTTAAGCTTTGAACATCCTAGCACGCTATGCTTGCATTGTTTAGTTGGTTTGGCCTCAATTTACATGAGATTTCAAAGCTTACCTCATTGCCACATTATCATGATCATCACTCCTTGCTCATGTTTGAGAGTTGTGTCCTTATGCCTTAAATTCTTGGGCCAATGCATTGTGCATGCATACCTTGCTTTTGTGCTTTGATTTCATCACTATTGGCCACTGATTTGGGCATTGGTTGAGGTCGGCCCATCTTAGTTTAAGTCCATTTTTGCATGTTGTTGCATGACTGTTACATTGCATGTTGTTGCATGCTTGCTTTTGCATGTTGTCGCATGCTCGGTACATTGCATATAGTTATATGCTAGTCGCATTGTAACATTAGCACGTTGTCTGCATGTCATGTTGTTTGCATACTTTGCATTGCGTTCAATCAGATGTCGTATTGAACGCGAGGAAGATTGGTTCATTTCATACTTGAAGTGATGAAATGAGCTAATCTCCCTTAGTCTCCATTTCCTTTGATTTCTCATGATAAGGAGGTGGTCTTCGTGTCCTATTTGTCATGCATTTATTGAAATTTGCACAAGTTGGATCTTTGGCCATCATGCATCGAGATGCGTGATTGATGCTCTTGGATCTGATTATGCCTCTCCCTTGATGTTTCGAGGTGATATAGAGGGGCATAGTGCATACATATCCTTGGGAGACCCTCCATTTCCTCTGTTTTGTGCTCTGCTACAACTTGGTGTCACAGCACACCAGTGGCCGGCAGCTTCTCATTGTTAGCCGATACCCCCTCATCCTTGGCCGGCAGTGTACCATCTTTGGCCGGCATGGTGGTCGGCAGCTGCTCCTCATGGCCGGCAGGCCACTGGTGCATTCCCCAACCTGGTTTTGGTAAGATCCAGCAGCTAATTCCCAAGGACACCCTGCAGACAGAGCCTCTTGAGAGCAACCGGAAGGTGTTTCGAGGCGAGAAACCGAGTGCGAGCATGCATCCTTTTCTTCCTCAAACAGAGCTGGAGCAGCATTGTTTACTACTTTTCTTATTCAGTCAGCATGAATTTGTAATTAATTAATTAATTTGTTAATTAGTTAAGTGATGTAATAATTAGTTGTAGCTAGTTATTCAATTTGGTTGTGTAATAATTAATTAGTTTGTTGGTTAATTAGTTAGTTGGTTTGTATTATTCATTCGGACCCTCCGTCGAGAGGGCAAATTTTGTAATAAGTGTGCATGCGTGTATGAATGTCTTCCAACCCCATGTCTTTCTCCCTTTTACTTAACCGCTTACGATGGTTACTTTTAGGGTATATTTTGTTTAGCATACCTTATGCTTTGCATGCGTGCATCCATTCATCTGTCTTGCATGCACCTGGCTCGGCACATCATACTAACCACATTGTACTTTCAATACATTACTTGAATACGTGTTCGATAGCATGTTATCAAGTTGCATTTCATATGCCATCTTAGAATAGCCGAGCCTATTTCTAGTTACATTTCGCATGTGTTGCATTACCCATCTTAACATAAACTAGGATCATGTATTGATTACTAACTGGTTCTCTATTTTGGCTCGGAGTACACTGTGAGTGTTTACGCTTTAGCATACTGCATGTGTGTTATTGATTGCCATGTATAGCATGCTTGCCATGAGGCTAACTGCTTAAGTGTATAACTGCCTGGATGCCTGTGGGTGAAGGTTGGATTACTTGAATTGGAACAATTCACTAAATCCTGAATTTAGCTTACTTGCGAGTAGCAAACTTCAAACCATTTTCACAAACGAACATGCAATGTTTTGTTCCAAATTAGGCGATCTAGTCTATACTTGTATGCTGTGCGCATCACGTAGTAAGATTAGCTAATTAACCGGAATAAGAGCACATGTGTTTTTCAAAAACAAGATATCATGTTAGCAAAGGCCGATCTTTGATCGGGCGAGCGGGGGTGCTCATTGCATGACCTTCCCCTCTCGTACCCAAGTTCCTGAGCCAAGGCAACTTTGGTGATGACGGACACGTGGCCTTAGGCACGAGTCAGGGTTTCCTAAACTCCCCCAAAATAAAATATTTAGGTGGCGACTCTGTATCTGGCAAAGCAGTCCATGTTTGGCACTTCTTTATTAAAATCAGTTTTCCAAAACGATTTGCCAGATTTGGACTCTTTGGTGATTTATCGGTCTTGCATTGCACTTTGCGATATCATATTCAGAACCGTGACATTGACTCCGAACTGTAGTAAGCCCAATGAACAAAATGGGATTTCACGACCACATTTTCGCGCGCGGAGCCCCGGGACGTTCGGGCGCATCTACAGTTTTTGGCGACTCTGTTGGGGATTTAGAGAGCTTGACTCAAACTCATGATATCTTGTTTTGTTTACACTTATGTGTCTCTTTGCATTGCATTTGCATTGGTGCGCCTAGGACACCGTGTTTGTCGTATGCTATTCTTGAGCGGTTTGCCGGAGGCCCATTTTGAGAAGCGTGCCATAAGGCTGACTGGTTGCGGGCTCTGCCACGACGAGAACACAACCTCATTTTTACCGAGGCACCCTTTTTGACCATTCGACCTAGTGTATATTGGAATCCATAGTGACTATTCCAAACTAGGACAGGTTGCTTACCCGATTGTAGGTTGTGTTGAAACCGCTGCGTGCGTAGTGAAATCCTAGCTCCTGACAAGATAGGACAGGGAAACCCTACCCCAACATAGGAGTGTTTTGACTCTCATTTGCTTGCTATGTGCTTTTAGAGTGTGCCTCTACAGGAATGCATATATCAGTTTGCAAGTCTAGGTATCGAACTGCAACATCGGCGTAATTTGGGGAATCGGTTTACTGAGGGTATCAGTTTACAGGCAAAATTTTGGGCAGAATTCAGTAATGAGTACAGTCATTCAGCTATGTTCATGTCTGTATTGGTGAAATTGGGCTGAGATCCTGCCGGTTTTCTCTTTTGCAAGCTAGTCTTGGAACCGTAGCTTCAGAAGGCTCTGATATCCCCCGAGGTTCATTAGATTTGTACTGATAGACTTTGTCAGGTCAGAGATTCAGTTCAAGAGCAGCTAGTATTTTCCTTCACTGAGGCAAGGCAGAGAAAGGCCAATCAAGGCTCACTGGTTCATCTGATCCGTTAGTCACCAGTGACATCACCTCTGTTCAGTTCAGCAGACTTGTGATGACGCAAAATTCAAAAGAAATTGTGGTCATGGCAGCAGCATTAAACCAGGGAATCACCATGCAGGGTGAGACCGATGTTGAAATGCAACGCCCGCCCAGGTCACCTACCGCACATCCAATCTGGGAACCCCAATTATTCCAAACCCGTGAGTCTACCACTTTTGAGCTGATAGGAATGATCGGCGATCTTCAGAGGTCTGTGGCTGATCTAGCCTTCGGAATGTCGGTTCTGCCATCTATCATATCACATGCTGGGAACTTCATGCCGGAAGAGCCTCCACTATTGGGGCGAATTGTAATTGAACTCAGTCAACTCGAAACCATCCCAAGTTCCGGCAATGACATGTCAACAACAATAGGACTTCGCACTGATGTAGCAACCCAAACCTTCGACCAAGCTAAGGCGAGTGGTAAGAACAAGGTGGAGGCGGACACTAATCCCTATGAACAACTTCTGCAAGCTATTGAGGCTTTAAAAATCGAGAGACTGAACAAACAGCAAGTACTCGCAGTTGCTGCAAAAACTGTGGATGACACTTTCGTTACTCAGAACGAGGGCAGTTCGAGCCAAGGGAAAAATCGGGAGAAGGGCCGTCGTACTAGAACTGTTCCTCCGAATCCTAATTCTACACCCGGGAAAGATCAACAGACCAAGCTAGCACCTGTTGACCCCTTTGCCAGTGCATCCAGCAAAAATCCACAAACCTCGAAGTATTTATCCCGAGGTCGCAAGGTCTTCCATGCCCTCTATATGCCTTTGTCCAAGGCTCTTCAAATCCTTGCTGAAAAGGGGCATCTCAAACCTCTCGAGCCTCGACCTCTCCCTAGTCATCTTCCACATAGTCATGACGCTACCCAGTACTGTGCGTACCATCAACAAACTAGTCATAACACTAACAATTGCTTCCGTCTTCGCCACGAAGTATAGGATTTGTTTGACAATGGGGTCGTCCTCCCACCAAGCTCAGCAAAGTCTATCGTCACTAGATCAGTGAACCTAGAGGATAATGTGATGTGATCAGGGGACGAACTACCTTCGGGCGGCGCTCAATTTACTTCAGATGTGGCGTATGGCACGCACTATTTTGAGCATTTGCAAATGCTAGTTTTTGTACTTTCTGACTTGGGTATTCAGTCAATTTTGTTGTCTTGTATAGAGTCAGTCTTTCGTACTGAGTTAGTTAGGTCTGTCTTGTTGTATCGAGTCAATGCTGTTTTGTTAGAGTCGGGTGATTTCGGGGGTGTTATCTCGGACATCTCTTGCTTGTTTTGTGTTTGTCTTTTCGCTTTCTTTTGAGTCTATTTCTGCCTTGGAGCCAGTTGTGCCAACAGATTTTGAATGAAACAGCAGTAATTTTCACACTCTTGTGTTTGCTTCTGCCTTGTGCCAATTGTGTCAGAAGTTCTGAATGAGATGGCAATATTTGAATAAAAGTATGTTTTTTCTGTGCCTTGAAGTCATTGCATTGACCTAATTTTTTCAAAAATTTTCAAACACTATGATGAAAACGAAGAGAAAGGAATTCCTCGGGATTTGTAAAAACTTGATCAATTGAGAGAAAGAAAGGCGTGCTAAGTCCTTAATGAATGAAATCATGTTTGTTAACGTGAATACTGAGAAGGATCTTGGCTTGGTCAGGATTGGTTCTACACTGTCTTCAGCGCGAGCGATTAGTTGCCTTCTTAAAAGATTTCAAAAAATGTTTTGCGCGGTCCTGCGAAGACTTGTGTGGAATCGCTCTTGAGATTGTGCAGCCTAAGATCGCTCTCAGCCTCGAGACTCGACCCCCTTACTTTCAAACCTTGAACTTGGATTCAAAATGTTCAACCGTCAACTACAATGTAAGGCCTGTGTGGCTGGATCAGAAGAAACCCATGAATTAGGGGCAAGAAAGTCAGATCAAGAAGGTCAGACGTCATCAAAAGAAGCTTGCAAAGCTAGATCAAAAGCACCCCTCAAACTAGGGGCAAAAATGTCAGATGTGTTCGAAGAATAAAAAATTAGGATGTTTCTCAAGCTAACAAAGATCGGCAAGAATGCCAAATCCCAGAAGGGAGGAACGAAGAAAGTATTGCTGAAGGACAATCGAGTTCCTATCCATAACACTAGGGGCAAATTTAGCCCCCATTGGATGGACTTCTGCATCCTCAGCGAACAACAGCCACTCTCCTAGATTCAGATGGCTTTGAGATCCTAAAACCATACGACATGGACAAAGCTACACTTTTACCCTTGAGAGGCTCGCTAGGCCGAAAATCCGGAAGGGCGACCCAAGCAAAAGTTAGAGCAAGAAAAAGAAAAGAAAAGATTGGAAAATGAAAAACAAAAAAAAAAGAATGAAAAAAAGAAAAGAAGAAAAATAAAGAAAAATGCAAAGAAATGATGAAAAAAAAAAGAAAGAGAAATGAAAAGAATTGAAAAGAAAAGAAGAACATAGCTCACAAGGTTGAAAACCCGAAAGGGCGACCTTGGCAAAAGTTAGAGCGCAAAAGAAGAGGTTAATACCCAAGTGTACCTTAACCCCGAACTACGTAAGGCTTGATTCCCATCTGTGGGATACGTAGGCAACTTCATTCTGAAGTCCAACTGTAAACACTTCAAATTCAAATGTCCTATCTATGAGATTGAATGGGTTATCTTTGTTGTTTTTGTATCCAAGAGTTTGGTTGTGATCGTCATTTTGAGGACTAATTATAGTGCGCTGTGGTGCCATTCAAACAAGGGGCAACTTTCCATTGCTATATAGTGCCATTTAGACAAGGGGCAATTTTCCACTGTTTTGGATCTGAGGTTGTGCATCTGAAGAGTAAATTCTGTGTTGGTCGAGCAGTGGCCACTTGTAAAAACAGTTTTTGAGAATTTTTAATGAGGTTGACTAATTTTCTCTCGAAAATTATTCATTTTTTCCAAAATTTGACCATTTCTGGGACCCGAAAAAGGAAAATTTTCAGTGCTCATAACCTAACTTGCATGATTTTAAATCAGAAAATCGAACAAGCATATTAATCTAACTCTCATATTGATTAAAATTGTTTTAGCAAAAGCTCAAAAATAAAAAAAAAAATGGGTCAAAATAATGAACTAGGGGCACAGTTGAGTCAGGTGTTTTGTCTTTTCCCCCGTTGTCAGCATACTCGCCAGAAAGGGCACCATATTGCTAGAAAGGGCACTCTACCTGCCAAAAAAGGGCACAATTGAAGCTAACAACAAAGGGCTGAAAGCCCTCTTATCCTCCAAGCAGCGAGGTATTAAGCCAAGTGCGAAGCACGAACCAGAAATGGAGCAGGATATTCCACTCCTTCATCTGGACAGATCTGATCACGTCCAAACTCCCAAGGAGAGCATCGTCAACCGATGTAAGCTGCAGATTTGCTACATACCTAGTTGTAGCGCAACCCCACTGTGAGAAAGTTCACTGTTGTAAGCAAAAGAAAGAGAATCTAGCAGAATGCTAGAGGCAAGAACCCGCAATTTCTTGTTTATCCATCAACCACCCAGGAGAGGGATTAAAAATGAGAGATTGAAGAATAGAGAGATGTGCGTTGAGAGAAAAAGTGAGGAAAAGGGCTTTTTTAGAAAAACAAAGGCTAAGGGTCGAGTGATGTGAGAATCACAAATGAGAAAGGGTGGGAAACAATACCCACAGAAATAGGCTCCCTGTGCACATCTGAGTGTTGTGTGCGTGTTTTGTTTGTCTCGATTCTTGTTTTGAGTCGTTTCGAGTGTTTCTCGATGTGTTTAGGTTATTTTACCTTGTTTTCTTTTGTTGAGTCATGGTGATTGTGGTCAGTTGTAGGCTCAATACCCAGTTAAGAACTCATTTCTTATTTAAAAAATGAATCATTTTGTGCTCAGAGTGCTGTGCCATTCTCCACATTTGTGTAAAACATGATTTGTTCTTTCATAAAACTGCAGGGTTCAACCCAGGTCGTGTCAGAACAATAGAACCAGGACCTATCTGAAGCATAGTTTCCAAACTGCAAAGCAAAAGAAAAGAGGGAAAATGTCGGGCGTCTGAGTTTGTTTCGACTTCTGCAAGCTCCGTCATTGCATCCTGTATGTTCAGAATGAGCTATATGTTCAAAGTGAGCAGTGTGCTGCTTGAGCTATGTGTTCAAAGTGAACAGAATACTGTGTTATGAGCTGTGTGTTCAGAGTGAGCAGTGTGCCGTATGAGCTGTGTGTTCAAAGTGAACCAGATACTGTGTTGACTGTTTCAAAGCTAGGATGGAATTCAAAAGTGCTATCCCTGAGTACCCTTCCCTACCAGAGGCATCTTGTCCATGTTTGCAATGAGTTCCTACGAGACCAGCTGCGACGGTGGAAACTAGAGTTTGAATGGTTGTTGCCTAGAACGCAAAGGTTTGGGATTTCCGAGACTAAAGTCTGGTTTAAATACCCAAGGGTGTATCCCCTGCTTGAAATCTATATAGAAGCCCCATAGGTTGAGATAGGATGTATGCACCTCAATTCTGGATACTGAACCAACCTAGTCTGTCACCCCCTTGAAGAATAGGGAAAGTTGTAAATATGGTCAGGAAGGAAGGCGGCGTCGAAAGTGTTCTACATGAAGAATCCTCACAAGATATCGTAACCTTTATCTTTGTAAGTTCAAGGTAAGAGTTCGAAGAACACAAGGGGAGATCCCCGTCAAAGTAGAGCAGTTCATCGCCACACGCCCCATGAGGTGCTTTCTAAAGCGCCACTTTGTTTGTTTATTGCTTTCCCTAGACATCATGCTCTACATTGCTTGTAACATGTATCATATCATCACACATATTGCATAAATACATCTTGTACTATACTTATTCTTGTTGTCGCATAGAATATACACGTTACATTGGATGTACGTCGTTGATCTTTTTGCATAGAGTATGTACATAGCATGGAGCACGTTTTAACCTTGCTTGCATAGAATGTGCACTTCTCACCCTGGCATGAAATGCACATCTTAATGTTGCATGGAGCACACATTTCTTGCACTTGCCTCGCTATGCATGTCTCACGTGCATTGTTATGCACACTCCACCTACATTGTTATGCACGCTCCAGTTGCATTGTTATGCACACTTCACCCGTATTGTTATGCACTTTTCACCCGCATTGTTATGCACACTTCACTTGCAACGCACGTTTCACCCACATTGTTATGCACGTTACACTTGCATTGTTATGCACGTTTCAGCTGCATTGTTATGCACACTCTAGTTGCACTGTTATGCACTTTTCAGTTGCATTGTTATGCACACTCTAGTTGCATTGTTATGCACCATTTTATTTGCATTGTTTTGCATATCTATCTTACGCTGTCACGCACGTTACATGCATTGTCATGCACATCTATCTTACGCTATCACGCATATTACTTGCATTGTTTTGCATATCTATCCTACGTTGTCTCGCATGTTTTACTTACATTGTTTTGCATCTATATAACTTGTGCTATTACGCATGTTTTACTTGCATTATTTTGCATCTTTAACTTGCGTTGTCTTGCATGTTTTACTCGCATTATTTTGCATCTTTAACCTGCGTTGTCTCGCATGTTTTACTTGCATTATTTTGCATCTTTAACTTGCGTTGTCTCGCATGTTTTACTCGCATTGTTTTGCATCTTTAACCTGCGTTGTCTCGCATGTTTTACTTGCATTATTCTATACATCTTTAACTTGCGTTATCTCGCATGTTTTACTCGCATTGTTTTGCATCTTTAACCTACGTTGTCTCGCATGTTTTACTTGCATTATTTTGCACCTCTTTAACCTGCGTTGTCTCGCATGTTTTACTCGCATTGTTTTGCATCTTTAACCTGCGTTGTCTCGCATGTTTTACTTGCATTATCTTGCACATCTTTAACCTGCGTTATTTCACATGTTTTACTCGCATTATTTTGCATCTTTAACCTACGTTGTCTCTCATGTTTTACTTGCATTGTTTTGCACATCTTTAACCTGCGTTGTTTCGCATGTTTTACTCGCATTATTCTGCATCTTTAACCTGCGTTGTCTCGCATGTTCTACTTGCATTGTTTTGCACCTCTTTAACCTGCGTTGTTTCGCACGTTTTACTTGCATTGTTTTGCATATTTAACCTACGTTGTCTCGCATGTTTTACTTGCATTGTTTTGCACCTCTTTAACCTGCATTGTTTCGCATGTTTTACTCGCATTATTCTGCATCTTTAACCTGCGTTGTCTTGCATGTTTTACTTGCGTTGTTTTGCACCTCTTTAACCTGCGTTGTCTTGCATGTTTTACTTCTTTAACTTGCAATGTTTTACTTCTAACTTGCATGTTCTTTAACTTGCGTATTTATTCATACGCATGTTTTACGCTCTTTATTTGCGCTTGTTATGCTACACATTACTTGCACCTTTATTACATGTTTACTTGTATTACTTGGCACTTCTTTAACTTATTGTTGCACACTTCATTACTTGGCTTATTTGTTATGCATGTTTTACTTGCACCGGTTAAGCACTACTTACGCTATCATGCATGTTTTACTAGCATTGTTATGCACATCTTTAACTTGCGTTGTTACGCATGTTTTACTTGCATTGTCATGCACCCCTCCACTTGTGTTGTCACGCACTTTTCACTTGCATTGCTATGCATGTTTCTAACTATATTGTACCTGTTGAGTTTCTTTCTTTTACAGGCACAATATTGTATGTATGATTCATTTGAAGTTGGTGCGACCAAACGAACCGGACGGTATTGTATTTACTCCACATGAAACAGGGTGAGAATTGCATAATTCCCTTACATCCTTTCTGTTGAAACGTGTGAGATTTCTATAACTTGTCAGATTGCTTAAATCGTTGCATTTATTGTATATAATTGCTTCAATACAGCTCTCTTTTGCATAATCATAAGTTATGCTCTTGCATTGTGCATATCATTTGCATTTTGCCCCAGCCTATCGGTGCATCTCTGTTTGGTTATATCGAATGTTTGCCTGAGTCTTCGGCCTTGTCAAAAATGGGTCGTCTCTGGGCTTTGACATTCACTCCCGTCACTTTGTGACTTTCGAGTTCTGTCAAAGAGGGGCAACTGTAGACACCCCATTTTTGGCCGTCCTTAAGACTTGGTTGTGCTTGCAGGTACATCCAGCCACAAGTTCGATTGCTCGTCAAGTGCCCGACTTCCGCGGCGAAACATCATAGGTTTGAGCTTTCCAAACCCTATATCCTTTCTGCCCCATTTCTGGACCATGTGTTGGTCCTTCCAGCATGTTTCTCTTGGTGCACTACCGGCCACTCTATGCTACTGGCGACCTTGTTTTTGTGCCTGTCTGCCATTGATGAAGCCTGCCAGCCATCAATGAGGCAATCACCACCATATTTAATGTGGTCAAACACTGTCGTCAACTTTTTTCTGCATCTTTTGAGCCAACTGTGAAACATTTGAGCCACTTTCTCTTCTCCCTTCCATACACATGTGTATGGAGGGATGAAGCTCTTGCCAAGCTTGTTTAACAAGCTTTGCATTGCCCTCTTCTATATAAGGAGAGGCCATTCCTCTCTATCAGAGGTTCAGCAAATTTTGGAGGTGTATCTCTCTCTTTATATTTCTCATTCTCTCTCTCTTTATATTATGTTTGTTTGTGCTCTAAAGTCCATTTTTCTTGCACTTTTACACTACAACACATAGTGTTACACCACCATCTTTGAGCTGAGGTTCTTGGAAGTGTTACTTGAGCTCTAAAACTTGGTTTTTGGCCTCAGAGGTTGCTGGTTTCGAAGTTGATCTTTAAAGGTGAGTATATTCCCCATTTAAGCCATTTTTTGTATATCATTTTGGCCATCCTTGCATATTGTTTTAGGCCTTGCTTTCAACTGAAAAATGTTCTATATTTGAGTATTTTTTATGATTGTTTAAGGTCTCTTTGGTGTTAAGGGTGTTCTACCTTCTTGTTTGCTTTGTTTGGCCTTGTTTTGTGCAATGCCTTAAGGCCTTTGAGTTGGTCTTTATTTGGCCTTTTAGCCACTGAAATCTAGTGGATTTTCAATGGTAAGCATGTGGTTTTGAGGCCTAAAATTAGAGGGGGGGTGACCCCTCTCTTTTTGTTTTGTTTGCTTGAGTTATTGGCCTATCAAAGGCTCATGTATCCCTATACTTGTGAGGCTTAGTTCAGGCACTTTTTTGTGACTTTTAGGGCCTTCCTTAAGTCTTTCCATTGCTGGTTTGGTCACCTTGTGCATGCTTCTTACATGTGTAGTGTAATCCCATTTGTGGCTCATCAAAGTAGCATGTCTTGCTAGCATGTGTTGGCTCCATTTCAGGAGGTTTTTTATCATCATTTGACATGTCATAACTCTGATTTGGTCTGGTTTGGTTGTCTCTTGAGTGGCTCATGTACTTGTAGTGCAAATCTTGTTTACTAGCCTTGTATGCATGAGGTTTTGGCTCATCATTCTAGCATATTTTGGCTATGCTCCAACATGATTTTATTCATATTTTGGGCTATTCTAGGACTGTTTTGGGCTGCTATGGTCATATGACTCATGTTTCGTATGGTTATGGTGCAAATGCTTTGACTAGTCTTGAGTTTTGAGGACCCTACCATGCTATACTTGTGATGTTTTCATGCTTTGGCATCATTTCAAATGTTATATCAGTGCATTTTTTATGGTCATACACTTGCCTTTGTCATGCTTTCAATGCCTTGAAGAGTTGGTGTTTTATGCCTCATGAATAGATCGTTGTGCATGCCTCTATGCATAGGTCCTTAGGTTGCCATCTCAGCCGGTTTTTGGGCTTAATTTAACATGCCATGACTCTATTTTCTATTGGTTAAGTCATGCCATGTTTGGTTGTAATAGGTGTTGTGCAATCCCCCGTGTTGGCCTTACTTGCACCATGCTTTATGCCTTCCATGTTGACTTGTTTTGGCCTTGGTCCATGCATGTTTTAGATTCATTTTGGCATGATTTAGAATTGTTTTTGTTGTCCTTGGCCCTTTGGGGTTTGATTCATGTGGCCTTGTACAAGCTCCTTGGCTAGTCTTAAGCTTTGAACATCCTAGCACGCTATGCTTGCATTGTTTAGTTGGTTTGGCCTCAATTTATATGAGATTTCAGAGCTTACCTCATTGCCACATTATCATCATCGTCACTCCTTGCTCATGTTTGAGAGTTGTGTCCTTATGCCTTAAATTCTTGGGCCAATGCATTGTGCATGCATACCTTGCTTTTGTGCCTTGGTTTCATCACTATTGGCCACTAATTTGGGCATTGGTTGAGGTCGGCCCATCTTAGTTTAAGTCCATTTTTGCATGTTGTTGCATGCCTGTTACATTGCATGTTGTTATATGCTTGCTTTTGCATGTTGTCGCATGCTCGGTACATTGCATATAGTTGTATGCTAGTCGCATTGTAACATTAGCATGTTGTCTGCATGTCATGTTGTTTGCATGCTTTGCATTGCGTTCAATCGGATGTCGTATTGAACGCGAGGAAGATTGGTTCATTTCATACTTGAAGTGATGAAATGAGCTAATCTCCCTTAGTCTCCATTTCCTTTGATTTCTTATGATAAGGAGGTGGTCTTCGTGTCCTATTTGTCATGCATTTATTGAAATTTGCACAAGTTGGATCTTTGGCCATCATGCATTGAGATACATGATTGATGGTCTTGGATTCGATTATGCCTCTCCCTTGATGTTTTGAGATGATATGGAGGGGCATAGTGCATACATATCCTTGGGAGACACTCCATTTCCTCTATTTTGTGCTCTGCTATAGCTTGGTGTCAAAGCACACCAGTGGCTGGCAACTTCTCATTGTTGGCCGACACCCCCTCATCCTTGGCCGGCAATGTGCCATCTTTGGCTGGCTTGGTGGTCGACAGCTGCTCCTCATGGCCGGCAGGCCACTGGTGCATTCCCCAGCCTGGTTTTGGTAAGATCCAGCAACTAATTCCCAAGGACACCCTGCAGACAGAGCCTCTTGAGAGCAACCGGAAGGTGTTTCGAGCCGAGAAACCGAGTTTGAGCATGCATTCTTTTCTTTCTCAAACAGAGCTAGAGCAGCATTGTTTACTGCTTTTCTTATTCAGTTAGCATGAATTTGTAATTAATTAATTAATTTGTTAATTAGTTAAGTGATGTAATAATTAGTTGTAGCTAGTTATTCAATTTGGTTGTGTAATAATTAATTAGCATGTTGGTTAATTAGTTAGTTGGTTTGTATTATTCATTCGGACCCTCCGTCGAGAGGGCGAATTTTGTAATAAGTGTGCGTGCGTGTGTGAATGTCTTCCAACCCCACGTCTTTCTCCCTTTTACTTAACCGCTTACGATGGTTAGTTTTAGGGCATATTTTTTTTAGCATACCTTATGCTTTGCATGCGTGCATCCATTCATCTGTCTTGCATACACCTGGCTCGGCGCATCATACTAACCACATTGTACTTTCAATACATTACTTGAATACGTGTTCAACAGCATGTTATCAAGTTGCATTTCATATGCTATCTTAGAATAGCCGAGGCAATTTCTAGTTACATTTCGCATGTGTTGCATTACCCATCTTAACGTGAACTAGGATCATGTATTGATTACTAACTAGTTCTCTATTTTGGCTCGGAGTACACTGTGAGTGTTTACGCTTTAGCATACTGTATGTGTGTTATTGATTGCCATGTATAGCATGCTTGCCATGAGGCTAACTGCTTAAGTGTATAACTGCCTGGATGCCTGTGGGTGAAGGTTGGATTACTTGAATTGGAACAATTCATTGAATCCCGAATTTAGCCTACTTACGAGTAGCAAACTTCAAACTATTTTCACAAACGAACATGCAATGTTTTGTTCCAAATTAGGCGATCTAGTCTATACTTGTATGCTGTGCGCATTACGTAGTAAGATTAGCTAATTAACCGGAATAAGAGCACATGTGTTTTTCAAAAACAAGATATCATGTTAGTAAAAGCCGATCTTTGATCGGGCGAGCGGGGGTGCTCATTGCATGACCTTCCCCTCTCGTACCCAAGTTCCCGAGCCGAGGCAACTTTGGTGATGATAGACATGTGGCCTTAGGCACGAGTCAGGGTTGCCTAAATTCCCTCAAAATAAAATATTTAGGTGGCGACTCTGTATTTGGAAAAGCAGTCTATGTTTGGCACTTCTTTATTAAAATTATTTTTCCAAAACGATTTGCCGGATTTGGACTCTTTGGTGATTTATCGGTCTTGCATTGCACTTTACAAGATCAGATTCAGAACCGTGACATTGAGTTCGAACTGTAGTAAGCCCAATGAACAAAACGGGATTTCGCACCCATATTTTCGCGCACGGAGCCCCAGGACGTTCGGGCGCATCTACACACTCCACTGTACATCCCTCTTTCCAAAGCCCTGGGGGTCCTAATTAGAAAAGGGCATTTGAAGCCCCTAGAGCCACGGCCATTGCCAAATCCCCTCCCTCAAACACATAACCCGGCCAAATATTGTGTCTTTCACCAGCAGCACGGTCACGACACCGACCTCTACTTCAGACTGCGTTATGAGATCCAGGATCTCATTGACAACAAGGTGATTACGCCTCCCAACAAGCCAAATGTCACTACCAACCCACTCCCACCCCATTACCAAGTTCCACCACCCAAGCAAATCAACCCGATCCAAACCGCGGCCATCTCGTATGACCCTAGCGTATACATCAAACCCTCATACCTGCCTAAGCCTGAGGTGTTCATCCCAGATAGCACAGACTTGTGCATGATGAGCACCTCTCTAACCCAGCCCAAGCCAGTGGTGGTGACTGTTGAAGACAGAACTACGGTGACATTGGAGGAGGATGGGAATGTTGGCTCAGAACCTGAAGGATCTAGGAGCTTTACTGAGGAAGCATACAACCCGTGCGGTTATATTGTGTCAACAGATCAGGTTAAGCTGAGGGTAGAATTGCCAACTGAGGCAGAGATCAATGTGGTTCGAGAAGATAGGCCGAGCCAGGGGATGTGAGCATCAATTGGTGGAGCTAGAGAAGGACGCAAATTTGCAGTTCTTTAACGAGCACGATCCAAGGGATGTGAGCATCAATTGGTTCGACCTGAATGGATCGACAGATAATGCAGGGTGGCTCAACAACGAGCCGAATGTTGTTGAGGTGCCTCAATCAGAACAGGGTCAGTCAGAGATAGGAACATTTGCAGTGGCTGGAACGCCCGAGAATCAGGAGGAATCGCTGGAGAGCACCGCTGCGAAGAATTTTGCTTGGCACTTGGGCAGTACGTATACAGCAGACACTAAACAGGAAGCCGCGTTAAGGCAGTTTGAGCAAGAGAGGATTGAGAATCTGAGGCTAGAAAGCCAAGGCCCCGAGGCATGTGTTAAGAATACGAGAGTAGCCTACTACGGGCCAGACAAATGTCGGTTGCCGATGGGATGTGGTAGGAAGACGATGACTTACGTCTTGCCTACACGGATGAAGACTGGGGTCAGAATCAACCGGATGACACCTGGTACACTGAGGAGGTTGACCATATGACCCGAAGTGGGCGGTACTTCAAGCCTCCATGCTTGGACCAGCCGGAGGCGTCCAGGAATGATAAAGAAGCAGAGAGGTGGAAAGAAAAACTGCTAGAGAAGGAAGCTATACTGAAGCAGCTAAAGAAAATTCAAGCAGACATCTCCATTTGGGGACTGCTTATGGCCTTGAGGGTGCATGGACAGGCCGTCCTTTCAGCCATGGACAGGGCTAAGCTTTCGATTGATACAACGCATGAGTAGTTGGTAGGGTTAGTTTTCCCAGGTGGAGCTTCACCGACTTTAACCTTCACAGACAAAGAACTACCGCCTGAGGGCTCTAATCATAACAAGCCGCTCTATATCTCTGTGGAGTGTAAGGAAAAATAGATACCGGTGGTCCTGGTTGATACGGGATCTGCAATCAATGTATGTCCGTCGCGAACGACATATGTTATCGGGTTGAAGCCCGCAGATTTCGCGTCAATAGCCCAGGTAATCTAGGCTTACGATAACACCAGTCGGGAGGTGATGGGGACCGTACAGATCAAGACTAAGATTGGCCCGGGGCAACAGGACATTGAGTTTCATGTCTTAGATGTTCCAGCCACCTTCAATCTGCTACTGGGGTGGCCGTGGTTGCACCAGGTGAAAGCTGTCTCCTCTATTTTACACTAGATGCTGAAGTACCCCAACAAGAAGAGGGTAGCAATTGTTTTCGGGAACTCTTCGATACATTTGCCGCTAGAGGTTTCTACACCAGTTTTGGAGATTAAGCACGGCAAGGAGGATGTCTTTCTGTCGGGATTCACCTTGGCTGAGGCTCGGGTTGTACAGGACTTGCTGGCTATTGATGAGGGACTGTATGTTAGCGCGCAATCTGTTTACCTCATGAACAAGCTTCAACACATACCTGGAATGAGACTAGGACAGAGTGGTCAGAAGGGCGTCACAGCATTGGCCGAAGTGCCACACAACCCATATACCTTTGGTTTAGGTTATCTACCTAGCAAAGAAAATTAGACCAGGAAAGGAAGGGAAATGACCGAAAGAGCCAAGGCCAAACAAGCCGGGAAGCACTACGAGCTGGTGCACAGACCTATCCAGGGAACTCTGAACGAACGCTTTGTCCAGGAGGGGGAAGACTTCCCATTTTGCGGCTTTCCGAAGCCATGGTTGAATTCAAAGAAGCGGCGTTTGCCCGGCTTCGAGATCTTTTTTGACCTTCAGTTATCTGGGGATGAAGTTGCGGAAGAGCAAACTAACCCACCAGCTGAGGCTAAGCAGTGCAAGGAGGATAAGTCTGAGAGCACAGAAATTGAGATTGGGGTAGCGGTGGCTTGTCTCCTCTCAGATCCTTAGATCGTACCGAAGTGCTTGGGGGATAACTTCTCAGTTTCCATGATTAGGGATCAAGCGGCTGTGGGCCCATCTTCTAGCATTCTCAATACATCCATCGCACCTTCCCTCGTTTGGCAGTACAAGGAAGGCTATTTATCGAGCAGTTCCGGGTCAGGTAGTGAGCCAGAATCTAATTCCACAGAGTCTGTGGAGTCGGAATCAAATTCCAGCTTTTCTGAGTCTGAGTTCGGTATTCCTGGGGTTGATAACCCGGATGCCACTGTCCTGTCCAGGTCGTCTTTTTCATTTTCCTTTGAGTTTGTTGTAACCGAAGAATCAAACGAACTGGATGTTGTTAATGAGAATGGTACAGCTGTGGCTTCTGAGTACTTTTCTGTGCCTTTAGTTTATTGCATTAATCAGGACTTTCAAAATTTTAATGAAAACGACGAAGACGAAATTCCTCCGGTTTTGAAACATTTGCTTAATCAAGAGCAGGAGAGGTTTGTAAAACCTTTGGTTGATAAAATCACCTCAGTTAATGTTGGTACTGAGAAGGACCCGCGGCTGGTCCAAATCGGGTCCACGTTGTCTTCTGAGGAACGCGAGTGCTTAGTTGCTATATTAAAAGATTTCAAAGATGTTTTCGCGTGGTCCTATGAAGACATGCCTAGAATCGATCCTGAGATTGTACAGCACCGGATCCCTCTTGTCTCAGAGGCCTGACTTGTTAAGTAGAAGCTCCGAAGGATCCGCCTAGACTAGGCTCTGAAAATCAAAGAAGAGGTCACCAAGCAGATTGATGCAAGGTTCCTGTTAGTGTCTAAGTATCCGACTTGGTTGGCCAATATAGTTCCAGTGCCAAAGAAAGACTGTAGAATTCGGGTATGTGTGGACTTCAGAGACTTGAACAAAGCCAGTCTAAAGGACGACTTTCCTCTACCGCATATCGACGAATTAGTGGACTTCACTGCTGGGCATGCGCTGCTCTCATTGGCACCCGAAGATAGAGAGAAAACTGCTTTCACTACCCCATGGGGAACTTACTATTATAGGGTAATGCCGTTCGATTTAAAGAATGCTGGGGCTACGTATCAACGGGCTATGACCACGATTCTACACGATATGATCAATAAAGAGGTTGAGGTGTACGTGGATGACATGATTGTCAAGTCCAAGGAAAGAAAGGACCACTACGCCACCTTGAAGAAATTTTTCCAGCGGATCAGAGAGTATCGGTTGCGGCTGAATCCTCAGAAATGTACGTTTGGTGTTACACCAGGGAATATGCTGGGGTTCTTGATCACACAAAGGGGCATCAAGGTCGATCCTTCCAAAATCAAGGCCATCTTAGAATTGCCACCACCAAGGACTGAAAAGAAGGTGCGAGGCTTTCTGGGTAAAGTGCAATTCATAAGACGGTTTATTGCCAAATTAACCTTGACTTGTGAACCACTGTTTGGCCTCCTGAAGAAAGGAAAGAAGTTCCAATGGGATGACCGATGCCAAGTTGCTTTCGAGTAGATCAAGCAATATCTACAGAACCCACCTGTGTTGTCGCTGCCAGAGTCGGGGGAAACCGTTGATTCTGTACCTATCAGTGACCGACACGACAATGGGCTGCATGCTTGTGCAGGAATCCGTGGATAAAGTAGAAAAGGCTATCTACTACCTGAGCAAGAAAATGCTGGAATACGAGACCCGTTACACTCCGCTGGAGAAGGCTTGTCTAGCCTTGGTATGGGCTACTAGGAAGTTGAGGCACTACCTGTTAGTTCACTCTGTAATACTGGTTTCGAGATTAGATCCCATCAAATATCTCTTTGAGAAGCCAACACTTACAGGTAGGTAGCTCGTTGGTTCCTTCTTCTCTCCGAATTTGATCTGAAGTACATGCTGCGCAAGTTTGTGAAAGGGAGAGTGGTAGCAGAGTTCCCAGCCGATCACCCAGTGCAGGGAGACGACGTAGTAGAATATTTGTTCCCAGATGAGGCCATTCTACATATTGAAGAAGAAACTTGGACTATGTACTTTGACGGAGCGTCAAACCAGTACGGGTATGGGATAGGGGTGTTGCTGATAGCGCTCGACAATTCCCGCATACCCTTAGCCTTCAAGCTCCTGTTCAAGATATCGAATAATGAAGCAGAATATAAGGCATGTATTGCTGGACTAGAAGCTGCCCTGGAACTAGGGGCAAAACGGTTGGACATCATCGAGGACTCGAACTTGGTTGTGTCTCAAGCAAAAGGAGACTGGAAAGTTAAAGAAGAAAAAATGAAAATCTATCACCAGACCTTGGACGTTCTGATTTCTCGGTTTGAAAAGTTAAACTTTGCCCATCTGTTAAGAGAGAACAACGGGTTCGCCGATTCTTTAGCAACTCTATCTTCCATGATAGACATCCCTTTCGGAGTCCGGATACGTCCGATAATTATTGAATAGAAATTCGTGCCGGCCTACGAGTTGATTGCAGCCATAGATAAAGTACAAGATCAGAATCCCTGGTATTATGACATCTGGAACTTCTTGGAAAATGAGGCTTATCCATCAGGGGCAAATACCAAAGATAAGAGGGAATTCAAAGAATGGCTGCTCAGTTCATCAACTACAGGGGTAAACTGTACAAATGGGGTCATCTTGGGATGCACAAACTGTGCGTTGATGCTGAAGAGTCCAAGTGCCTAATGGAGGCCATCCATGGAGGAGAGTGCGAAGCGCACATGAGCGGGGTAATGCTAGCCCAGAAGATCCTTAGACAGGGTTATTATTGGTCAACCATAGAGGAGGATTGTATTGGCTTTGTCCGACGATGCCACAAATGCCAAATCCATGCAAATCGCATGAACATTCCGCTGTCAAAGCTATACAACATGACTTCACCGTGGCCGTTTTCAGTCTGGGGGATTGATGTGATTGGGGCAGTTACTCCAAAGGGATCAAACGGGCATGAGTATATTCTAGTAACGATAGACTACTTTACAAAGTGGGTCGAGGCCCAATCCTACGTCGTGCTGAAGGCATCGTATGTTGCTAAGTTTACCAAGAACAATATCATCTATCGCTATAGGGTCCCGAATGAAATTATTTCGGATAATGGTTTCCACTTCAAAAAAGAGGTGATCGACTTGTTGGAGAAGTATAACGTGGCTTTTCATAAGTCATCCACATATCGGCCGCAAACCAACGGAGCTATTGAGGCTGCCAACAAGTACACCAAGCACATTCTGTAGAAGATGGTGGAAACCTATAGGGACTGGCCAGATAAGCTGTTGTTTGCTCTTTGGGGCTACCGAACTTCAATTCGAACTTCTACTGGGGCAACTCCGTATTCCTTGGTCTATGGGATGGAGGCTATTCTGCCTATCGAAGTTGAGGTTCCATCATTGCGGGTAATGGCTGAGTACCAGATAGCTGAGGCAAATTGGCAGCAGAGCAGATTCGAAGAACTCATGCTATTTGACGAGAGAAGACTGAAAGCACTGTACCACATCCAAGATTATCAACGAAGAATTGCCAGGGCTTTCAACAAGAAGGTTAAGTCTAGGAATTTAAAAGAAGGGGATTTGGTGCTCAAAGACAACTGGGCTCCCATTCACGACCCTAGGGGCAAGTTCAGACCTAATTGGACTGGTCCCTACATCATCAAGTCAATCTGGTCGGGTGGAGCTGTCGTTCTAATGGATTTAGATGGCCTTGAGTTTTCCCAGCCGATCAATATGGACAAGTTGAAGAAATACTATTCCTGAGTGGCTCGCTAGGCCGAAAACCCGAAAGAGCGACTTAGGCAAAAATTAGACCACATAAAATTTGAAATAGTAAAATGAGCTCGCAAGAATGAAAATCCAGAAAGGGCAACCTTGGCAAAAGTTAGAGCACAAAAGGAGAGTGTTAATACACGAGTGAACCTCAACCGAACTACATAAGGCTTGATTCCCATCTTTGGGATACGTAGGCAACTTCATTCTGAAGTCCAGCCATAAACACTTCTCAAATCAACTTTGTCCATGTAATCATGTTGGTCATTGTGGGGGCCGAATATTGGGAGACATAAATAGGTCGAATAATTGGACCTGGAGAGTCAAAGTATATACATCGCATTCAGCCCTGTCTTACACATTTAAATCCTACCCTATTCGGCTTGATAGCTGGTTGAGCAAGGGGCCGAGTGGAAAGCGGTTTGCAGTAAAAGAAGCTGAGTAAATAGTTATACGGCGAATCGAAAGTGGGCCCAGCCTCAAGGCCCAAGAAAGAGAAGATATAAATAGAAGAACACCAGCCAGAAAGAGATATGTGAGAATTAGTACGCTTAACTTAAAATACAAGTAATCCAGAGAGTAGAGACTGACTTGTCCGTCAGAGTGCTAATTCCGGCACCCCCGACCGGAGTGTTTATTCCTTTTCAAGTTGTTAGCTGAGGATCTCGAGCGCCTCAGTGGATCAAAAGAGTATTTCCAAACCACCTTCCCCACAATTGGCGCCGTCTGTAGGAATACTTAACCACATCCATGACGGGCGTAACGGAAGATCCTCCGATAATCGCTGATGAAACTACACGGAGAGATGATCTCATCCGAACAAACATGCTGGGACCAGAGACTATCATTGCAAGACGCGCCTTGAACTTCGACTCACCCTCGACTTCAGCGCATGAGACAATGCAAGCGATCATGGAACAAGCAAAGCAAAACGAACAGAGGTTGGAGAACATGATCGCTGAAAACGAACGTCTCCGTCAGGATTTGGCCTTGGAAGTGGCAAAGTCCAAACAAGCTGTACGCCAAGATCCGGAACGACCTCTGAGGGCAAGTGGTCAACGACCTCGAGCTCGACAACAAGACACTGATAGCGATTCCGACTCATTATCCCCGGAGCCCAAGAAGAAGGGACGACCCGAAACTACCAGTTCCTCTGAAAAGAGTCCACATATAAGACATAAGCGAAGACGAAATGGTTCAGATGAAGAGGACCAGCATGATCCCTTTGTGCGACGGATCACAAAGGCAGTACTACCCAAGAAGTTCAAAGCCCTGTTATTCACCTTGTACGATGGGAAATCGGATCCCACGGATCATATCCGTCATTATAAGCAAGCCAGAGGTTGTATGCAAACGACGAAGCTCTCATGTGCAAAATATTTCTGAGCAGTTTGGGACCGTTGGCAGTCAGATGGTATTATAAGTTGGAGCCGGCGTCGATTAAGAGTTTCCATCAATTACAAAAATCCTTCAGGGCAAGATTCATCACCAACAAGGTCCAGCCGAAACAAGCCGACTCTCTCTGGGCAATGCAGATCCAGCTAGGAGAAACACTAAGAGTGTATTCGGCGTGCTATTGAGAGTGCTTTAATCTTGTTGATGACGCTTGCAATGACTCCATGGCCATCACTGCCTTTAAAATGGGTTTGCATCCTAACAGTGCTCTCCGCAACTCCTTGACTAGAAGACCCCCCAAAACAGTCTGGTCGTTGATGAAGAAAGTTGAGGAATACTGCAAAGTGGAAGATGACCCCTTGCGGGTTAAAACCAGAAACGTGGCCAACAAGACAGCCCCTTCTGAAATTGCTCAGTCGTTAAATTCTGTACCACCTCAGAGCCCTGAACCACGGCATCGGGCTAAACGAGACAAGAGACGGGATTCTCACTGATCAAGCGACCAATGCCCCCACCGAGCAAATGAACAACTGCAAGCCGATGGCAGGTGCACAAGGCGCGCAAACAAGAAATATACGGGGTTGTCAGAGCCAATCAGAGCGGTTATGTCCAAAGTCCAACACCTTCCGTTCTTCAAATGGCCGTCCAAAATGGTGGGACCTCCCGAAACAAGAAGACGGGATAGGCGGTGCGAGTATCACAAGGATCATGGCCATGATACTGAGAGTTGTTATGCATTGAAAGATCACCTGGAGGAATTGGTACAAGATGGTCGGCTACAACAGTACGTCCGAAAAGGCAACTCAACCAAAGCAATAGCCTTATGACAGGATTCACCTCCACTCGGCGTGATCCACATGATTTACAGCCTGCCAATGTCATCTGCGGTGTATATGATTCAGTCGAATCCTGACCCTTAACATCAACTCACTCCAGCTAAACGGCCCCATGAAGCTGCGAGCATTGCTTTCGATAATTTAGATTTGACCGAAGTGACACTTCCCCACATCGATCCCTTGGTAATTGAGTTACACGTAAACCAATTCACCATTGAGCGCGTACTCATTGATCTAGGGAGCACATTGGAAGTTATGTATTACAAGACATTCATCAAACTCAGTTTCTCCGAATCGGATCTTTCTCCAGCCCCTTATCCATTATTCGGCTTCAACGCGAATCCAGAATACCTGTGATACCCCTGTTCTGTAGTATGCTAATTGGTCCTTAATACGAATGTGATTATGTGTTTTGATGTGATTTTGAGTGCCATTTGTATAGATATATGTGGTTTTGAATTTCTATCTATTCACCGTAGGAATATCTATTTGATTATCTGCTTTGGAAATTAAATTAAAGGCCTTATCGGCCACAGAATTCGAAATTGATTACGCCATTGTGATTGGTGTAATTTTTAAAGCCTACGGTGAAATTTAATTGAAAATTGATTTAGGTCAGATTAAATTGATGAATTAAGTGCCCAAATATTTTATAATGAAATAATGTGTTGAGTGGGGCTAAAAAGGGGCCTTATTATAATCAATTCCTCTCCCTTATATCATTTTGGGCTGATGCTAACTCAAGAGAGAAAGGAGAGGGTCGGCTTTAGAGAGAGAGAGGGAGAGAATTGTGTAGTTTTGGCTCAAGGCTTGGAAATCTTGAAGATTAAGTCCAAGAATTGACTAGAGTTTGGAAGATTAAGCTCCTTGGTGAGTAATTCATGTATTTTAGTTATCATGTTGTGAATTCAAGTTTGAAAGAGGGTCAAGAACATGGATTAGTTTGATCATAAGGAAGTTGAGTTCAATTTGTTGTAATGAAGACCCATATGTACATGCATGTGTGTAATTGCTTTGAATATTGCAAGTTTGAGCTCAAAGGGTATGATCCTTGTAAATTTGTAGTTGGAGCTCATGTTTTGATTACCTTTTCATCATCTAAGTTGAGAGTAAGGGTTATATAGCACATGCATGTACAATTCATGAGAATATGAGCTTGAATGCATGAATTTGTTATGTTAGAATGAGTTTGATGGGAGATTGGGGCATGCATGTGATTTATTTGTGAAATTGAGCTTTATTGGGTTGTAATTTGGGGTTTATACCATGTTAGTATAATTATATTTGAGATTTGAGCTATTGCATGCAAGAAATGTTAGCTTGAAGGTCGTTTTGGCATAAATGAATGGACCGAAGGTCGTTTTGACATAAATGAATAGACCGCAGGTCATTTTGACATAAATGAATGGACCGAAGGTCGTTTTGCCATAAATGAATGGACCGAAGGTCGTTTTGACATAAATGAATGGACCGCAGGTCGTTTTGACATAAATGAATGGACCGAAGGTCGTTTTGGCATAAATGAATGGACCGAAGGTCGTTTTGACATAAATGAATAGACCGCAGGTCGTTTTGACATAAATGAATGGATTGAAGGTCGTTTTGGCATAAATGAATGGACCGAAGGTCGTTTTGGCATAAATGAATGGACCGAAGGTCGTTTTGACATAAATGAATAGACCGCAGGTCGTTTTGACATAAATGAATGGACCGCAGGTCGTTTTGACATAAATGAATGGACCGAAGGTCGTTTTGACATAAATGAATAGACCGCAGGTCGTTTTGACATAAATGAATGGACCGCAGGTCATTTTGACATAAATGAATGGACCAAAGGTCGTTTTGACATGAATAAATGGACCGAAGGTCGTTTTGACATGAATGAGTGGGCCGAAGGCCGCTTTGACACAAATGAATGGGCCAAAGGCCGTTTTGACATAAATGAATGGGCTAGAGGCCGTTCTGTCATGAATGAAAGTCTGAATGGGCCAAAGGCCAGTTTGTCATTTAAATGGGCCAAAGGCCAGTTTGTCACTTGAGTGGGCCAAAGGCCAGTTTGACACGAGTGATAGTTTGACATAAATAATGGTTTGACACGAATGATAGTTTGATATAAGTAATAGTTTGACAAGAATAACAGTTCGATCTGAATAATAGAATGAATGGGCCAGAGGCCGTTTTGACATGAATGAATGGGCCAGAGGCCGTTTTGACGTGAAAGAAAGTCTGAATGGGCCAAGGGCCAGTTTGTTATGGAAAGATAAATGGGTCAAAGGCCAGTATGTTTGGAACCACAGTCACTTGACCTAAATTATGTATATATATGTTAAATAGAAATATGAATTGGGCCCAAGGCCGTTTGGAGCATGTTGTTTTACATATCGTTTGTATAACTTCTGTATTTGATATTATTCACTGGACTATCGCTCACGCTCATTCATGTGTTTGTAGGTAAGCCAAGAGAAGTCCAAACCCAGCCCCAGTGAAGTCTGTCAGGAACAACAAAGGTTTTGGAGAGGCAGCCCTTGTGTCTCATGTATGAGACCCGTCTTTGCCATTTTGTTATGTATTATATTTTGTCATGTGGGCGAGGACTTTGTGTATATCTATATATAGTTGAGATGGGTTGACTTAGACTCGAATGATCCTGTTGTGCAAAAATTTTTGGTACTATGTTTTTGTTGTGAGTTATTAACGTGCATATGTATGGTTTGTTTTGATGTGCATATAAGCACAGCTCTATAGACAAAGTTTAAAATTTTTGCTTCCGTTGGCCCATATACTCTGACGAGTTACATCTGTTTTGCTTTGAGGCCGTAGGTAATCTCAGGATTACTGGCCGGTTATGTCCTTAACCCGTAGGGGCGAGTTCGGGTCATGACAATACCCATTGGGGAAGATCACACTACCCGTTCGAGCAGGCTCCTGAACAGTGGATGTGGAATTCTTGGTCGTCAAGCTGCCATCGTCGTATAATCTCATCATGGGGCGAACTTGGTTGCATACTATGCAAGCCGTGCCAAGCACCTATCATCAGCTGCTATGCTTCCTGACAAAACATGGCATTGAGCAAATCCGTGGCTCCCAAAAATCGGCACAAGCATGTTATCTCTTTGCTGGAAAGACGCCAAAAGAGTTGCAAGTGAATTCTATTGAGGTGCCGGATCGAGAGAACCTCGACGATATTGGGCGGCTCCCAAGTGAAAAGGCAACAGAAGCCCTAGATCGAGTTGAGATTGACGGAAACCCGGACAAGTTCTTCATGGTCGGCGCCTCCCTGAATCAAGCCGACAGGCAGTAGCTAATTTCCTTCCTACTCGGCAACCTTGATGTATTTGCATGGACTCCATATGAGATGCCAGGTGTAGATCCGTCTGTTTCGTAGCACCGTTTAAATGTTTACCCTAAATGCAAGCTGATTATTCAGAAAAGCTGGCAGTCAGCTGCAGAGCACACTGTCGCCATTGTTGAAGAGGTTGACCGGTTGCTTGACACCGGAGCTATCAGGGAAGTGACCTGCCCCACATGGCTCTCGAATATTGTGGTTGTGAAGAAAAAGAATGGGACTTGGCGTATCTGCGTTGATTTCACAGACCTAAACAAAGCTTGCCCCAAGGATTGTTTTCCCCTACCCAGAATTGACCAACTTGTAGATGCTACGGCACGTCACCAGCGTATGAGCTTCCTTGATGCCTACAGAGGCTACCATCAAATTGCCATACATCCGCAGGACCAAGACAAAACTGCATTCCTCACCCCAAGAGGAACCTATTGCTATAAGGTTATGCCTTTTGGGCTGAAAAATGCAGGGGCAACTTACCAAAGGCTAGTCACTACCATGTTCAAGGAGCAACTTGGCCACACTATGGAAGTTTACATTAACGATATGGTGGTCAAGTTCAAAGAAGAGCAAACTCATTTAGCCGATTTGGAAGAGACATTCGGTATTCTACGCAAATATAGAATGAAGCTGAACGCTTCCAAATGTGCCTTTGGGATCGGTTCTGGCAAATTCTTGGGTTACATTGTCAACCACCGAGGAATCGAAGCCAATCCGAGGCAAATCACCGCAATCTTGGAACTCGGCTTCCCTCGATCGGTCAAGGAGGTTCAGAAGTTGATGGGGATGGCCGCCACACTCAACAGGTCCATCAGTCGTTCCACAGACCGCTGCCGACAATTCTTTCAGACACTACGGCAGGGTAAAGCTTTTGAATGGACCCCCGAGTGCGAAGCCACTTTTAACGGTCTGAAGGCTTATCTCTGATCTGTTCCACTTTTGACAACACCATCAACAAGCGACCCGCGCTCATTTTATATCTGGCCGTCTTCGACCGGACTGTCAGCGCCGTATTGTTGAAGGAAGAGCTTGGAGAGCAGCGACCAGTGTATTATGTGAGCAAGGCAATGGTTGACCCCGAAACTTGCTACCTTCCACTGGAAAAACTCATCCTAGCCCTAGTCATGGCGGCAAGAAAATTGATGCATTACTTCTAAAGGCATAGCATCGGGGTACTAACAAATTACCCCCTCCGATCAGTACTACATAGTGCAGAAGCATCAGGGCGCGTTTCGAAATGGGCCCTCGAACTTGGCCAGTACGATATTCAATTTCTGCCTAGAACCTCAATCAAGGGGCAAGTGCTTGCTGATTTTGTAGCCGAATTCACGGGGGGTGTTGCCGACTTCAAGACCGACCAAACTCAACCCAAGCCAAATTGGAGAATTTATATGGGAGACATTTGGCAGTTGTATTGTGATGAGTCATCTAATCAACGGGGCAGTGGTGTCGGAGTAGTAATCATGGCTCTCGACGGCGCAATAATTGAGCAGGCCGTCAAACTCGGTTTCGAAGCATAAAATAACGAGACCGAATACAAAGCCCTTCTAATCGGTTTGCGGAATGCACATCTTTTGGGTGCTCGGCGTTTGCTTGTATTTTGCAATTCAAAACTGGTGATCAATCAGCTAAAGGGGGAGTACGAGGCCAGAAATGACCGTATGGCGGCTTATATGAAAATGGCTAACTCCTTGTTGGCGAAATTTGACCATCATGAATTGAATCAAATGACATGTGATCAGAACACACATGCAGATGCCCTAGCTTTCCTAGCCTCCGCCATCAACTCAGAGATTAAACGGACCATCGAAGTAGGTTTCACCCCGGAGCCGAGCATTGGCCCTTCGGAGGAAGTCCGGGTCAATGTCATAGAGTCAGGACCGAGTTGGATGGACCCCATTGCGGCATTCCTGTCTTCCGAACAGCTCCCAGCGGATAAGAAAGAAGCGCACAAGTTGCGAAACAAAGCCCTGCGATACTACTTGGATCCGCAAGGAAAGCTTTATAAAAAAATCCCTTTCTGGTCCATATCTGGAGTACATGCATCCAGACAAAGTCGAAGAGCTTCTGACTGAAATACATGAAGGCAGTTGTGGCGCACATTCTGGCGGGCGCTCTTTGGCTCATCGAGCTATGACACAAGGGTATTACTGGCCGACAATGAGAGCCAATGCCGAGTGTTACGTGAAAAAGTGCGAACCGTGCCAGAAGTTCTCTCATCTAATTCACCTGCCTGCTGAAAAGATAAGCTCCATAACCAGCCCTTGGTCGTTCGCTCAATGGGGACTTGACATCGTTGGACCACTACCTCGTGCTCCGGGTAACAAGCGATTTCTGATCGTCACGACTAATTATTTCACGAAATGGGTAGAAACGGAGGCACTAATACACATCCGAGATACTAACGTAAAGCGTTTTGTATGGAGAAATATCATAACGTGGTTCGGCATTCCCAGAGCACTTATATCAAACAACGGTACCCAGTTTGATTGCGGAGTCTACCTGGAACTTTGCAGCAAGTATGGCATTCGACCCTACTTCTCCACCCCGGCTTATCCACAGAGTAATGGCCAAGCTAAAGCCTCCAATGAAACCATTTTAGACGGCATCAAAAAGAGGTTGGAGAAGGCGAAAGGCCGATGGGTTGAGGAACTGCCGAGTGTATTATGGGCTCATCGCACAACACCGAGGCGGTCCACCGGGGAAATGCCGTTCGCTTTGTGCTTCGGAACACAAGCAATCATCCCCTTGGAGATCGGCCTCCAACTTTGAAATCAACAATTTTTTATTTGGGCCAAAACGACATTATGTTGGCCTTGGAGTTGATTCTGATTGAAGAGCGGAGAGACCGCGCCCTTACATCCATGGCACGGTACCAGCAGCAGCTTGCTAAGTCATATAATCAGCGTGTTCAACTGCACCGCTACACACCAGGAGAGTTGGTCCTGAAGAGAGTGCTTCCAGCTGCCAAGAATCCGGCCGACGAAAAATTGGGACCTAACTGGGATGGCCCTCATCAGATCGACTCAGTTGCAGGAGTAGGGGCATATCGGCTCAAAGACATGTCTGGGGGGAGTCTGCCACGGCCTTGGAATTCCACGCATTTACGTAAATTCTATCATTGACCCAACTTGTGGGGCTTGATACTTGTACATGTTTCACTTTTGCAATGCAAAGTTTCCAGTTTCTTCATCGCGCAATTCAGTTCAAAAGTCTCCGGATTCGGAGCCCCATTGGTGCATGACACCTTTGGGCCGATTAAGCCTCTGGATTCGGAGTGCCCTTCGTGGATATCACGATGGGCCAATATTTAAGTCTCCGGATTCGGAGCCCCATCGGTGCATGACACCTTTGGGCCGATTAAGCCTCCAGATTCGGAGCGCCCTTCGTGGATATCACGATTAGCCAATATTTAAGTCTCCAGATTCGGAGCCCCATCGGTTTATGACACCTTTGGGCCGATTAAGCCTCCGGATTCGGAGCGCCCTTCGTAGATATCACGATTGGCCAATATTTAAGTCTCCGAATTCGGAGCCCCAACGATGCATGACACTTTTGGGCCGAATAAAGCCTCCGGATTCGGAGCGCCTTTCGTGGATATCACGATTGGCCAATATTTAAGTCTCTGAATTCGGAGCCCCATTGGTGCATGACACTTTTGGGCCAAATAAAGCCTCCGGATTCGGAGCGCCCTTCGTGGATATCACGATTGGCCAATATTTAAGTCTCCAAATTTGGAGCCCCATCGATGCATGACACTTTTGGGCCGAATAAAGCCTCCGAATTCAAAGCGCCCTTCGTGGATATCACGATTGGCGAATATTTAAGTCTCCGAATTTGAAACCCCATCAGTGCAAGACACGTTTGGGCCGAATAAGCCTCCGGATTCGGAACGCCATCGTGGATATCACGATTGGCCAAGCCGACTCCGGATTCGGAGCCCCATTGGTCCATGACAAATATGGGCCGAATAAGACTCTGGTTTCGGAGTGCCCTTCGTAAAAATAAAAAATAAATAAAAAAATGAATGAAATGCATAACACGTTAGGGCCAAATAAGACTCCGGATTCGAAGCGCCCTACATGAAAATTAAAACATGCAAACATTCAAAATGAAATGCTTGATTGACTTGAGCCGGCGCAAACCGCATAGACAAATTAAAACATGCAAACATTCAAAATGAGATGCTTAATTAAGCATGAAAACATTCAAAATGAAATGTAAACGTTTAAAACAAAGTATTTTATTAAGTTATCCAATAGATACAAAGCTGACGCCCAATCTATGTTGGAGCATTTACAATATATTTAATTCTATTCGGCATCACCCTCGTCATCGCTCTTCTCAATTTTGAAAGCGCCAAAAGGAAAGTGATGACGTTGATATAATGGTGACACCGATTCAACTCCTGCTCCTTGGAGTGCCTCTGCAGCTTGGAGAGCCTTAATTCACCCATGCCTATAGCCCCGATTCTCGTATCGGCATACCTCCTCTGCGAGTTTCTCCTTGGTCTTCTCTATCCCGACTTTCCAACCTTCATGGAAGCCTCATTCATAGGTCGCAGCCTTCACATTCTCTACTGCGAACATACTTGTCGTATCCCGATCGACAATCACATGGCTTAACAGCCGTTGGGTCACTCTTTCATCCACGACCAAGTTGGATTGTCTGGCCGCGCGTGGCTCGGTAGTTTGGGCCTTCCTTAGCTTGTGCTCGGCCTTCTCTGCACGAGCCTCCAAGTTTCGAATTCATTCATCCTTCTTCTCTATCTCCCATCGCGCGGCGCGTAGACACATGCCGACTTCATTGGCGGTATATAGCCCTCTCATTGCTCCGTGGATGTCCTCTCGAAATACTTCAAAATCCTGTCGACCAACCATCGACTGCTGGACTTCCGGAGGAAAAATCTGTCGAGCGAACTCGACTGCTACACCTGGGTCATTAACAATAGAATCCGCCTCCGTCATCGGTTTATTCCCCACAAAAACCGCAAAACTCAACGGTCGCGGCGTCGCGTTGGGCTCATTTCTCGGTCGCGGTCGCTGGGAGCTTCCCCGTTGTTGTTTTTCTTTTTGGGGTGATCTGCTTTGACGACTTGGGGGCTGACGTTTTTCCCGTTCCCTAGACATCCTACCTCCCGTGCGTGTGGGCTCGCTGCTGCGATTTATTTCAGTGTCTAGCTCAACCAATGTTCGCCCTTCTTCTCTGCTGTTGAAGAACAGTCTATTTGACATTCGCACTTATCTAACCTTCCGCAACAAGCTGGTTTAAATTGAGTCAGAACACGATAAATGGAATCACTGCACAAAAAACCCACCCCATTTTTTCCTAATGCATGCAGCGCCCCCAAGGCGACTTCATTAATGCTAAACTCCGAAAGCCCGATGCCGATCGACGTGCGCCGTAGCCACTCCATAAACTAATAATATTTGGCTTTTGGAGCTCATGCACTGGCTGTGGCAAGGGCAGATTTATTAATCTGATCGGCTGAATATGTAAGCCCGATGCCGATCGATTTATGCCGCAGCCACTCCGTGAACTAATAATATTCAGCTTTTGGAGCTCACGCATTGGCTGGGGCAAAGGCAGATTTATTAATCTGATCGGCTAAATATCTAAGCCCAATGCCGATCGATTTATGCCGCAGCCACTCCGTGAACTAATAATATTTGGCTTTTAAAGCTCATGCACTGGCTGTGGCAAAGGCAGATTTATTAATCTGATTGGCTGAATATGTAAGCTCAATGCCGATTGATTTATGCCGCAGCCACTCCGTGAACTAATTACATTCGGCTTTTGGAGCTCACGCATTGGCTAGGGCAAGGGCAAATTTATTAATCTGATCGACTAAATATCTAAGCCCGATGCTGATCGATTTATGCCGCAGCCACTCCGTGAACTAATAATATTCGGCTTTTGGAGCTTATGCACTGGCTGGGGCAAGGGCAGATTTATTAATTTAATCGGCTAAATATCTAAGCCCGATGCCGATCGATTTATGCCGCAGCCACTACATGAACTAATAATATTCGGCAAGATCAGATTTACTAATCTGATCGGCTATTCAATGAGAATAAATTACTAAGTTGCCTAGTTATCTAATCGGCAAGCGTACACGAATGTTTTATCCAAGATAGCAAAAAACAATACCATTCATCAATAGCAAAATCAAGCACAAGTTATAGCAAAGTACAAAGGAAATTTTCATTAATAAATTGCGCACAGACTGTAGCCATTTTACATGTGAAAACTACTAGATAAAAAGCTACAAGTTTGCAGGGAAATGCCTAGCAAAAAACATAAAAACTATAGCCATACATAAAAACTACTACACGAAAAGCTGTAACAATACATTCAAAATCCTTAAACAAAAATAACTACTATCGCCCTAATCAATCCTCGGAGTCAAACTCCAGCAACTCAACATTCACTTGCTCGTATAGAATCGGCATAGCCAATGTCACATCAGCAGCAGTAAAGGCTTTAAGCTAGCCGTGTTTGAATCCCCGATTCTCGAACTTGGGGACTTCTTCTACATAATTTGTGAGGGTAGCGCTTTGCCCAGCCTCGTACACCTTGGAAGCCTCAGAGTTGGCTACTTCTTTCGCCGCCTTCAATTCTTTCAAGTCCGTCTCAAGTTTGGTGATCGCCTCTTGGGCTAACTTGAGCGCAGCTTCGCTCGCGTTCGCCCTCTCCTTGGCAGCCAATCTGAGTTGGTCTGCATTTCTTGCCCTTTCCATCTCGGCCTCAGCCCTTGCACCTTCCATCTTCGCCCTCGCCGCTTCGAATTCGGCTTGGCTCCTTTGGCCCTCAACTTCAGATTGTAAATGGCCAATTCGTTCGATGGCGTCGTGCTGGCGATGGCCTATCTCGGCTATCCTTCCGACCGTCTGCAAAACAAGAGATTAAAACCAAAATATATGCATAAAAGGGAAAGGCAAGATCAAGATATTTACCAGAAGAGCCGATTGAGCGGCTAACGCTATTGCCAAAAGATCCGGCTCCGAGCGGAAAGCCGCCTTGTCAGACGGCATTGAGATCGACGAAGCCATGCTCAACGCCACGGCTGGATCTTTCATAGCCAACGCATCAGAGGAGATCGGCATGTTTTTTTATCTTTGGTTGAACCACAAGAGGCACAACCATATCCGACTCCTCTAAATGCGACCGTTTGTCAGCAGGGTTTTCTTCAGAACCAGCCTCGACCTCGGCAAGACGTTTCTCCGCCCTTCGTTCAGCCTCCTGATTCGCCGGCACGACCGGCTCCGACTCGGCATTTCGGGTTTGAGTCGTCTCCTCCTCGATAACAGGTAAGGGGGCTCAACATTGGCGATGAGTGGCACTTTGGATTGAATGGCCTCTGCCAGAATGGTCTCTGCTCTCCGCCGCACGGCCATTCGTTCGGCATTTTTCTTTTTGGCGAGTTATGTGAGTGACAACCCAGCTATGTCTTCAAGGTACGCGCCGGGAAGGTCTTCTAATCCAATAAAGACATCGTCGTAAACGTCCCCTCGGCCCGAAGTGGACGGAGGGTTGGCTGAATTGAGGCTGGCTTCCTCAAAGGCTACCTTGAAAGCCTCGTCTACTTCGGCCTTGGACTGGCCTGATTCTTCAGCGACTTCCGCACACTCCGAGTCGGATCCGTCAAAACCAATTTGGCGTAAGTTTCTAAAGTCGGTTAAAATAAGAGCCATAAGAAACTCTTCACCCCTTGAAATCAGGATGTTTTCTGATGCCGAGAACGTCGTATACGTCAGCTCGTATCGAAGAAGAATGTGGGCCGCCCTCCCTTGTTTCTGAAGGCTTAGACGGCCGAAGTATTTCAGCGCGACTTTGATCTTCGTAAGAACAGCGTCGTCGGTCGAAGTCGAGACTTTCTTCAAATCGTTTCCTGCACAAACCAAACCATGAGACCAAAAAGATAAAGTCTTGTATATATAACAAAAATAAGTGCAAAGGGCTATATGGCCACCTGGTTCGCCCCTCCGTCTAGGGATAGGATCTAAGTAGTCCTCGCCTTCACCGAATTCCCAGTTTTCTCGGACAACGACCATGACATCATCGACTCACTTGTCAGAGCTGGAAAGCATGGTCACTAATTGATGGTCGGTGTCCTTGGCCCTGAGGAAATAGCGCCCATGCCGACCAGAAAACTTTACCAAGGCATAACAATGCCGAATAGCAGGTATGCCGAGGTTAATCCTAAGGCGACGGTTTAACTCTATGATCTCCATTACGATTCTAAAAAAGTTAACATTGGGTTGGGAAGGGATTAGACCCCAATGGCGAAGAATAACCCTAAGGAATGGGTGAAAGGGGAAACAGACTCCACCCTCTCCGATTGATAGGAGAGGAAAGACGATTATGCTTTCATCATCCCTCTCCATATCGAGGGTGCCGTCTGTTACGAGTGACAAACGGACGTTATCAAGGATAGAAAAATGGCGTCGAAAGCTAGAAATTCGATCCGCAGAGAGGAGATCTTTCAAATGTTTTGTCATTCTCTTCAGCCTATAAGAGTGTGCTAAACCAAAAACAAACCAGGAAAAAGGATTTAAAGCAGAGAGGAAGAGAACTTACAAGAGACGAAGAAGATAGTGAAGGATAAAAGGAAGTTACAGAGGTAAGTCGGAAGGCAGTCCAACGACTTCAAGTACCTAAAAATGTGTATGTATTTGAAAAGACGTCGAAATTTTAAATCACAATAAATAGAAGTGTACGAAGGGGCGGGAAGTTGAAATGATAACCGAGAGGCTTGTGCTCTGATATCTGCGTTGGAATGAGGTTAGCTGCCGAATTTTGGCTCTGACTTTTCGAGTTCGAAACCAAACAATCCAGCTAACTGTTGTTAGTGGAGTGCTTGGGAGGCAATTGTGGGAGCCGAATATTGGGAGACATAAATAGGCTGAATAATTGGACCTGAAGAGTCGAAGTATATACATCGCATTTGGCCCCGTCTTACACATTTAAATCCTACATATTCGGCTTGATAGCTGGTTGAGTAAGGGGCCGAGTGGAAAGTGGTTTGCAGCAAAAGAAGCCGAGTAAATAGTTATACGACGAATCGAAAGTGGGCCCAGCCCTGAGGCCTAAGAAAGAAAAGTTATAAATAGAAGAACACCAGCCAGAAAGAGACATGTGAGAATTAGTACACTTAACTTAAAATACAAGTAATCTAGAGAGTAGAGACTGACTTGTCCGTCGGAGTGCTAATTCCGGCACCCCCGACCAGAGTGTTTATTCCTTTTCAGGTTGTTAGCTGAGGATCTCGAGCGCCCCAGTGGATCAAAAGAGTATTTCCAAACCACCTTCCCCACAGTCATCTTTGTCTATTCTACATCCAAGAGCTCGGTTGTGATCTCCAGTGCAGTGCTATTCAGACTAGGGGCAACTTTCCAGTTGATTGGATCCAAGGTTGTACATCTCAGCGATAGATCTCGGGCGTATCCAGTTGTGATCCATATCGAAAATGGTTTTGAAAAGTTTTAACAAAAGTTGATTTTTCTCAAATTAATCTTTTTACAACTTAGACCATTTTTTGACCAAACGAAAAATTTTCAGTACCCACAACCTTCAATTTCATTGATTTCAATACAGAGTTCTCCAGCTCTTGATACAAATTGAAGTCGTTTTTTATTACATTCATAAAGAAAACTTGAATGTACAGATTAAAGCAATAAATTTGGGGCATAGTCAGGTGTTCTTGCGTCCCCTCCCAGAGCTGGTGGAAGCCTCTAATGCCAAGGTAGGCCCGGTTTATGCCTCATCTTCAAGCCAAGTTATGCACTCGCCAGAAAGGGCACAATTGAAACTGGGAGCGGGGGCCAGAAGTTCTCTTGTTCTCCATATTGTGGCATATCGAGCTAGCTGTGAGCCTCGGATCAGAAACGAAGCTGGGTATTCAATCCCTTCTTCCGGGCAAGTCTGGTCGTGGCCGAACTAACGCCTAAATCGGAATGGGAAGTAGAAAACACAGTGTGTCAGGCCAATCAGCTGAATCCCAGGCTGCCGGGACATGCTGTAGCTTATCACCGACAAATTGAGCCAAGGGCAGCACCAAGCAATATTGACAACAGATAGGCTACACATTCATTCACACCACCATCCCTCATCTGGGGCATCAACTAGTCGTTGCCGGAAGCAATACCCACGTGCTGAATATGCTGGGCATGAGTCCACCACTTTCAACTTGTCCATCAGCCATATCTGGAGAGGGATGAAAAATAAGAGAGATTAAAGAATAGAGAGGTGTACATAGAGAGAAAATGGAGAAAGGGTTTTGAGAGAAAAATACAGCCTGAGGGCCGAGTGATGTGAGAAATACACATGTGAAGAGGATGGGAAACATTACTTGTAAGAATAGTGGACTCCCTGCTAATCTGGTTGTCTCTCGACGATAGAAGGCATCCAAACCCATCAGAGTCTCAGCTAGTGTCATGCCGATGCAGCTCTTGCCCTCTTTCAAGCCTTGGGCAACTTCAATCAAACGGACGCTAGACCCTCCAAAGCCTGGGGCAAGCAAGAAATAAGACAACATGCATAAGCAGAGGGCGTGTCACCGAAAACTCTGCCAAAGATGGTCGCTGCGGTCACCGGCGTCAGAAAAATGATGAATCAAGCTCGGAATATCCAGCTCTCCGTCGTGAATCAAAGACCGAGCGTCATGCAAAGTAAGCCCACACATCTGTCCTAAAGTTTGGATATGGCCAAAACAGAATTGGGGCAAGATCTCTTCATCGCGCTGAGATCCCATCAAAGCTTGGAAATCTTCAAAAGTGGGGCATATCTCTTGTCCGCCAAAGCTAAAAACATGAGTTACCAGATTCCAACACCTTGCCACGGCATTGAGGAACGGAAAATGCAGCGGGGTGCAGCTCAGCGTGAATAGTGCATTTATCCCGAAACCCCAGAAATTTAACTTTTTCGAGCCATCTAAAGCTGCAAGCCAATCGGAGAGTTTTTAGGAAATAAATGCTTCCATTTGAGGCAAAAACGAAGCTAAAATAAAGAAACCACGAAGCTGGAACCTTTATAGAAGATAAAGCAGTGAGTGGAGGCCAAGTGTCGACGTTTCGGAGGTTCTGCCATCGATGGCCAGCAACAGCACATTGATGGCCAGCAGTGGCTATGGCCAGCAGGGGCACATTGATGCCAAGTAGAGGAAAGTGATGGCCGGCAACCCCTCTATGGTGCTCACTGACCTCCTGTGTGAAGACTCAGTTGTTTTCAACAGTTGTATTCTGTTATCGGCACCTTTTCGGGGTTTTGTTTTGGTTCTTTTCGGGCTTGAGCATGCCTGTTTTAAGTGTAATCATTTGGTTTTATTTGTTAAGTTGCATGTGTGTTGCTTATCGAGTTGTATGTTTGTTGTTTATCGAGTCATTATAATTTCTTATCAAGTTGTATTTACTTTGTTTGGCCTGTGAGGCCTTGTGTTGTTTATCGAGTTGTTTTGTTCTTTTTAGTTGTTAGTTGGTTCACTACCTGATTATGATCATTGCAACTTAACTGTGCAATTTTCAAACAAAGATCAATCTCATTTTTATGCTGTGTGATGCAATGCGATGCTTAGAATGTAAAATGTAACACCTTTTGAACCAAAAAGCTGTTTTCATTCCAATCATGCTTTCCTTTTTTTTTTACAGAAGAAAATAAAACTGCCTAAGCCTGTACAATGATACTATACTACTAGCAAAAAAAGGAAAACAAAGCAAAAAAGCATCTGAATCGGTGCCATCTAACTTAGGATTGAGAGGCCCTCTTCATTCTCTTCCTCGGCTAAGGACTGGGAACCATCGGCATCATTGTCACTGTTCAAGCCGGATCGAGCTGAATCAAACCCTCCTCAGCCTCTCCAACCTCACCCCCAACTGAACTTGAGCCGGTGTCGCCATCTCCCTCCTCAGAGGACTCGGACTGTTGACTCGCTGTCTCAGCCTCCTCGCTTGTCTTATCATCATCATCGCCCAGAATGGGCTCTAAAGGGCCACTCTCGTTACAGCTACCTCTAGCTCTACCTGGGCCGTGTGTCTGAGCCTACCTCCCTCTCATTTCTGCTGCTGGGGGAGGAACTAAAGGTCCTACCACTGCTCCTGTTGGGGTGCCCGATGGGGCTGGCATCTCGAAAGAGATCTGAAAAGGGCAATTTTTGAGAATGCATTAGTCGAGGCGTATATGGAGTGAACAGTTGAATAATTGTAGTGAATGTGCAATGAATCGTGAATGATTGCAATGAATGTGCCGTGGGCAGTAAATAATTACAGTGTATGTATGTTGTGGGCAGTGCATGGAAACGGTGTATCGATGTAGAGTTTTGGTGCAATATGCTAGATCAGTGAAATGTGGAGCAATTGCAGTGCTAGTGTGTTTGTAGAAAGATTTTGTGGCATGAAATGCAAGTTAAAAGAAATTATCGGGATCCTATAGAGGCTGAGCAGATCTAGGCTCGTCTGTACCATGTCTGTCAAGGAAGCCGCGACCTCAAGGGCCTGCCCTATGTACTCTATGGGTGCTTGTAAGTGCATTGAAGGGATCAGTATTCTATACACTATAATTGAAATGAGGTAAATGTGCAAAATGTAAGATTCGGTGCATACCAGGATCGGGCCTCGAACTCCGACAAGTGCATGACCAGTTGGTGCAGGCTCTATGGGAATCTGGCAAGTCTCCGCAGAACGTCTCCAGTAAGTCAATGTAGTAGGCAGCTCTGGCCACCCAGTCTCCTGCCTCGCCTTAGGATCTCTCCTACCACGGGCTCTAGTCGCCGTGGTCCTTCTGCCCCTCCCTCTTGCAGCTGGAGCTCTAACTCCCTCACCTCCGCGAATGCCGATCGATGGCATCGAGATATGCTCAATGAAGGTCGCCTGATACGCCTCCATTTTGAAAAAAGTCTGCATCCAGTCCTACCATGAATCGGATCACCTCATCCTTAAAAAGCTTATGTGTCTCTCTCATAGATGCGAGAGGTGCCATTGGTATAAACTGGCCAGGCAAGGTCAAGGTCTGGCGCACGAAGCGCTCGCTCAAGAACCAAGCGCGGCAGATCGGTCGCTCGAGGAGAATGTGATAGCGTGGGACGACCCTAGCTGGGTTGTACTGGTCTCGAAGCCCTGATGGTATCGCATCCCATGGCTGTCATGCGATCTGAAAATAAGAAAATAAACAGATGATTGGTCATTATCAATTGACTACTGTGTGTATCAAACTAGTTAAAAAGCAACATGATTATGTTTTGGGTTACCTCGCGCACCGTGATCGTATCGAAATACTGCCGGAAGAACATGAAGCTCTCCCGGGTCCTACGACGGAGCTAGCCATCATACACCCGAGAAAACGGAACTGTCACTGGGGTCTCCTCTATAAGCTCTGGAGAAAGAGTCGGGAAGTATGCATACATCCATAACTGTAAGGAAAATGTGATTAATACAGTGTATGAACAGAGTACAGAAAATATAGAAGACAGAATGCAGTACAATGCATGGAAAGTGCAATCTAGAGCAGGGATTAGACTTTGTGTGTGCAGTGTGCAGTGTGCGATATGTGCAGTGTACAGAAAATGCAAAGCAGAAAGCATACAGTGCAAGAGCAGATACAGAGAATATAGAAAGTACATGTGTTGCACAAATGTAAAGCAAGAAATGCTGAGCAAAAAATGTAAAAGTGAAGAGGGGGAACTAAGCTGTGTACCTCCCAGGCTCGCCAGTAGCAGCCGATCAGGGTCCCACACATCCGAGAGGTCGAGCTCATGTATCCGTATAGAATGGTGAGGCCGGCTCCACCCCAGTCGTAGAACGAGACCCGCTGCAGCACCACCAATGCACTCAAAAAGTACAGGCCTACGGTATTCCACCTGTTAGAGAACAAGGTGGTACCGAAGAGGAACATGAGAAAGCCCCTGGCGTACTGCTCGGTCTGCTCAACGGTCTAGGGCTCAACTTCCCTAAACTGCTCCTCGAACCAATTGTATCTCACCATCCGTACCCGAAGGATCGGCGGGCGTGCCCCGAGCAGTACAATCCATGCAGCCTCCCACTCCCCCATGTCAGGATCGAGAGGGATTGGATTACCCCCTATGCCTAAGCCATCGATCATGGCAAAGTCATCAGGAGTCATCATCATCTCCCCCGTCGTGGAGAAGTGGAAGGAGTTCGTGGTATCCCACCACCTCTCCACAAGAGTCCCTAAGAGAGGGTGGCTCGCTATAATCTGAGTCAAGCTGGAGCAAAACAAACCAAAGTCGGTCCCGTCGACGATGTCACGGACCCTGACTAGAAGCTCATCATACCAATCTTGAGCTGTAGTCGCGCCGTAGCCTCGAAAGGAACGGGATCCGTCCTATGGTAATGCATGTGATGATGTAATCAGACCAAACGACGAAAGTATAGTTAGATACAGTCAAATCAACGCATGTTATGCAATCAAATTAAAACAGTGCAAGAAATGCAAATGATTAAGGGTAATACTGCAGAAGACAGTATTTGTACCTCCACGGCAATGGCCGACAAATGAGATGCCGGCTCTCTCAATAGAAGGTCGTTGTAGACACCCCATTTTTTACCGACCTTAAGACTCAGACGTCATCAATCGAGCGCTCGATGATTGTGCATGTTTGTGCTCGTTTTGAGTTTCCGAAGTCTTCGGCTGGGCTCCTTGTCTCGGGACCTCTTAACTTTCTCCTCTTGGCCCGGTTTTTGGACCATGCCTTGCTACCTTTTCCTAGAGGGAAACAGAGGCCTGTAGGCCACGTTTTGTACCTGTAGACTACCTTTCCCTCTCGTAGGCCACCTTTTTGTACCCGTAGACTAGTTTTCGAGGCTTCTGGCTGAGTGCCTCGCCTTGCAGACTCTTGTCTTGCTTTCTTTTTGGTTTGTTTTTTAACCAAACCTTGTTACCCTTTGCCTGGGGGGTGGAACAGGGGTGTAGACCACTTTTCCTCTCCTGTAGATCACTTTTGGTGGTCGGCCAGCTAGGGTGAGTGGTCTGTGGACCACCTAAGGTGGTCGGCAGCCTGCCACCACCTTCCACTCTCTCTGCAGATCCTCTTCCTCCCTTTTGTGCCCTGTAGACCACTTTTTGTGGTTGGTCGACTAGTGGGAGTGGTCGGTCGACCACTTTAACTGGTCAGCGGCCTTCCTGCATTTTCTGTAGATATTTTCCTTACCAGCTGTGTCAACTAGTGAGCACAGAATGCATCCTTCATACACGTGTATGGAGGGATTGCACCAAGCCTCTAGCTTGTTCAACAAGGTTGAGGCTTGGAATTCTATAAGAGGGAAGCTCCCTCTCCCTTTCCAGAGGTTCAGAAATTTGCATTCGGGCTATACATATCTATCTCTATCTTGATTTGTCCCTCTCTCTCTATATTTGTTCCATTGTGTGCCTAAAAGTGAGTTTTGTTCACACTTTTGCACTAAACAGCTAGTGAAACACCTTCACTCTTGAGCTGAGGTACTTGGAGGTTTGTTTGAAGCTCAAAAGCTTTGGTTTTGCCTCAGAAGTGGTTGTTCTTGCTGTGGTTCTTCAAGGGTAAGCATATACCCCCTTTTAGGCTTGTTTTTGTATTAGTTTAGGCCACCTTTGCATGCTTCTTTTGGCTTAACTTTCAACTGAAAAAACTTTTGTTTTTAAGTGCTTAGAGTGTTTGCTTGAGGCCCCTTTGGTGTTGGGGGTGGTCTACCCCCTTTTGTGCCTTATTTTGCCTTGTTTTGGGCTATCTCTTTAGGCCTTTGAGATCACCTTCTCTTGGCCTTTTAACCACTGAAATCCAATGGATTTTCATTGGTAGAAATGTGGTTTTGAGGCCCAAAATGAGAGGGGATGGTCCCCTCTCCTCTTGTCTTGTTTGCTTGCCTTGTTGGCCTCATGTTTGAGCATGTTTGTCTAGCATGTGTTGGCTTGTTCTCAGCCTATTTTTGGCCCTATTTAAGCATGGCATAACTCTGTTTTGGCTTGGTAGAGTCACTTCATGCATGCTTTTTACACTTGTAGTGTAATCTTACCATTTAGCCTTGTGTGCTCAATGCTTTGATCCATCATGCTAGCCTATTTTGGTTCTATCTCAGCATGTTTTTAATGTTATTTTAGCATGCCTTAGCTCTATTTTGGGTTGGTTTGATTGCCTCTTGCATGCTTCATACCCTTGTAGTGCAATCCTCCCTGTAGCTTTAACATACATCATGCTTTGGACCACCATTTTAGCATGTTTTTGGCTCCACTCTAGTAAGCTTTTACTCATGTTTTGCCATGCTTAAGCTCTGTTTTAAGTGTTTTTGGTCATGCATGCCTTGCTTTGTATAGCCATAGTGCAATCTTGCTCACTAGCTTTGAGTTTCATAGTCTCTAGCATGGCTTACTTGAGTTGTTTGCATGCTTTGGCCTCTTTTCTCACATGATTTTAGTGAATGAAGTGTGGTCACTCTCCCATACTTCACTCTTTCAATGCTTTTGGAGGGTTATGCTTTGTGCCTCAATCATGAGCCAATTGGCATGCATGCTTGCCTAAGCTTTTTGGGCTACCATCTCAATGTGTTTTTGGTCTTATTTTGTCATGATACAACTCTGTTTTTGGTTGGTTAGAGCATCCCTCATGTGCTTCTTACACTTGTAGTGTAATCATGCTCATTGGCCTAGCTTACTTGGTGTTTTGGCCTTTTATTCTAGCATATGTTGGCTATGTTCAAGCATGTTTTTGACCTTGTTTTGGCATGTTTTAGGACTTTTTTGAATCATCTTGGTCCTTTGGGGCCTGCTTGATATGGTTATGGTGGAAGTACCTTAGCTAGTCTGAAGCTTTGAGCCTCCTAGCATGCCTTATTTGTGATATATGCATGATTTGGCATTATTTGGAATGTAATTTCAGAGTTTCTGTCTTTGCTATACTCCCATGGTTATCACTCTTTCATTGCTCTTGAGGGTTATGCCTTATGCCTTGTTTGTGAGCCAATGAATAAGTACACTTTGCTTGCCTTCTTGGGGCCCTATCTTAGCATGTTTTTGGCCTTGATTTAGCATGCCTCAACTCTGTTTTGAGTGGTTTGGGTCATATGGGATTTGTTATGCATGGTTGTAGTGCAATGGCTTTGACTAACCTAATGATTCAAGGTCCTTAGGATGCTATACTTGTGTTGTTTGGATAATTTGGCATCATTTCACACATGATTTCAGTGCATATAGTGTAGCTACACTCTCACATTTGTCACTCCTTCAATGTGTTTGAGAGTTGTGTCTTCATACCTTGTTTGTGAGCCAATGTGTATGCATGCTTGTATAAACTTTTGGGCCTCCTTTTCTGGTCGGCAGCCCACCAGAAGGTCCCTGTGTTGGAGCATATAGCGATCCCGGGTTTTCCCCTTTATGTACAGTATTCTAGACTTAGGTTCCGTGGTTGAGTATTGTTGCATTTGTTTCATTTTCGTCCTTTAATTCCTTATATTTGAATTTTAGGATGTGTTGGGCAAGTTTGTATCAGGTTGGGTGAGCTTTGGTCTCTATTCTTGTTGCCCAGATTTTTGATGATCCGCTCGAGCGGGTCCCTTTGTGCTTGAGCGGAGTTTGCATCCTTTCAGCATTTTGTGCGTCTGCAAAAATACTACAGGTTTGTTTTTCACGCTTGAGCGGATTTCCTTACACTCGAACGGGTCGCGCTCGAGCAGGTATCTGACACTCGAGCGGGTGTTCGAAGTCTGTAAAAGTACTGGAGGAGTGTAATCTATGCTCGAGCGGGTTCCTTTGCGCTCGAGCGGGTCTTTTGCGCTCGAGCGTGTTAAGTTTTTTGTGTCTGACGCTCGAGCGTCTTATTCTCCGCTCGAGCAAGTTATCCATATATCAGATTGCAGCTGGGTCATTTTAAATCACTTTTTCAACTTTCTCTCTCTCTAACTTTTCAAAACCCTAATTTCGGCAGCCTCTCTCTCTACACACTCTCTCTCTCTAAGAATCCATCTAGTTCTAGAGTGTTTCTACCTTGGTTCCTTTGTATAAAAGGTAGAGTTTGGTGTGGACTTCACTTTGATCCGAAAATCTTTTGGTTTGGAGCATCTTTAGTTTTCTCCATCTTCTCCATTTGGTCTCTTCATTTCGAGGTAGGGATAACCTACTCTATTCTATGAGTTTTAACATAAATTTTGGTCATTTTGATTAGATGGTGTTGTTAGTAAATTTTGGGAAAAGTTAGGGTTTGATGTGTAATTTATAAAAGAGGGGTTTTGTGTTTTAAAGCTCCATGTGCATGTAAGGCCTTGGGAATATGAGTTTGTGAGTTAAATTGGTGGAATTTGGTCTTTGGATCAATAATTGGAAAAAGGGGGAAATGCCCTAATTAATTTGAATAATTAATTTGGGGAAATATGAAATTGAGTTAAAAATTATGAAATTGGGAAATTATGAGGTTGATTGGTGTAGTTGGATAAATTAATCACTCACTTATAAAAATGTTGTTATTTTATCTGTTTGATAATTATATTATCTGTTTAGAGATAACTGCTTTGGGCTATCAATGGAGGATAGTCTTGATTGTTGTAGACATTGTATGATGATTAAGGAAAACTGAAACTAATCACATTGAATGTCATTGAATATGACAGTTGGAATAATACAGCAAATGTGTGTATTGATTGATCATTGTATATGATAAGTGTTTAAATACATTGTCTATGTATGTTGTTTGGGAGGAGATAGGGGATGTACTCCATGGTTTGAGAGGAGATAGGGAATGGACTCCACTGATACAACAAATCTGTGTATCATTTGAAATATGGAAGTGTTGAAGTATAGAAGTGTTTTAATATGAGTTATATTCATATGTGAATTGTGAAGTATGGAAGTGTTTTAATATGTGTTATAGTCTCATTGAATTGTTTAGCCAGGTTCTGAGCCATAATTATGAATTGAAACTGTATAAGTGAAGGAAACTAAAATGAAAAATGGATGTACTTGATGTTGAATAGAAAAGTGCTGTAAGTTGGTTTATAAGTGTCAACCATATATCAAATGCTATTGTTTTAGTTATTTCTCATACTTGGTTTAGTATATCTCTACTGGGCATTGGCTCACCCTATATGGGACATCATTTTTAGGTGTATGTGATATGCCACCTCCAAGGATGTAGCTTGGAAGGTTGTAGAAGCTGAAGGCTTACTTTTGTGATTATTTTGTGTATTACCTGTATATCAGGCCAAGGGCTTATTTTGTGTAAAGAGTTAGAACACTATTCTTGTTGAACCTAAGTGTTGACTTGGAAAGTTATAAGCCTATAGGGCATTTACTTTTGCTGTCAACATGTAATATCTCTTGTAAGAATACTCTGATGTTGGGAATATGATATCTCTTTTTGTATCATGAATGTGTGATTATGGGTTTATTTTGAGGGCGTTACAGAGCAGAAGCATTCTGGAGTTTGTGCAGTGTTCTGAGATCAAATCAAATGCAAACAGAGACAATTCTGGGTATAGTAATGGATTTCCGAGCGAGGAAACCAAGCATGAATCATTCATTATTCCGAGGCAGAGCTGTGGCAGCCTAATTTAGCTTCTTTTTCTTACTTAGTTGGTTTTGTAACTTAATTAATTTGATTAATTAGTTAAAGTTTTGTAATGATTAATTAGCTAAGTTAGTTAATTAGTTGATTTGTAATAAGTAGCTTAGCTTATTCTTTCGGACCCTCCGTCGAGAGGACAAATTTTGTAATAAGTGTGCGTGAGTGTGTGAATGTCTTCCAACCCCACGTCTTTCTCCCTTTTATTTACCAGCTTTTAATGGTTAGTTTTAGGGCATATTTTAATTAGCATCCTTATGCTTTGCATGTTTGCATCGTTCATTCGTATTGCATGCACTGGGCCCGGTGCATCATTCAAACTGCATTGTATTTCAATACACTTCCTTGAATACGTGTTTCAGAGCATGTTATTAAGTGTTGCATTCATATGCCATTCTAGATAGCAGAGCCTATTTTAGTTGCATTTTTGCATATGTTGCATTAGGCATCTTAACATAGCTAGGATCATGCATGATTTCTAACTAGCTTCTGTTTTGGCTCGGAGTACACTATGAGTGTTTATGCTTTAGCATCCTTGCATGAGTGTGAGTGTTACCATGACAGCATGCTTGCCATGAGGTTATTTGCTTAACTGATATAACTGCATGAATGCCTGTGGATGAAAGCTTCATTGCTTGAATTGGAACAATTCATCAAAATGTGCATTTTAAGCCCACTTGTTTGTGGCAAATCATGTTTTCTAAGCCCACTTGAGGGTGGCAAATCCGCATCTTAGCCTACTTGAGGGTAGCATCTTTCAAACCATTTTCAAAAAACAAACATGAGATGTTTTGTTCCAATTCTTGCGATTGAGTCTATACTTGTGTGCTGTGCGCATCACGTAGTAATGTTAGCTAATAATCAAAATAAGAACACATGTGTTTTCAAAAACAACATATCATGTTAGTAGAGGCCGATCTTTGATCGGGCGAGCGGGGGTACTCATTTCAGGACCTTCCCCTCTCGTACCCAAGTTCCCGAGCGGAGGCAACTTTAGTGATGACGGACACGTGGCCTTAGGCACGAGTCAGGATTTCCTAAATTTCCCAAAACAAAATATTTAGGTGGCGACTCTGAAATCTAGCAAAGTAGTCCATGTTTGGCGCTTTTTGATTAAAATCAATTTTCTAAAATGATTTGCCGAATTTGGACTCTTTGGTGATTTATCAGTCTTACATTGCACTTTGTGAGATTAGATTCAGAACCGTGACAGGAGTCCGAACTGTAGTAGCTAGAACTCCACGCGCTGTGGAGTGGAGTTCGGTGGTCTACAATGCCCGTGTGTCTCGGCGAAATCAGTGAAGGCCTTGATGCCTCCTGCAACAGGCACTATGTGAGTGTTAGGGTGATACCCCGCTGGGTTAAAAGGGCGGATGCTCGGTGGTAAAAGCTCGGGTTCGACCTCCGGCTCGGTCGTGAAATCTACCGGAGGAAACGCGGGGAGGGCCCCATCATGTGGGACATCATCAGCCATTTGAGATAGATGCAAGAGAAGCAAAAATAAGCAAAAAATGAAGAAAAGGGTAAAGCTTTGAGAAAGTAAAATCCTAGGAAAGAGGAAAAGTCAAAGGAAGTTAAAACCTGGAAAATGTACTAGCCTTGGGAGAAACTCTAGGGGAATCAACCTTGAATGGTGGAAATAACGAAAGAAGCGTCGAAATCAACTTCTGATTGGTTCAAATCGAAGAGAACAAGAGGGTTTTTGCAAAGAAAATGTTTCTAGGGTGTTGGAAAACGCGTAAAATGCGCGGATCTAGAAAGAGAGATCACCTAGAGAGAAAGGAGAAGCAATTTTGTGCAAAAGGTTGTAAGAAAATGAACCATCTTTGCCTCTACTTAAAGAGCCACGGCTAAAAGGACCAAACTGCCCAAATCTGCCATCGATGGCCGGCAGTGGCACATCAATGGCCAGCAATGTGTAATTGTTGGCCGGCAGTGGCCACTGATGGCCGGTAGGGGGCCGGCAGTATCCTATGATGGCCGGCAGACATCCACAGGCTCCCTAAGCCTCTTTTCCTTTGATATGAGTCCTTGGGTTCCAAGAAATGCAAGTGGTGTTCAAAATTTGGTTCAAAATGCCTTCGCGGAAGCCCAGAATCACGTTCGCGGTACGCGAGGGTCATCACTCATCAACACACATAAAGTGTATCCTTTTTTAACATAGCACAACTCTCCAAGAGGTGAATCGGGAGTTACCTTTGAGTTGTCTTTGCCAAACATGCGTTGTCATTGCATAGGATGAACATCGCTTTCATCATTGCATGGAGCATGCATTTTAAATTATTGCATAGACCTTGCATTACCGTGTTTGCATGGATCATGCATCATTGATTATCTTACATTGAATATGCATCGTTAATTATCTCGCATAGAACATGCTTCGGTTTCATTTCTTGCATGTTGAGCATTGAGCATGCCTTGGCATCATGTTGCGATCATTCATCTCGCGTGAGACATGCATTGTGTTACATTGTGCCTATCAAGCTTCTTTCTCATACATGCATGATATTGTATGTACGGTCCATTCAGGGAGGTTCCGGTTAAGATTGATTATCTCTCGATAAGAGATCGCACATGTTCATCTTTGTGTATCTATCACATATGTCTATCTTTGTGTATCTATCGCACATGTTTATCTTTGTGTATCTATCGTACATGTTCACTTTGTGTATCTATCGCACATGTTCACTTTGTGTATCTATCGCATTTAATCTCGTATGCCTTAGGCATTGTTGTTCTTTCTCTTCGCAGGCGCGGTGTGTTAGGCCCTCTTTGGTTAAGAGCATTTGGAACGTGTTCCAATGCTTATACCACTCCGAAACACTGGGACGTGTCCCTATGTTTCTCCATCTTTGGTTAAGAGCACTTGGAACCTGTTCCAATGCTTATACCACTCCGAAACACTAGAACGTGTCCCTATGTTTCTCCCTCTTTGGTTAAGAGCATTTGGAATGTGTTCCAATGCTTATACCACTTCAAAACACAGGGATGTGTCCCTATGTTTCTCCCTCTTTGGTTAGGAGCATTCGAAATATGTTCCAATGCTTATACCACTCCTTTTCCATTCGCATGCAATGCGTCGGAATCTTGTCTGAGACCTCGGGTGTGCCCAATGGTTGCTTTTGGCTTTTCCTGCATGAGGCGCAGTGAAGATTGCATAATTTTCTTACATCCTTTCTGCATGAAATGTGGTTTGACTTATGACTCTCGCGCGTAGCGTATTTGTGTGTTTGTGTTTCTCATGTGTGAAATTACCATACCTTATCGGTTTGCTTCAAATGTTGTATTTACTTTGCACAACATTTGCATAAATGCTTCATTACAGCTCCATTTGCATAATCATAAGTTATGCTCTTGCATCATGCATGTCATTTGCATTTTGCCCCAGCCTGCGAGCGCATCTATATTGTTATCTTGTTTGTTTGTCTGAGTCTTCGGCCTCGTCAAAAATGGGTCGTCTTTAGGCTTTGACATTCACTCACGTCATTTCATGACTTTCGAGTTCTGTCAAAGAGGGGCAACTGTCGATACCCCATTTTTGACTGTCCTCAAGACTTGGATGTTCTTGTAGGTACATCCAGTGACAAGTTTGATTGCTCGTTGAGTACTCGACTTCCGCGACGGAATGCTCCAGGTTTGAGCTTTCCAAACCCTACATCCAGTCTTTCTCATTTTTGGACCATGACTTGGTCCTTCCATCTTGATGTTCATGATGGCCTGCCGGCCATGATCAAGGGCTGCCGGCCATGGGCTTTGCCCTGCCGGCCACCAATAGGCCCTACCGACCATCAATGAGGTCCTGCCACTATTTCAGTAGATATTTTTGCAGATATTTTGACAGCTGTTTGCACAACTGAGCTCATCTGCTTGCACGTGGAGGGCTGGATTGCTTTGAATGCTTCTTGTATCTCTTATATATAGAGACCTTCCTCTTGCATGCAAAGGGTTACAAAAATTTGGCTGAGATATTTCTCTTTCTCTCTTTCTCTCTAGAGTTCTCTCACTCTACATTTTAGCCTTGAAAATGTGTTTTCTTCACATATTTGCACTAAAACACCTAGCCAAACACCTTCCCATTAGTGTTGAGGATCTTGGAGGCCTTGTTGGAGCTCCTTGGAGTTAATTTTTGCTCAGAAGTTAGCTGTTTGTTTGTTGTTTTAAAGTTGTGCTTCAAGGGTGAGAATCTACCTCTTTAAGCTTTGTTTTTGTACATTGGTTTAGCCACCCTTGCATGCTGTTTTTGGCCTGGCTTTCAACTACAAAAATCTCTATTTTTAAATGTAAAAGTGGTTGTTGGAGGCCCTATGGGAGTTAGGGGTGTTTCACCCCCTTGTGTGCCTTATTTGCTTAAGCCTTGTGCCATTTCTTAAGGCTTTTGAGGCACCCCTTGTTTGGCTTTTCTACCACTGAAACTCTGAGAAATTTCAGTGGTAGAAACAATGTTTTGAGGTCCAAAGTAGGAGGGGGTGGCCTCCTCTCTTTGCTTCTTGGTTGCATGTCTTGTTGGCCTACTCGTTGAGCATGTTTTTCTATCGTCACTTGACTTGATCTCAGCCTATTTTTGACCTTATTTCAACATGTTGTAACTCGGTTTTGGCCTGGTTGAGTCACCTCATGCATGCTTCTTACACTTGTAGAGTAATCTTGCCAATTAGCCTTGTATGCTTGATGCTTTAGCCCATCATTCTAGCATATTTTGGCTTCACTCCAGCATGCTTTTACCCATGTTTTAGCATGCTTTAACTCTGTTTTGAGTGGTTTAGGTCATATGAGGATTGCTTTGTATAGCTACAGTGTAAATGGCCTTGACTAGTTTTGAGTTTCAAAGTCTTTAACATGCTAAGCTTGAGGTGTTTGCATGTTTTCGCATTATCTTACACATGTTTTCAGTGCTTGTAGCTTAGCCACACTTTCACATTTTTCACTCTTTCAATGTGTTTGAGAGTTGAGCTTTGTGCCTTGCTTGCGAGCCGTCATTTGAGCATGCTTTTTCTTGCTTTTCATGCTATCATTTCAGCTCATTTTGGCCACTGTTTTGGCATGCTTGGGGTCTGTTTAGGGCTGGTTTAGTCCTTTGAACATTGTATTGCATGGTGCTAGTGTTATGTCCTTCGCTAGTTTTTGATGCTTAAGTCTCTTAGCATGTTGTGTATGCGTTGTTTGCATGTTAGAGTCTTACGTTTCATGCCATATCATGCATTGCATGGCTGCCACCTCCCTCATTTCTTTATTCTTTAATTTGCTTTGAGGGTTATTTGGTCTTAAGGTTATGTTTAAACATGAGGTAGGGTTGGTGCTTAAATGGCTTTAACCCTCTTTTGAGGGTTCCTCCTAGTCAAAGGCATCATCACTCTCATGCCTTAAACTCCCCTTTTGGTTAACCTTTTATCATTAGAGGACTTTCACAATTGGGCTTAACCAATTAAAGAATGGTTGGTAATGTTAAAATGTGCAAACAAAATCAATCAAGTAAAACATGTCAAGATTAGCATGTTGTTTGCATTGCATCGTGTTCAACCGGACATCATTTGAACACAAGGTGGATTGGTCCACTTCATACTCAAAGTGATGAAAGTGAGCCAATCTCTTTTGTCTCCATTGCCTTTGATCATCCATGATGAGGTAGTGGATTTAGAGTCTTGTTTGCGTTGCATTTATTGAATGTGTACAAGAGTGGATCTTTGGCCATCATGCATTCCAAATGCTTGATTGATGGTTTTGGATCCAATGGTGCCTCTCCCTTGATGTTTTGAGGTGATGAGGAGTGGCACAGTACATATATGCCCTTGGGAGACTCTCTCATTTCCCCTTGCTTGAGCTCCGTTGCAGTATGGTGAGGCAACACACCAGTGGCCGGTAGTGCCCCACTAATGGCCGACGCTGCCTCATCCTTGGCCGGCAGTAGCATCATTCTTGGCTGGCAGTACCCAACCTTGGTCGGCAGCAACTTCTCATGGCCAGCAGGCCACTGGTGTAGTCCCCAGCAGTCCTTTGGTAAGGTTCAACAAAAGTTCTTGGAGACACCCTGCAAACAGAGCCTCTCAAGAGCAAACCGGAGAGCTTTTCGGGGCGAGAAACCGAATGTGTGCATGCATGATTCAACATCTTCAAACAGAGCTGAAGTAGTTTGAATTTAGTGCTTTACTTGTTAGTTAGCATTGAATTTGTAATTTGTTAATTAATTAAGTGATGTAATAATTAGTAACTAGTTTGCTTATTATTCAATTTGGTTTGTAATAATTAGTCTAATTCGCTTAATTAGATTGGTTGATTAGCTTAGCGTAGCTAGCTTATTTTATTTATTCGAACCTTCTGTCGAGAGGGCATAATGTTGTAATAAGTATGCGTGCGTGTGTGCATGTCTTCCAATCCCACTTCTTTCTCCCTTTTACTTATCAGCTTTTGATAGTTAGATTAGGGCATATTTCGATTAGCATCCTTATGCTTTGCATGTTTGCATCATTCATTTGTATTGCATGCACCGGGCTCGGTGCATCATTCAAACTGCATTGTATTTCGATACCTACTTGAATATGTGTTTCAAAGTATGTTATCAAGTGTTGCATTCATATGCCATCTTAGATAGCCGAGCCTACTTAGTTGCATTATTGCATGTGTTGCATTAGGCATCTTGAACATAGTTAGGATCGTGCATAATTTCTAACTAGTTTTCTTTTTGGCTTGGAGTACACTGTAAGTGTTTACGCTTTAGCATCCTTGCATGAGTGCGAGGGTTGCCATGATAGCATGCTTGCCATGAGGCTATTTGCTTAAGTGTTTAACTACATAAATGCCTGTGGGTGAAGGTTTGATTGCCTGAATTGGGATAACTCGATGATTGTGAGTTTTAAGCCCACTTTACGAACTGGAAAAATCATCATGTTTTAAAGCCCACTTAAGGGTGGCAAATCGGCGCTTTAGCCTACTTGTGAGTAGCACTTTCAAACCATTTTCAAAAACAAACATGAGTTGTTTTGTTCCAATCCGCATGATTGAGTCTATACTTGTATGCTGTGCGCATCACATAGTAAGTTAGCTAATAATTGGAATAAGAACACATGTGTTTATAAAAACAACATATCATGTTAGTAAAGGCCGATCCTTTGATCGGGTGAGCGGGGGTGCTCATTTCAGGACCTTCCTCTCTCGTACCCAAGTTCCCGAGCCGAGGCAACTTTGGTGATAACAGATACGTGGCCTTTGGCACGAGTCAGGGTTTCCTAAATTTCCCAAAAACAAAATATTTAGGTAGCGACTCTGTAATCTGACAAAGCAGTCCATGTTGACACTTTTTGATTTAAAATTGATTTTTCAAAACCAATTGCTAGATTTGCACTCTTTGGTGATTTATCAGTCTTACATTGCACTTTGTGAGATTATATCCAAAACCGTAACAGGGAGTCCGGAACTGTTTAACACGCGCAGGTTCCCCCCGGGCTAGTTACACAAAGTCAGTGGAGCCCACTGTGAAGTGTCTGTTCAGTCACACAATAGTAGATAAATTACATTTGTTCAGTGTTATGTTGCTGGAAAAAAAGTATTTGTCTAGCGTTCTGTTGCTATACAGTTACAAAGCTACTTTGTTATAAATAATAATTTTAGGCTGTTCGATAGTGGAATGTTAACGAATTTGAATTAATCTAGTTCGATAAAAAAACATCCATAAATCAAACACACATCTATAAAATCAAACATAAAAAGTTTCCATAAAATATTTCATAACAAAATCAAGTGTACGAATATTCATAAAAGCATCCATAAAATTTGTCATTGTTTGCATCCATTAATCAAACATGTTATCACAATTGCTGAATACAGATAGTATATGCTTTCTCCCATCCAATAGCACACGGGTGATGAAAACGAATCCAATTATTTGCTATTGGAGGTACTGGATGACCAGGTTGCAGATAAACCTATAACAAAAAAATCAATAAATATAATTACAAAATAAGACATGGTAATGATGTAAGTAGGCTCGATAGTTACCTGCACGAAATGGTTTCTATTTACAAATTCTATGCAAATATCTCTTCGATCAGGTGTTGCAATCGGTACTGATCTAAGTGGTAAAAACGTCAAGCATTGTTGCATGGATAAATGGTAAAGAACGACTCGATAGTATGATGCTATCAAATGGCCCATGTCGGACATAGTCATCCAATGATTAAATCCAGGGCTAGGTTCAAAGTAGGATAAGATAGAGTTAAGTTCATCAACCCTTTCTTGTGAACCAAATAGTTACACGTAGTGCACTACATTCGAATGCAACTCAGTCAACAAGTTGTGCCTAACTTGTTGCCAATCATCTTCACCTAAACCAATCAGTCCAGCTATTGCCCTGAAGCCACAATTTTCATCTGTTTGTATATCTTTTATGTGACGGATATATGGTCTCAACTTCTCCGGAAATTGTTCGAAGTAAGAGATACGATTTGTTGACTGCGTCATACAAACCTACATCACAAATATACAACAATGGATATATGAAATAATTAAAATGAGGTTGGAAAACTATTAAAATGTATTTTGTACATAGTTACAAGTTTTATGTAATTATGTACAGTATCTTTTTTTGCCTTCTTCCGTTGCACTTAATTACGAACTGGTGCAATTGAAATGGTAACACCCAGTGAATAACTATCTTCCCCAGATAGTAGATGGCTCGCATTTAGTAGATGTATCGATTTTGAATTGACCACGGCCGCGACCTCGGCTCCTCCCTCGCGTGTCAATCTTGAGTTCAGGTTCCATTAAAAATGTACTGTCTGGACTAATTAACTCCCTCAACTTCTTCAGAATGATCACTTGTTGCGTCTCGTCAATCGTTTGGAACTTCTCAATAAAAAAATCAGTCTCTATTTTGCAATCCAACTTCACAAAAACACTTTCTGAAACTGGAAGCATATCTAACTTCCTCCAATGAGGATTTACACACGAGAGAGGAATCAGTCGACCTTGTTGAAAATACTCAGCTATTGCATGTGCACATGGCAACCCATGTGTACGTCGCAAAATGCAGCCACATGCAGCAACATCTATTCCCACACTATTTGATCTCTTTGACTTTACTAATATTTTGTCCAAACTACAAATTGAAATAAAACCACGTAACTTAGTGAACTCAGTAGGTGTGTAGTTGTGTTGGACTACAATCAAACTCTACTGAAATGAGGCTTTAACGTCTGCATGCTGCAACTCTAACAAATTTTGTATTTTGGTCCAAGATGTCTCAAAACTACCTTGACTTGATCCAAGTTGCCTCTTCAATTTAGCATGAGAACTCTCCGCCCTACAAGTTTGTATAATTTGGTATTTAATATAAAAACCAAAGAATTATAGCAATTCATAAATACAATGACCATAATTTACCTGTTTGTAGTAGTATTTCTGAAATGCATATTACTATTTGTCCAAGCTGCAACAAATTTTTCATTGTATGGCTCTAACCAATTGGTAGTAACATACTTAATAGCTTCAGGATACGTACTAAATTCAATCTTCATAGTGGAAAATTGTTCATTGAATTCTGTTTCTGTTCTAACTAATACCAAAGCACTCCAACTATGCATGAACTTATCCCATTATCTTTCGTCTCAAAAACCTTTTTGCACTTCATCAGAACATTCTTGCTAATATGCCATCTACATAAAAGATTAGTGCCCATAGGTAGAACTTTTGCTATGCCTTTCATCAAAGCCAACTCCCTATCTGTAATAATGACTTTTGGAAAAGCAGTATTCTCCATAACAGTACGCAATACGCCTAAAGCCCATGTATAGTTGTCCTCCCATTCATGACCAAGATACGCAAAAGCAACTGAAAAAGTCAAGTCTGTTAATGTTACCCCAACAATCTCTAAGAGAGGGAGTCGATACCTATTAGTCTTGTATGTGCAATCCATAATCAACACATGTGGAAATGCACGTAATAACTCCAAACTAACCGGGTGTGCCTAGAACAAGTCAGTCACCATCTCTTTATCATCACATTGGTGCTACTCAACATAATTTTGAATCGATAATTGCCCCAATAGTTGTTGCATCTGTGATCTTCCCGCCCTCTGTACTACTCAATGTCGATGATGTGCGTTGTAGATTGTCTTCATTTTTGTCACATTAAAGGCATCCCTTTGTTTCAATGTAACCAATATCTCTTTTGGTCGCACCATACTCTTCGACATGTCAACTAATAAGGATGTTTCCTCCTTAAATAATCTGCCAGCAAATAAGTGCCCTTCAAGATGTTCAGCAGACGGATGATTGTGCACTCCACATAAGACATGCAACATCCACTCATTATTTGTAGGTAATTTTTTCCCCTTTAATAGAAATGGACATCCACACTTTTTAAAACCTATCAACCTCAATCGTTCTCCCTTTATCTTCCTATTGTCTCTATAATAACCACTTCTTTCACAAGTAAAGGTAAGTCTTGGTTTTTGTCATTACCTCCTGCATCTGATGTCTTTATAACAATGACAAATCCAGTCTTCCTTCCAACGTCAGAAGCCCATTTAATTAATGCTTGACGACTACTAAAAATCTAAACATAATAAATACATTTGTACGTCAAATTATTAATAAAACTCAATACAAATTAGAAATAAGAAAAAATTGTATTCATAAAAAAACTTAACAAACCTCGTCTGTAATTAATTCAAGACTGGAGTCCACTAATAATACAGTACTTGCGTTGTTGCAATAAGTATAAGTATTATCCTTCCAAGCAAAAAAAAAATTATACTGAAAATACATGGCAATGAGTAGCCGAACAAATTTAAAAAATCCGGCTACATATTACCGAAAATTTATATTTTATTCGACAATTTGATGCTAGACTTATATTTTTTTTTTTAGCACTGTGATGTCGAACTATGTTATTTTGTTCAATTTCGAAACATCAAACAAAAGTCGCACACCAACCCAGAAAATCGAAACAAAAACCAATCAAACTAAAAAAAAAAAACTCACCGTTTCACTTTTTTGATGATTTTTCACTACCGTTTCTTCATCCATTGATTTTTTTGATGATCAAAACACTACGATTATCAGTTTTCCAAAAGAGATGTGTAAGAGAAAAGAAATGTTAAGAAAGGAAAAAGAGAAGTAGGAATTGAAAGGTCAGGGGGTGTAAGGAGATAATCAAATACATTTAATTTTAGTGTTTTGTCCCTTTAAGTAATTTCACATATGGATAAAATTGGAAGAAAAAAACAATCTTATATGGAGGGTGTAAGGAGATAAAAGAGTGGTGTAAGTAGAATCACCCTTTTTCATATGTTAAATAAAATGTAATTGTGCAAAGCCTACATATTTGCTAAGACTATTAATAACTCGATACGCACCAAGATTTTTTGCAACTGAGAGGCCAGGCGATGATGATCCTCATCCACAATCACAATTCTACAAGCGAGCATTGTAACCAACCCTTTTGGTCAGTGTCTCCAATGACAAAAGGCATTGGTAATCAGTATTTTTATTGTTCTTTCATTATTTGTTGAATTAGGATGATAATTGATGAGGTTGTATTATTATGATTGGCAATAGATTCATATGAAATATATTGACGAATAATAAAGATTCTTGTTATCGAGAGACTAGTTCTGCTTCCATTGATAGCCCCTCCCCTCCCCCCTCCTCAGGGCTTAAAAGTCCCTTAGCTCTGAACAAATGTAATGAGAACTGTCTTTTTGGCCAATCTAATGTTGTTGCTTTCCTCTTGAATTTCACTAGAATAACTAATTGACAAGAACATTATTTTAGCTCCGTTTAGGAAGATAGTTTATGGGCTTTTTTTGACTATTTTAGCCACAAAAGACAAAATAGGCTATTTTAGCCACAACAAACAAAACATCACATCCAACCCATAATCATTACACTCTTCTCTCAAAAAAAAGGCCAAAAATCCAAAAAGTCCTTTCCAAACCAAGCTTTTTAGCCCAGACTAAAATAGCCAAAATAACCAAAAAGCCAAAAAGTCAACTCACTTTTCAAATGAAAGCCTTTATCTATTTTGTCTAATTTGTTTGTTCATTGTCAATTTCAATTTTTTTAGTGAAAAATATTTTTTGATTTTTCATGGAAAATATATTTTCAAAAAACTTTTCTTTATGTTTGGTGGTGGTGGGACAAAAGTAAAGGTGATAGTGGCGGCGGCAGTTGTTATGGCAACGGAGATAGTGGCGATAGCGGCGGTGACGGTGGTGGAGGTGATAGTGGCAGCGATGATATTGTGATGACATTGATAAAATTTTAGTCTAAGAAATATTTATCTTTTAAAAATTGAAAATATTTTTTTGCCAAATAAATGTAACGTAATTAAAAAAAACATAATTTTAGCTAAAATTCAAAATTAATTGACAAATCAACTAAACAAATGCATAAACAAATTATTTATTTATGTAATATTTTTAATTAATTATAAAATGTGTTATGCGTATTGTAATTTTTTATTGATTAAAAACATAACATAATATTTTAGAAGTATTTATTAATTTTTCAAAAGTACAAACCTTAAAAAACACTACATTGGTTATTATAGATGTAATGAGCATGATAAAAAATTTTTTTTTTTTTTTTTTTTTTTACCCATACATTCTATCTGCTAGGTCGTCCAGGTCTGCTACTGAGAGTTAGTCGTAAAAGTCATCCCTATCTTCTCCAATGGGTGGTTTATCGTACCATTCTTGATCATTTTCTCCCATCACCGGTGATTCATGAGAAACGCCATGCTGATAGTTAGGGTACTGACTTTCATCAACAAATGTCTCTTTGCTGAATGGATATCCTGGGATGGCTAAATTACAATATATCTTTTGATGTCTATCCTCACAGACTACATGTCCATAATTACCATTATATGCTAATAGTGAGCTGCTAGCGAATTTTCTCCATTTATTGAGCTGGTCTTTGAGAGGAAATCTTCTGCATCACCATGCCTCATGTTGAGAAGTCCTGGGTATCCTAAGAATGTAGAGGTTCCTCTAAGTTACATTTTGTGTTTAGCTGGATTGCACCATATTCCCTTCCACTCTGGCAGTTTGCTATCTATCAAAGCTTCCACATACGGATGATGTTCTTCTATTACGCACAGTACTGCATGAGCAAGCTTATGTCCAAAGTTATCTGTCGGATCTGGATCTGTGAAAATTAATCTAGAGACAAAGCCGTAATCTAACAATTTTGGAGCTGTTAGATAACGTGTTTCGCCCCTGATTTCTATTTCCAACGGCTCGAATGTAGCTAGATTTATCTGGCAAAGGCAAATGCTGAAGTCTAGGTTACACTAACATCTACCAAAATGCGCGGATCTCGTTCTGCATTTTTCTTCTTCTAAGCATGGCTGCTCTTTATCTTCATAAGTATAGGTCCATTGATAAGCTAGGCCAAGGCAGTCAACTTTTGCTATGAAGAGGTCCTGAAGAAATTGCTGAATAATGACTAACTCGTTATTTCTGCTATCTTCGGCTAAGGTGTAAATATAGGGTTTTAGGTCTTCCATTACTTGGCTTTTCTCACAAAGAGATCGAATGATAGAATGCCTGAAGAAATACATTCTAGCACTCAATTGGTCAAATTCCTCACTGGTGAGTTGTTTGATTTCTGGGCTAGGTAAGAAGGTAGGTATTTTTTCTGGAGCTAATTTTTTAAGCTGGTTGGTTAGGGTTCGACCGATCGCTCTCAATTATTTTTCTTCGTCTCGGAGCTAGTCTAGCTCTTCACTGACTCTTTTGCCTTTATCCATAATTTTCTTGAAATTTCTGGAAAGGCCTTCACAGTGTCTACACATCTGGAGAGGATTCTGAGAATCTGTCTGAGGGTTAGAACTACTACTGCTCGTACTACTACTTCCCAATATCTGGATAGTTGGAACTCCACTGGTAGCAAGAATGGTTGGCATTCTGCTCAATGTGTCCAGGTAATCTTTAGCTATCTGACTAATAAAGTAACTGGTTCCTATTTGTCTTTGGGCATAGGTACTGGCTGACTCAAAATCATAAAATCCTTTAAACTGGGGTGTAGGAAAATATTTAACTAAAGGTTCTACTTCTGTCCATTCATGGTAAATACCAGGGTTGGTTCCTTTAGCTACTACATAGAAAGAAAAACTTTTTGACAAAGGTTTATTTTGAATTTTTGAAAAATATATACTGAGAGAGTTTAGGGCTAAAAGGCGTTAGCTGGGTGGTTCTGACTGTTCCAAAGGTTATCTAGAAGACACTGTTGAACTGGGTCTAACTCAATCCCTGTTAAAGGTCTAAATTTGGTTCTGCCTTCATAAATGGGAAGAGAAAATCCCCCAAAGTTCATGGTCTTGCTGTTCTCCATTATCTGCACAAAAATTAAATTGGTTATCTTCTTTTTCTAAATAAATTTTCCTACTTAACCAATCTGTTAGCCTATTATCACTTCCTTTAATATGTTCAAACTCTACCTTATATCCTTGTCCTACTATACAGTCTAAAAATTTTGCCCATCTTCTAGTACTTAATTTACGCTCGTTAAGTTTGTTATGAAATCTAACTATAGCTTCACAATCTGTTCTAATTGTAAAAGGTTTATGCAAAAATAATCTAAATTTATTTATTGCATAAACTACTCCTAATATTTCAAAATCTAAACTTGTCATGATTGTATCATTTTCTTTAAACTTTCCAAAACTGTATCTACAAATGCGTTCTTTATTTTTGCTGTCATATTTACTAGGTTTTGCTAATAATATTGTTCTCCATCCTAATTGACTTGCGTCTGTTTCTACAACTATGTATTCTGATTCTAAGGGAAGTTGTAGGTCTGGTAGATTTTTACAAATGTCTTTTATTTTTCTGACTAGGGCTATATCTTGCTGATTGAAATATTTCTGTCCTGTGGGTGTGGTCTTATTATAAAGGGGTCCTATTATTTTACTAAGGTTAGGAATATACATTCGTGCATAATTTAAAATTCCTAAAAAAGATTGAAATTGTTTTGTATCTTCTAATTTATCTGGATAGTCTAAAATCTTCTTGACTATATGAGGTTGTAACCTAATTTTTCCATCTCCTAGTTTCATTCCTAAAAATTCTATGTAAGGTTTATTTAATACCATCTTTTTCTTGCTAATTATTATTCCATTATTTATGAATTCCTCTAATGTTATATACAAATGATCTATATGACTATTTTTATCTGGACTGAATACTAATATGTCATCTATATATACCAGTATAAAACTATATTTATTAAATATACTATCCATTTTACGCTGAAATATGGAAGGTGCATTTTTTAATCCGAAAGGCATAACTAACCATTCATAGTGTCCTTGAGGGCAACAGAAGGCTGTCCACGGTATGCTTTCCTTTTCCATTTTTATCTGCCAAAATCCTGACTTACAATCAAATTTGCTAAATATTTTTGCTGTATGTATTCTATTTATGAGTTGATCTTTATCTGGTATATTATATTTATCTTCTTCTGTATTGTCATTGAATCTTTTATAATTTATAACCATTCTAGCTTTTTCTCTTTTTTATCTCTGCATGATTTCTAACCATAAATGATGCGCTTCTATGTGGACTATTACTAGGTCTAATTACTCCTAAATCTAATAATTCCTTGATCTGAGTTCTAAACTCTTCTATATCTGCTGGTGTATGATCTATTTGTGCCGAGATGATCCTATAATCTTTATTTTTTATATCTAGACTGGCTAGAATTTTATTTCTTTTCCAATATTTCATGGGCTGTTCTCCTAAAATCTCTGTTGTTTCAGCTAATCTTATTATCTCATCTAACTCATTTTCTGTTCTTCTGTATATTGGTTTTTTCTTTATTTTTCCTATTTTTGCAAAAATTAATTCTAAGTTAGCTAGTTGTTTAAAATCTTCTAGGTTCCAATAGTCTCCTTTTTCTTCAAGATCAAACTCTTCTAGCTCATAGTTTTCCATATCTAAATTTTCTAAAGAAGTATTTGCTATTTCATTGGGTATGTACGTTTGGGCTAGCTCGGGAAAAATATTTCTACTAGGGAATAAAAAACTAGCGGGAACGGAATCTACTCATATGGTACCACCATGCTTCGCACGCAACTCTGATGAATGGGCAATGGTGCTAAGGGCATAAGCTGTGGGCGTATTGACAGTTCGTTTGAAGAAACTGATGTTGTGTTGGCTGATGAACATGCCACCTTGTAAGCTAAGTATGAAATTAAGTCCTAAAATGAAAGGATGATTCTGACGGGTATTTCCTATCCAAACTTGAGGTAATAGGAATCATTCTATGTGCTGATCTTGAGAACCTAGATGATGAAAACTAATCTAGGCACCATTAATGCAATGTGTATATGTCTGTTTACTGCCATCTGCTATGCTGACTAAGGCTGGGGTTGTTAAATCTGTGCTCCATCCTGGGGGAACTACATGTTGTTCAATGTATGATTTACTAGCTCCTGTATCTATCATGGCATCTATGCTAAGGGTTTTTTCGACAAATTTAATTACACAAGATATCTCAATTAAATTTGACTTGGGTATAACGGGGTAATTAAATGATAAATATGTATTATCTGGTTGTACTTGAGAGTATTGACTAAAAGGTTGAGAATCAACTAAGTTGACTAATTCTAAAGAGTTCATATGATCTTCAACTAGTTTATCTTTTAAGGGGATTTTACTGTGAAATTGTTCTAGCTGCTATTTAAGTTGTCTATTTTCTAATTCTAAACATTCTATGTCAAAACTAGTCTTAGTTTCTATTTCTCGTATTTGAAGTTTAAGTTCTCTCACTTGTACTTCTAATTCTCTGTTTGTTAATCGTAATTCTCTGTTTTCTATATTGTTATCTTCTCTGGTAGTTTCTAATCTTATCTTATGTGTCATATTTAATTTTTCGAGACAAATTATACAATAGGTTATGCTGCATAATAAACATTGAGCTCTCTTATCTTTAGCTGGAAACCAATTACAATAGCTGCATCTAGTAGTATCAAATCCTAATCCTATTTAAAAATTATGCTGGCATTCAGTATCTGTATTACATTCCATCATAAAGAAAGTATCTTGAGAGGGAGTTATTCCTATTTCTTGGTTAAGTTGTCCTAAAAGATTATCTACGTCTGTATCACTTTCTGAATCACTATCTGAACTATTTGCTTCAATTTGATATTCATAATCGCTAACTATGCTATAGATTTCTGAATCATCACTATTTATGCTAACTATATCTTCTTCTAAATCTTCTATAATATGTAACATTTCTATCTGTTTATTAGTATTAGGTTTCTGTCTTTTTGGGCAGGCTTTTGCAAAATGATTGGGTTCTCCACATATAAAACAATTACATTTTTTTTTTACTATTGGGTTTCCTAACATATCTTTGTTTTCTTTTATCTTTTTCATCTTTGGGTAATCTCTTGTAATTTGTTCTATTAAAAGTTCTACTCCTAATGAATTTCTGTTTTTTCCATGGTTTTCGATATTTTTTCTTCCAATATTTTTCTTTTCTATATTTTCATATTTTTTGTATTTTTTCCTATTATATTTATCTTCATATTACTGAGGAGTATATATTACACTGTTACAAAAACCATAATTTTGTTTTTTCAAGTCTTTCTGTATTTTAACTTCTATACATTTTTCTCTAAGCTTATAAAATGTAAAAATTATTCTAGGTCCTATTCCTAAAGTTCCTCTTATATTTAATTCTCCTGTAGCTATTTTTGCTGGTAAACTTACACAATAAATTGCCCATTTATTTTCTATTTCTCTTCCTAGTTCTCCAGGTAATTTTCTAAAATATTTATTTCCTATTTCTTCATCAAAACTTTTTCCTGTTCTTGCTGCTATGGCTAAATATTCTCTACTGAAAGGTACAATATATTTCTAACTTCCTAATGTTATCTGGTCTAATTCAGTTAAGGCTACACTTTGAGCAGAGTCATTTCCTCTAGAAGGGTCATATCCTATAAGTATCTCTTTAATAAAACCGGTGAAATTCCACGGGTTATTTCCTAAATCTTTAAGCTGTTTAATTGTTTCTTCATATTTTCCTTTAAAGGTTAAATAAATATTGTAAGCCGAATCTCCTAAAAGTGTCTCCATATATTCCCACATGTCTGTTGATTCATAAGGACTGGTCATCCATGCTTTTACTGCATCTTTTTCCCATCTTTCTATTACTTCTTGCTATATCTGAGGGTCGAATCTTGCTAGGTCTAAAAGGGTTCCTTGATTATTGACTGGCTGTAATTGTATACTCATATCTAATTGTCTACGCCTTCCATGAAACCTATAGTTTTTATTTGGATCTGCGTGACTTCGTCCTGAACTAGCTAATGGTCTTCTTCCTCCTACTGCATAGTGCATTGGTTCTACGGGGTCTTGTACAGTTGGCTGTGGGTTACTAGTGCTTGTGCTTTCTGTATTCATATAAAAAGTATCTTCTAACTGAGATTGTTTTAATACTTCAGTATCTTCTACCTTAGATTGTTCTGGTATTCTAAATATTTTACTGGGATGTATTTTATCTTCTATGATATCATCTACATATTCTGTATGGAATTCTTGATCTAAAAACGATATTGCTTCATCATGGGTATCTCCTCTAGCTAAGTATTCGAAGTATCTAGCATCTAATATCTTGTTCATGTCTTCTAGGGTGAATTTTTCTAAATCTATCTCATCAATATTATATGTCTTATTTTGTGATATGGTTTTTTCTTCTGTCATCATATAAAGCTGATTTATTTCACTACGATTATCTTGATTTTCTTCTCTGTCTATACTACTAAATTCATCATCTTCGGATTTTTCTGGTGCTACATAAGTATACTAAGTAAATCTTACTGCATAGTTTCTATCTGCTGCTTGTTTAAAATAGTCTAGTAATCTCTATTAGCTTTTTTATCACTACTCATAAACTAAGATCTTACAAGTTATTCTAAAATTTCTAATTTTTGTTTTAAATTATCTTGAATTTGATTAATTTGTTCTATTTGTTTAGCTATTTGATTTGTAGTTGAAATTAATGTTTCTATTTCTAGCTTAGTAGGAAATTTTTCTAAATTTAAATCTACTATTTTTTGTAAGATAAAACTACACTGATCTTGAATATAGTCTAATTTTTTATCTTGATCTTTAATTATACTATGACTATTACGGAGATGATCTATGAGTGAAATAAAAAGATTACTAATTTTATCTATGTCCTTTTTAATATTTTCTGCAAAGTTAATCTGATAATCTATGATACTATTTAGCTGAGGATTATGTTCACTATGAAGCTTATGTGTAAAACTATTTTCAAAATTACAACGAAAATTATTTTTATTTATGCTAAGACGATGGTTATGGCTGCTGAGTTCTAAATCTAGATATTCTACTTTTTTCATAAACAAAATTAACTCCTACTTTAAAATTATTAAAAGCTACTATAACATGAAATTTATAATAAAAACTACTCTGTTACCATAAGCAAAATGCATAAATTAAATTAAACTGCCCATAAACCGAACACTGCTCTGATACCAATTTTTTGCGGGGGTGAGTTAGTGGTCTACCACTATTTTGAAATTGGGGCTGAGAATTATCTAATTAATTATACAGTTATGCTAAAAGATCTTCAAGCTGTTGTATGGCTAATTTTAAGGCTTCTTGTTTTACAGTTAGCTGTCTATTTATCTGAGAAATTTTTAAACTGTAATTTTCTAGAGATCTGCCAGAAGCTAATGATAAAAGAAACTGATATCTAAATTTTTGATCTTCTAATTCTTGTATTAGTTCAGTACTAATTTTAATTTTATTCCTAAGGTCTTCGTCTAAGGGCATATAATTTTTTGATTTTTTGAAATTCTTATATGGACTATATTTCCTTAATATTTCTACTCGGGTTGCTCTCCTTTTATTCTAAAATTCTTTTTCTTTGGCAAAAACTATTTTTAGGAAATGTTTATTTTCATTACATGTACTCCCACCTTGAAGCTAAGCCTCGTTCAACATAGTATATTTTTATTCTCTAATTTTTACTTTTCCCTTTCTGCTTACAATTTGCTCTCCAACGCCTATCCACGGCTCACACGGCCTCTTCAACTAAGGTCATTCAGTGATAAATTAGAAAACTGAAGATACTACGAAGGTTCAAAGCATGTAATATTAATGAGCAAACAAGCATTCCATAAACTTAGTTTTTCCAAAAAGAAAATAAATTTTTAGAATCGAAGAGTTACCCTTTCGAAATATTTAAGGAAAAAGAGAAACTACTCACACTTCATATTAATAAGAAATATACTTACAAAGATTATATTACAGACTCTGAAACTCTAAAACTTAATACACTTAGAGGTTTTTTAGAGGGGTTGGAAATTTTACAACGCAGAGTGAAGGGTATTTTTCATTCTGCCTCTTCCGTTGGCAAGCATGCCAATTTATACAACTCAAAAGGGAAATAAAACAAAGCTTCAAATCTTTGGCCAACAAATTCACGTCCAAATCTTCCTAAAGAGTCAAAACCTATGTTAGCCTATACCTTAGGCTTTTTGAAAAATGAAAAAAGACAACTTATATATCTATGAGATTATATACAAACTTTTGACTCATATCGATAAATTTTATCAACAAAGATTAGGATAATGATATCGGGTACTGCTTTGGGCCCCATCGCATATCATTCAATCCTCCCTTTTTGACAAAATTTTGACACTATAATTTATTACAAGACACATATAAAGATTTTCACAGGTTTTCTTTAACAAAGCAGGATATGAGATATCTACTCTATTAAAGTAGTGAGTGAAGGAAAATTCTTATCTCTGACACACTCAAATAATTACAGACACAAAATAAAATCTTTTTTGTTTTTTCTTGGCGTGCATTTTTCTGATATCTGAGGAGAATTCTTATCTTCTATGGACTTTGTCTTCTTTTACTAGAGCACCAATTATTGATGTCGACCCTTGGAGTGATTCTTCAAAATTAGGTCTTCATAGAAAATCTTCAAAATCTAAAGAGTCAAGGAATAATCTACTACAACATGTTCAAAACAACATGTTCAAAATATATTATGAGTCTTCACGTCCAAATCTTCCTAAAGAGTCAAAACCTATGTTAGCCTATACCTTAGGCTTTTTGAAAAATGAAAAAAGACAAAACTTATATATCTATGAGATTATATACAAACTTTTGACTCATATCGATAAATTTTATCAATAAAGACTCATAATATATTTTGAATATGTTGTAGTAGATTATTCCTTGACTCTTTACATTTTGAAGATTTTCTACGAAGACCCAATTTTAAAGAATCACTCCAAGGGTCGACATCAATAATTGGTGCTCCAGCAAAAGAAGACAAAGTCCATAGAAGATAAGGATTCTCCTTAGATATCAGAAAAATGCACGCCAAGAAAAAACAAAAAAGATTTTATTTTGTGTCTATAATTATTTGAGTCTGTCAGAGATAAGGATTTTCCTTCACTCACTACTTTAATAAAGTAGATATCTCATATCCTTCTTTATTAAAGAAAACCTGTGAAAATCTGTATACGTGTCTTGTAATAAATTATAGTGTCAAAATTTTGTCAAAAAAGGAGGATTGCATGATATGCGACGAGGCCCAAAGCAGTACCCGATATCATTATCCTAATCTTTATTGATAAAATTTATCGATATGAGTCAAAAGTTTGTATATAATCTCATAGATATATAAGTTTTGTCTTTTTTCATTTTTCAAAAAGCCTAAGGTATAGGCTAACATAGGTTTTGACTCTTTAGGAAGATTTGGACGTGAATTTGTTGGCCAAAGATTTGAAGCTTTGTTTTATTTCCTTTTTGAGTTGTATAAATTGGCATGCTTGCCAACGGAAGAGGCAGAATGAAAAACACCCTTCACTCTGCGTTGTAAAATTTCCAACCCCTCTTAAAAACCTCTAAGTGTATTAAGTTTCAGAGTTTCAGAGTCTATAATATAATCTTTGTAAGTATATTTCTTATTAATATGAAGTGTGAGTAGTTTCTCTTTTTCCTTAAATATTTCAAAAGAGTAACTCTTCTATTCTAAAAATTTATTTTCTTTTTGGGAAAAACTAAGTTTATGGAATGCTTGTTTGCTCATTAATATTACATGCTTTGAACCTTCGTAGTATCTTTAGTTTTCTAATTTATTACTGAGTGACCTTAGCTGAAGAGCCCGTGTGAGCTGTGGATAGGCGTTGGAGGGCAAATTGTAGGCAGAAAGGGAAAGGTAAAAATTTAGAAAATAAAAATGTACTATGTTGAACGAGGCTTAGCTTCAAGGTGGGAGTACATGTAATGAAAATAAACATTTCCTAAAAATAGTTTTTGCCAAAGAAAAAGAATTTTAGAATAAAAGAAGAGCAACTCGAGTAGAAATATTAAGGAAATATTGTCCATATAAGAATTTCAAAAAATCAAAAAAATATATGCCCTTAAACGAAGACCTTAGGAATAAAATTAAAATTAGTACTGAACTAATACAAGAATTAAAAGATCAAAAATTTAGATATCAGTTTCTTTTATCATTAGCTTCTGGCAGATCCCTAGAAAATTACAATTTAAAAATTTCTCAGATAAATAGACAGCTGACTGTAAAACAAGAAGCCTTAAAATTAAACATACAACAGCTTGAAGATCTTTTAGCATAATTGTAGAATTAATTAGATAATTCTCAGCCCCAATTTCAAAATAGTGGTAGACCACTAACTCACCCCCACAAAAAATTGGTATTAGAGCAGTGTTTGGTTTTAGGACAGTTTAATTTAGTTTATGTATTTTGCTTATGGTAACAGAGTAGTTTTTATTATAAATTTCATGTTATAGTAGCTTTTAATAATTTTAAAGTAGGAGTTAATTTTGTGTATGAAAAAAGTAGAATATCTAGATTTAGAACTCAGCAGCCATAACCATCGTCTTAGCATAAATAAAAATAATTTTCGTTGTAATTTTGAAAATAGTTTTACACATTAGCTTTATAGTGAACATAATCCTCAGCTAAACAGTATCATAGATTATCAGATTAACTTTGCAGAAAATATTAAAAAGGACATAGATAAAATTAGTAATCTTTTTATTTCATCCATAGATCATCTTCGTAATAATCGTAGCATAATTAAAGATCAAGATAAAAAAATTAGACTATATTCAAGATCAGTGTAGTTCTATCTTACAAAAAAGAGTAGATTTAAATTTAGAAAAATTTCCTACTAAGCTAGAAATAGAAATATTAATTTCAGCTACAAATCAAATAGCTAAACAAATAGAACAAATTAATCAAATTCAAGATAATTTAAAACAGAAATTAGAAATTTTAGAACAACTTGTAAGATCTTAGTTTATGAGTAGTGATAAAAAAGCTAATAGAGATTACCAGACTATTTTAAAACAAGCAGAAGATTTTCATAATAACCCAAAAGGAATCAGTAGCTATCAAGGAATAAATCAATCAGATAAAATATCAGTAAGACAAAATAATATAGAAATTTTATTTTTAATTAGATTATGTGAAAATTTTGAATATCTATCAGAACAGTTACATAGCTTAGAAAATCGCTTAGCCTCTTTAGAGAAAATAATACTTCAAAAAGGAAAAGGAGTAGAAGGACCATCCACCAGACCCAATCTCAAGTAAACGAGGAAGATATAGCTAGATATTTTGAAAAGCTTAAATTACTTAGGAAACCAGCCTGTAGAATTTATAGAAAATAAAAATGTTTAAACAGCTAATAAAAAGTAGTAGTAGTAAAAAGCGTAATGATGATGAAGATATCAAAGTAGAAGAATTTATAGATGTCGAATAACAAATAGAAAATTTAAAAAAGAAAAGTTAGAATTAATTCCAACTAAATATGTGTATAAGTTAGGTAAGATTCATAAAAAACAATATTTATTTAAACATTATGGTGAACAGATGATTAGTGTAACTCAAGAAGACGAAAAAATAGAACTAAATTTAATAGAAAAAGAAAGCTATAAATATGCAGTAAATGAACACTTTAAAATGACTCACTTAGGATTAGTAGTGGTAGGAGTTAAGGAGTTAACCAGAGAAAATTTAGGAACCAAAGTTTTTGTATGTCTTTATGATGATAGATTTAATGATGTAGGACAGAGGCCCTGTTTGGCACAGCTTATAATCAGCTTATTCTAGCTTTGAGCTTAATTTAAGCTAGTTTGATGTGTTTGGTTTAGCTTATAGCTTATAGCTTATAGCTTATAGCTTTTTGGAAGTCAGAAATCAGCTTATTCTTTGAGTGGGGCAGGAGATGCTTTAAGAATAAGCTGGAAATCAGCTTAAGCTGAAAGTTATAAGCTATAAGCTGTTTAGGCATAAGCTATAAGATGTTTCCCACAGCTCTACCAAACAGGGCCAGAGTATTCTAGGCAGCTATGAATTAGTTATGAATTCAAAAGGAGAAATAGTTTATTTTACACCCGATTTCTTACTACCAACCTCGACCTTTCATAAAAAAGATAAAAATAAGAATAAAGAGTAGAGGATACAAAATGAAAAAAGGAGAAAAGAATTTATTAGTTTGCATAGGATTTTTAGGTTTAGCAGTCTCAGAAAGTAATGCTCACTATAGACTTACAAATGATCAGATAGTTAAGTTATTAGGCGCAAAAGGAATAAAGGCACTACCAGCTAAAAAATTTAACTCTGAAGATAATGCAGCATTAGATAGGAAATTAGAAGATTTTTTAGGACAAAAAAGATTAGCCCCTCAAGACAATTTATTATATCAAGCAGCAGATGGAAACTATGCAGTAAGATTTACTTAGTATACTTATGTAGCACTAGAAAAATCCGAAGATGATGAATTTAGTAGTATAGACAGAGAAGAAAATCAAGATAATCGTAGTGAAATAAATCAACTTTATATGATGACAGAAGAAAAAACCATATCACAAAATAAGATATATAATATTGATGAGATAGATTTAGAAAAATTCACCCTAGAAGACATGAACAAGATATTAGATGCTAGATACTTCGAATACTTAACTAGAGGAGATACCCATGATGAAGCAGTATCATTTTTAGATTAAGAATTCCATACAGAATATGTAGATGATATCATAGAAGATAAAATACATCCCAGTAAAATATTTAGAATACCAGAACAATTTAAGGTAGAAGATACTGAAGTATCAAACAATCTCAGTTAGAAGATACTTTTTATATGAATACAGAAAGCACAAGCACTAGTAACCCACAACCAACTGTACAAGACCCCGTAGAACCCATGCACTATGCAGTAGGAGGAAGAAGACCATTAGCTAGTTCAGGACGAAGTCACGCAGATCCAAATAAAAACTATAGGTTTCATGGAAGGAGTAGACAATTAGATATGAGTATACAATTGCAGCTAGTCAATAATCAAGGAACCCTTTTAGACCTAGCAAGATTCGACCCTCAGATATGGCAAGAAGTAATAGAAAGATGGGAAAAAGATGCAATAAAAGCATGGATGACCAGTCCTTATGAATCAACAGACATGGGGAATATATGGAGACACTTTTAGGAGATTCAGCTTACAATATTTATTTAACCTTTAAAGGAAAATATGAAGAAACAATTAAACAGCTTAAAGATTTAGGAAATAACTCGTAGAATTTCACCAGTTTTATTAAAGAGATACTTATAGGATATGACCCTTCTACAGAAAATGACTCTGCTCAAAGTGTAGCCTTAACTGAATTAGACCAGATAACATTAGGAAGTTGGAAATATATTGTACCTTTCAGTAGAGAATATTTAGCCATAGCAGCCAGAACAGGAAAAAGTTTTGATGAAGAAATAGGAAATAAATATTTTAAAAAATTACCTGGAGAACTAGAAAGAGAAATAGAAAATAAATGGGCAATTTATTGTGCAAGTTTACCAGCAAAAATAGCTACATGAGAATTAAATATAAGAGGAACTTTAGGAATAAGACCTAGAATAGTTTTTACATTTTATAAGCTTAGAGAAAAATGTATAGAAATTAAAATACAGAAAGACTTGAAAAAACAAAATTATGGTTTTTGTAGCAGTGTAATATATACTCCTCTGCAATATGAAGATAAATATAATAGGAAAAAATACAAAAAATATGAAAAATATAAAAAAGAAAAATATTGGAAGAAAAAATATCGAAAACCATGGAAAAAAACAGAAATTCATTAGGAGAAGTAGAACTTTTAATAGAATAAATTACAAGAGATTACCCAAAGATGAAAAAGATAAAAGAAAACAAAGATATGTTAGGAAACCCAACAGTAAAAAAAAAATGTAATTGTTTTATATGTGGAGAACCCAATCATTTGCAAAAGCCTGCCCAAAAAGACAGAAACCTAATACTAATAAACAGATAGAAAGGTTACATATTATAGAAGATTTAGACGAAGATATAGTTAGCATAAATAGTGATGATTCAGAAATCTATAGCATAGTTAGCGATTATGAATATCAAATTGAAGCAAATAGTTCAGATAGTGATTCAGAAAGTGATACAGACGTAGATAATCTTTTAGGACAACTTAACCAAGAAATAGGAATAACTCCCTCTCAAGATACTTTCTTTATGATGGAATGTAATACAGATACTGAATGCCAGCATAATTTTCAAATAAGATTAGGATTTGATACTACTAGATGCAGCTATTGTAATTGGTTTCCAGCTAAAGATAAGAGAGCTCAATGTTTATTATGCAGCATAACCTATTGAATAATTTGTCTCGAAAAATTAAATATGACACATAAAATAAGATTAGAAACTACCAGAGAAGATAACAATACAGAAAATAGAGAATTACGATTAACAAACAGAGAATTAGAAGTACAAATGAGAGAACTTAAACTTCAAATACGAGAAATAGAAACTAAAACTAGTTTTGACATAGAATGTTTAGAATTAGAAAATAGACAACTTAAACAGCAACTAGAACAATTTCACAGTAAAATCCCCTTAAAAGATAAACTAGTTGAAAATCATATGAACTCTTTAGAATTAGTCAACTTAGTTGATTCTCAACCTTTTAGTCAATACTCTCAAGTACAACCAGATAATACATATTTACCATTTAATTACCCCGTTATACCCAAGTCAAATTTAATTGAGATATCTTGTGTAATTAAATTTGTAGAAAAAAACCCTTAGTATAGATGTCATGATAGATACAGGAGCTCGTAAATCATACATTGAACAACATGTAGTTCCCGCAGGATGGAGCACAACTTTAACAACCCCAGCCTTAGTCAGCATAGCAGATGGCAGTAAACAGACATATACACATTGCATTAATGGTGCCCAGATTAGTTTTCATCATCTAGGTTCTCAAGATCAGCACATAGAATGGTTCCCATTACCTCAAGTTTGGATAGGAAATACCCGTCAGAATCATCCTTTCATTTTAGGACTTAATTTCATACTTAGCTTACAAGGTGGCATGTTCATCAGCCAACACAACATCAGTTTCTTCAAACGAACTGTCAATACGCCCATAGCTTATGCCCTTAGCACCATCGCCCATTCATCAGAGTTGCGTGCGAAGCGTGGTGGTACCATAGATGTAGATTCCGTTCCTGCTAGTTTTTTATTCCTCGGTAGAAATATTTTTCTCGAGCTAGCCCAAACGTACATACCCAATGAAATAGCAAATACTTCTTTAGAAAATTTAGATATAGAAAACTATGAGCTAGAAGAGTTTGATCTTGAAGAAAAATGAGACTATTGGAACCTAGAAGATTTTAAACAACTAGCTAACTTAGAATTAATTTTTGCAAAAATAGGAAAAATAAAGAAAAAAACCAATATACAGAAGAACAAAAAATGAGTTGGATGAGATAATAAGATTAGCTGAAACAACAGAGATTTTAGGAGAACAGCCCATGAAATATTGGGAAAGAAATAAAATTCTAGCCAGTCTAGATATAAAAAATAAAGATTATAAGATCACCTCAACACAAATAGATCATACACCAGCAGATATAGAAGAATTTAGAACTCAGATCAAGGAATTATTAGATTTAGGAGTAATTAGACCTAGTAATAGTCCACATAGAAGCGCAGCATTTATGGTTAGAAATCATGCAGAGATAAAAAGAGGAAAAGCTAGAATGGTTATAAATTATAAAAGATTAAATGACAATACAGAAGAAGATAAATATAATATACCAGATAAAGATCAACTCATAAATAGAATACAGACAGCAAAAATATTTAGCAAATTTGATTGTAAGTCAGGATTTTGGCAAATAAAAGTGGAAAAGGAAAGCATATCGTGGACAGCCTTCTGTTGCCCTCAAGGACACTATAAATGGCTAGTTATGCCTTTCGAATTAAAAAATGCACCTTCCATATTTCAGCATAAAATAGATAGTATATTTAATAAATATAGTTTTATACTGGTATATATAGATGACATATTAGTATTCAGTCCAGATAAAAATAGTCACATAGATCATTTTTATATAACATTAGAGGAATTCATAAATAATGGAATAATAATTAGCAAGAAAAAGATGGTATTAAATAAACCTTACATAGAATTTTTAGAAATGAAACTAGGAGATGGAAAAATTAGGTTACAACCTCATATAGTCAAGAAGATTTTAGACTATCTAGATAAATTAGAAGATACAAAACAACTTCAATCTTTTTTAGGAATTTTAAATTATGCACGAATGTATATTCCTAACCTTAGTAAAATAATAGGACCCCTTTATAGTAAGACCACACCCACAGGACAGAAATATTTCAATCAGCAAGATATAGCCCTAGTCAGAAAAATAAAAGACATTTGTAAAAATCTACCAGACCTACAACTTCCCTTAGAATCAGAATACATAGTTGTAGAAACAGACGCAAATCAATTAGGATGGGGAACAATATTATTAGCCAAACCTAGTAAATATGACAGCAAAAGTAAAGAACGCATTTGTAGATACAGTTCCGAAAAGTTTAAAGAAAAAGATACAACCATGACAAGCTTAGATTTTGAAATATTAGGAGTAGTTTATGCAATAAATAAATTTAGATTATTTTTGCACAAACCTTTTACAATTAGAACAGATTGTGAAGCTATAGTTAGATTTCATAACAAACTTAACGAGCGTAAATTAAGTACTAGAAGATGGGCAAAATTTTTAGACTGTATAGTAGGACAAGGATATAAGGTAGAGTTTGAACATATTAAATGAAGTGATAATAGGCTAACAGATTGGTTAAGTAGGAAAATTTATTTAGAAAAAGAAGATAACCAATTTAATTTTTGTGCAGATAATGGAGAACAGCAAGACCATGAACTTTGGGGGATTTTCTCTTCCCATTCATGAAGGCAGAACCAAATTCAGACCTTTAACAGGGATTGAGTTAGACCCAGTTCAACAGTGTCTTCTAGATAACCTTTTGAACAGTCAGAACCACCCAGCTAAACGCCTTTCAGCCCTAAACTCTCTCAGTATATATTTTTCAAAAATTCAAAATAAACCTTTGTCAAAAAGTTTTTCTTTCTATGTAGTAGCTAAAGGAACCAAACTTGGTATTTACCATGACTGGACAGAAGTAGAACCTTTAGTTAAATATTTTCCTACACCCCAGTTTAAAGGATTTTACGATTTTGAGTCAGCCAGTACCTATGCCCGAAGACAAATAAGAACCAGTTACTTTATTAGTCAGATAACTAAAGATTACCTGGACACATTGAGTAGAATGCCAACCATTCTTGCTACCAGTGGAGTTCTAGCTAGCCAGATATTGGGAAGCAGTAGTACAAGCAGTAGTAGTTCTAACCCTCAGACAGATTCTCAGAATCCTCTCCAGATGTGCAAACACTGTGAAGGCCTTTCCAGAAATTTCAAGAAAATTATGGATAAAGGCAAAAGAGTCAGTGAAGAGCTAGACCAGCTCCGAGACGAAGAAAAACAAATGAGAGCGACCGTTCGAACCCTAACCAACCAGCTTAAAAAATTAGCTCTAGAAAAAACACCTACCTCCTTACCTAGCCCAGAAATCAAACAACTCACCAGTGAGGAATTTGACCAATTGAGTGCTAGAATGTATCTCTTCAGGCATTCTATCATTCGATCTCTTTGTGAGAAAAACCAACTAATGGAAGACCTAAAACCCTATATTTACACCTTAGCCGAAGATAGCAGAAATAACGAGTCAGTCATTATTCAGCAATTTCTTCAAGACCTCTCCATAGCAAAAGTTGACTGCCCTGGCCTAGCTTATCAATGGACCTATACTTATGAAGATAAAGAGCAGCCCTGCTTAGAAGAAGAAAAATGCATAAAGAGATCCGAGCATTTTGGTAGATGTCAATGTAACCTAGACTTCAGCATTTGCCTTTGCCAGATAAATCTAGCTACATTCGAGCCGTTGGAAATAGAAATCAGGGGTGAAACACGTTATCTAACAGCTCCAAATTTGTTAGATTACGGCTTTGTCTCTAGATTAATTTTCACAGATCCAGATCAAACAGATAGCTTTGGACATAAGCTTGCTCATGCAGTACTGTGCGTAATGGAAGAACATCATCCGTATATGGAAGCTTTGATAGATAGCCAACTGCCAGAGTGGAAGGGAATATGGTGCAATCCAGCTAAACACAAAATGTACCTCAGAGGAACCTTTACATTCCCAGGATACCCAGCACTTCTCAATAGGAGGCCATGGCGATGCAGAAGATTTCCTCTCAAAGACCAGCTCAATAAATGGAGAAAATTCGCTAGCAGCTCACTATTAGCATATAATGGTAATTATGGACATCTAGTCTGTGATGATAGACATCAGAAGATATATTGTAATTTAGCCATCCCAGGATATCCATTCAGCAAAGAGACATTTGTCGATGAAAGTCAATACCCTAACTATCAGCATGGCGTTTTTCATGAATCACCGGTGATGGGAGAAAATGATCAAGAATGGTACGATAAACCACCCATGGGAGAAGATGGGGATGACTTTTACAACCAACTCTCAGCAGCAGACCTGGACGACCTAGCAAACAGAATATATGGGTAAAAAAAAAAAATTAGTTTGATATAAACAACTCAAATTATTTCATCAATTTTGTTCTCCCATTTATTTTATATTTTTTTCATTAAATTTGATGAAAAAATAATTTTTAATATTTTAAATATTTAAAATTTGATGATTTTATTTTAATTTAATTTAAAATAAATTTTGAATCCCTTTTTATCAAATGAAAAAAAGATCATAACTAGTATTTAAAGGGAGGGATTTGTTTTATGGGTGAAGCACCAATAAATCTTAAAATATGATTTTATAAATTGTTTAGTCCTTTTTTTTCTTATGAATCCAAATGCCCCATTAAAATATAAATTACATAAAAGGATAGTCACTTATATATTTGGGTTTAATTCTTTAGAAATAAAAGTGGGTTTCTCAAAATGTAAAATTACACATTTAGGCAATTTGCACTATAGAAGTTTTGAATTTTTTCTTATTCTAGAATAAATCTCACATTACAAACAAAAACCTGACACTCTAATATAATACTCCAATAACGTAATAGTTCAATATAACACATTTAAAAACTCTTTAGTGTATCTTTTTCAAACGTAACATTCAAAAAAACTCTTTGGTGTATTTTTTCCAAACTTAATGCTCCAATGTAACAAGAAAAAAAAAATCTTAGTGTACTTTTTTCAAATGTAACACTCCAATTATTGTAATTTCAAACGTAACACTTTAATGTAACATACTCCAATGTAACACACAAAAACATTAAAAAAACTCCTTTGTGTACTTTTCTCAAATGTAACACTCATAGTTTGAAATTATGCGTTTGCCCAAAACTTATTAAGGAATATTTGTACTCCTTTTAGAATGGTTTGAAGAATCTCACATTCTTTATTTTTTAAATGTTGCATTGGAGTATTACGTTTAGGAAAAGTATAGTAAGATTTTTTTTTTTTTTTTTTTGGTATCACATTGAAGCGTTACGTTTGAAAAAAAAAAAATATACCCAAAAATGTTTTTTTGTGTGTTACATTAAAGTGTTACACTAAGAAATTTTGTTAGAGTATCATATTGAAGTGTTACGTTTAGAAAAAATAAACTAAGGAGCTTTTTTGTGTGTTATATTACAATGTTACACTAAGGAGTTTTTATGTATTACATTAGAGTGTTACACTAAGGAGTTTTTTTAGAATATTATATTAGAGTGTAGTATTTGGAAAAAACACACTAAGAAGTTTTTTTTAATTTTTATGTTACATTAGAGTGTTACACTGAGGAGTTTTTGTGTGTGTCACATTAGAGTGTTACATTAAAAAAAAAATTTAGTGTTATATTAGAGTGTTACATTTGAAAAAAAATGCACTAAAGAGTTTTTTTGTTTGTTACATTTGAGTGTTAACTAATGAATTTTTTTGAAATGTTATATTGGAGTGTTATATTTGGAAAAAATACATTAAAGAGTTTTTTTATGTGTTACATTAGGGTATTGCACTAAGATTTTTTTTTTAAGTATTACATTGGAGTGTTATGTTTGAGTGTTATAGTTTGAAATTATACATTTGGCCAAAACTTACCAAGTAGTTTTTATACTCTTTTTGAAATATTTGAAAAATCTCACATCCTTTTGAAATGTTTAAACAATCTCATATTTTAAGTCATTTTTATATATTTTTTTAAATGTTTTTTCAAATAAAAAAGATTTTTATATAAAATTCATCCAAAATTTGATTCTCATATATTATGTTCCTTATCTTTCTAGCCCAACAAAAAAAAAAAAAGAACAAAAAAGGAGAAGGAACATAATAGAAATAAGAGTATAATCATAAAATTGAATTTTTAAATAATATATTAAGGCCTTATTTGTCATCTTCTAAAAAAATAAAAAGTTAAAAAGTCACTATCCTATTCAAGGCTTGGTTTGGCATGTTTGAAAAAAGTTAAAAAATCACTATCATATTTAAGTCACATCACCTCTCTAACACATCACTTCAAACCCAACCTATATTTCATAAAAAGTCAAAAAGTGTACTTATTTAGATCATCCCAAACAACCTCTTAGTCACATCATCTTATTTAAGTCACATCACCTCTCTACCACATCACTTCAAACCCAACCCATACCCAATATATATTTCATAAAAATTCAAAAAATGCACTTTTTTAGAACATCCTAAACAACGTCTAAATCTACTATTCTTTTTTTTAAATTAATAGGATGGTTTGTGATGATCTAAATAAGTGTACTTTTTAACTTTTTATGAAATATGGGTTAGGTTTGAAGTGATGTGTTAGAGAGGCGATGTGACTTAAATAAGATGATGTGATTTAAATAGAATAGTGACTTTTTGACTTTTTTAGATCATGCCAAACAAGGGACACCATTTTTTGAGACTGAAGCCTAGTTTGGCATAATACATAAAGTCAAAAAGTCACTATTCTATTTAAATCACATCATCTTATTTAAATCACATCATTTCTCTACCACATCACTTCAAATCCAACCCATATTTCATGCTTTTTCGTAAAAAGTCAAAAAGTGTACTTATTTAGATCATCCCAAACAATCCCTAAGGCCTTGTTTGTCATGTACTAAAAGGGTTAAAAAAGTCAAAAAGTCACTATCATATTTAAGTCACATCATTTTATTTAAGTCACATCACCTCTCTATCACATCACTTCAAACTCAATCTAAACTCAACTTATATTTCATAAAAAATCAAAAAGTGCACTTATTTAAAACATTCCAAATCAAGCCTTACAAGGAAATTTCAAAATGAGATCTATAAAAAAAGGACAATGATAGAAATCACTAAAAATAATATTCTAAAACAATTACTAATAATGTACCATTCATTTTTTAAAAATAAAAATAAAAAAACAGACACAACAATTATGTGGTGGCACTAATTAGTTGCCCCACTCATTTTCCTAAAAAAAAATCTTTTGACGTGTGTTATATGGGGGCATTTCCCTAAATAAGCCAAAATAATAAGGGAATTCCCAAACTAAGCCTAGTTTTGAAAGAATTCCCAAAATAGGCTAAATCGCGGTTCACAATCGCTAGTTCAACACTTGTCCAACAATCTTGTGTGAAATCTGGGCAAAGTTAAACTCACTGTTACGAAACGCGAGTTTGATTAAGAACTCGTGGTTAGGAAACGCGAGTTTGATTAATTTTTTTTTTTTGTTTTGAACTCGCTTTTCACAAGCACGATTTCATCCAAAAAAAAATTTCCATGGAACTCGCTGTTTGGAACCACGAGTTCATAAAAAAAAAAAAATTTCTTCTGAACTCGCTTTCTGAAAGCACGAGTTTAGCAGAAATGATTTTTGTTCTGAACTCGCACTTTGTAACCACGAGTTCATCAAAACCCACGTTTTATGAAAAAAAAAATTTCTTCCACCCTCACTCTTTAGAACCACGATTTTTTACCAAATTTTTTTATGAATCGCGCTTTTAGCGTAATTTTTTTTTTTAATTTCAATTTTACTAAACTTTAAAGAAAAAATTTTCGTTCTTTTGTTTATGTTGTCATTGTTTTGGTGATAATATATTTCAAAATAATTTTTTTGGTTAAAATTCTTTTTACTAAAACCATTCTCATATTAATTTTTTTTTTCTTTCCTTATGTCTTTATTTTGGGTTAGAATGTGTAATTCAACATTTTTTTATTTTGTTTGACTAAAGTAAATTTATTTTGTTTTTTCTTGTGTTTGTTTTGGGTTAGAAGGTAATAATGTAATTCATAAATTTTTTTAGCTTTAGTTAAGCCGTTTTGATGTCAATTTTTTTATAATTATTATTTCTTTGTTTTGTGTTAGTGTAGACACCCCATTTTTGACCGCCTTTAAGACTTGGGCACTACTGATGGTTTACTTGTTGGAGAAAGGTGTGCAGTGCACAGGTTCAGTTTCTTCGGCAAAGAGAGAGGCAAATCTCAACTTCATACCCTATTGTGGACCAAAATTATTTTTGACGGTTTTTATACCTTAAAACCCTCTCTTTCAAAACATTTTTGAAATAAAATTCCCACGATGTTCCGACGCTCGCATTTCGGTAAATGTTGCGCTTTTCGGTAAACCGAGCAAGGACAAAGGGGAGATGAATGAAAGAGAGATGAAATCTTTGAAAAATCTTTCAAAACACCTTACTTAGGGGTTTGAAGTTGAAGAAAAGAGGAGAAGAGGGGAGAAAACTAGTTTGGGAGTGGTTCAGCATGAATCCGGGAAGGAGAAAAGTCTGCGCGGCTTCCCCGAAACGGGCATAACTCTTTGTACAAGAGGAATTAAAATATGGGGCCACCACCATTGGAAACCTTACTTCCGGGGCTTCATTTTGCACTCAAGAATCTCCTAAGTCCAAATCCGGGGGGAGGAGATATGGTTGGTTGAAGTCCGTTTGGACCGAATCTGCGCGGCTTTACGGAAACTGGCATAACTTTTTGTACAGAAGGAATTTTAATGCAAGGTTTGCGCCATTGGAAAGCTAACTTCCGGGGCTTCAATCTAGACTTCCACCAGCACTTTTTGACCTTACCGGATACCTACCGGCCATCCATTTATCCGACCGGTACAAAAGATTGACGGCCGACACAAAAGATTGCCGGCCAGCCAAAAGTGCCCAGAACTCAGATTTTTGACAGATATTTATCAATACACTGTGAAAGATATTTCCAATTGGGATATTTCGACCAAAAGCTCTTGTTTTCATATATATAGAGCCATATATCTCATATTGGAGGAGGAGAACAAAAAAAGAAAATCTTGGGAGCTTCTCACTCTAAAACATCCCTCTCTCTCTTCAAAACCTCTCAAATTCTTGGGCCTTTTCTTGATCACTACCAAGCACCACCATCACCACTCCATTTCCAGCCGCAAGGAAGGGTTTTTCAGAGGCTTAGGAGCAGCAAACTTGAGCCAAGAAGCAACAAGAGTGTGATCTTCAAGGGTAAGTATCAATCACCCTCTTTTGGCACTTTTTTTGCACCATTCCTCTACCCTACTTGCTCACTGTTTTAGACTCCGGCCCCAACTGAAAGGGGCCTTATTTTGAGCTATTCTAAATTTTTGTTTAAGGGCTCAACCCTGTTTAAGCCCTCTATGATGCACTTGCTTCAATATCATTTTGTATGTCAATATCTTGCATGCTTTTTCTAGCTCATGTGTGATCTATTTCTGAGCCTGATATAAACTGTGAGTGGGCCTATTTTGAGCCCCTCTTCAACATTGAAGAAGGGCTCAACCCTATTTGGCCTCTCTATCATGCACTTGCTTCATAATCTCTCATATTTACCGTAAATTTGCATGATCTGTTTAGCCTCTGTGCGATCTGTTTTGGAGCATGTCATGAACTGTGAGTAGGCTTATTTTATGTCCCTATACAACATTTTAGAAGGGATCAACTTCATTGGGGGTCTCCATGTTATACTTGTCATTATACCCCTCTTTGGCCCTCATTTTGCATGCTTTGTTAGGCCTATTTTTCTTCTGTTTTCGGCCATGATCAGGTCTGGAAAGAGTCACATTTTGGCCTTCTTGTCATCTTTTGTTAAGGGTCCAAGGCTTTTTGGTGAATTCTTGGTGTACCTCTCTTTATAGCCCTCTTTTGGCTCATATTTTGCATGCTATGTTGAGCATATCTACATACTGTTTTGGGGGTTTTCATAAGCTGTAAATGTTCATATTTTTGGTCCCTCTTCAATGTTGTAGAACTGTATTTTTCATTTTGAGCATTACGTATACCATCTGCTTCATTGTTCCCCTCTTTTCCCCCATTTTTGCATGCTATTTTTTCCATACTTGTGATTGTTGTTTGGCCATGCTTTGTACTGGAAAAATTCTAGTTTAGGGACTTCCTAGCATCTTTCTTTACATTCCATGTCCATATTGTGCATGCATTACATAGCTATAGGCCATTTCGGGTGCCTAAATTCGCATTTCGGGACCATTCCTCGCATTTGGTGTCATTTCACCATCTTTCGGGACTGTTTTCCCCCATATTTCAGTGCTGAAATTCCATTGGCATGTTTGCATATCACTTTCTATGTCATTTCATGCCTTTATGTCATTGCCTCGGTTTGCGTGCCCGTGTGCACGCATTTCGAGGCACCTCATTTTCATCCATCGGCCTCTTATGTGAGTGTGGCTAAGGCTCTCTCATGTTAGTGTAAGCCCATATTGTATTGTTTATGTCATTTTAGCATCATTGCATTCCGTATGCCATTGCCACGGTTTGCGTGCCCGTGTGCACGCATTTCGAGGCACTTCACTTTTATCTGATGGCCTCCTATGTGAGTGTGGCTGAGGTCAACTTGTATTGGTGTAAGTCCATGTTGCATTGTGTATGCCATGTTTCAATGCGTTGTGCATGTTATGTTGTTAGCGTTGTGTATGCCATGTAGTTGCATTGCATGTTTGTATGTTAGCTTGCACGCTTAAGTTACATGTGCATTGTTGTGCATTGCCTTGCCTCTTGATCAACCATGATTGAGGTTGGGTCCCTTGTATGTTTGGTGTGCATTACATTTGATATTAAAATGCACACTTGACTCTTTGGCCATCATGCATGGAAATGCGCGATTGGTGGCCCGAGAATCGAGGCACATCCTCCTTTGAGTCACAAACATGATAAGGAATGTGTTTGGTGCATACATTGCTTGAATTGAGCTGCCATGCAAGTTTCGCCTCTCTCTTTGTGAGTTGCGGTGTTCTGCAGAATTCAAGGTCACGACAAGCGGTGTTTAGTGCCGACCGGCAGTCAATTTTCAGCCGATGGATCAATTCAGTGCCGGTGAGCTCAATCCACTGCTGGTGGAAGTTTTGTGCAGCCGGTAGTGATCTTCAGTACCTAAGGAAGTAGTTCTGAGGCTTTGGCAGTCTTCTGGGGTGCAAAGCAGGGAAAACAGAGGCAAGCTAGGCATGGCAGTGCAATTCCGAGCGAAACTCGAGCGCGTGCTGCATTTGGCTCTCCTCCCGAGGCGATTTACTGCTTTTCTTGGTTTAGTTAGTTTGCCAACTAATTAGGCAATTTGTAATATTTAATTAGCTTGTGTAGTTAATTAATTTGTATATTCTTTCGATCCCTCCGAGCGAGGGCATAATTGTAATAAGTGTGCGTGAGTGGGTGTATGTCTTCCAACCCCACGTCTTTCTTCCCTTTTATTTACGTGCTTATGATGGTAGATTAGGGCACGTCTATTTTTAGCATACCTTATGCAATGCATGCGTGCATCCATGCATTTGTCTAAACATGCACCGGGCTCGGTACATCATACAAACTGCATTGTATTTTAAATTCCAACTTGAATACGTGCATCAAATGATTGCATTTCACATGCCATTTTTTAGGGTTAGCCGAGCCTATCCTAATTACATGTTGTATGCGATGCATTAGCCATTTAACATGAACTAGGACATGCATGTTTGCTAACTAGTTTCTTGTTTTGGCACGGAGTACGATGTAAGTATTTACGCTTTAGCATACCACATGCGTGTAAATGTTGCCATGACAGTATGCTTACCATGCGGCTAAATGCTTACATGAGATAAACTGCCTGAATGCCTGTGGGTGGAGGTTGGATTGCTTGAGTTGGAATAACTCGTTGAAATCCGTATTTTAGCCTACTTGCGAGTAGCAATTTCAAACTGTTTTCAAAACGAACGGATATGCAATGTTTATTTCCAAATTAGGCAATCTAGTCTATACTTGTTTGCTGCACGCATAACATAGTAATTCTAGGTTAATAATTAGAACAAGAGCATGTAATGTTTTCAAAAACGGATATCACGGTTAGTAGAGGCCGGTCTTGATTTGGGCGAAAGGGGTGCTCATAATGACCTTCCCGATCGTACCCAAGCTCCCGAGCCAAGACCACTTTGGTGATGACGGACATGTGGCCTCGCACCGAGTCGTGGTTTCTAAATTTCCCATTTTAAAAATATTTAGGTGGCGACTCAGTCGCAAAGCAGTCCATGTTTGGCACTACTTTTCAAAAAATCTGTTTTCTCAAACGATTTGCCGGATTTGGACTCTTTGGTTCAGATGTAGAACCGTGACATTTTGAGTCCGAACTGTAGTGACCCCGATATGAACGGAACGGGACTTAACCCTCCCGAGGCGTTCAGGGACGTCTACAGTTAGAAGGTGTTATTCAGTAATTTGTTTGGGCTTTAAAAAATCCGTTTTCATTTAAATATATATATTTTTTCTTTTGTCTTTATTTTGGGTTAGAAGGTGATAATGTAATTCATAAATTTCTTTTCACTTTACTAAAGCCATTTTCATGTAAAGTTTTTTATTTTTTATTTTTTATTTTTTTTCTCTTGTCTTTGTTTTGGGTTAGAATGTGTTATTCAGAATTTTGTTTTGGCTTTACTAAAGCCGTTTTCATGTAAATAATATATATTTTTTTCTGTTGTCTTTGTTTTGGGTTAGAAGCTGATAATGTAATTCATAAATTTCTTCTCGCTTTACTAAAGCCGTTTTCATGTAAACTTTGTTATTTTTTATTTTTTTTCTCTTCTCTTCGTTTTGGGGTAGAATGTGTTATTCAGAAATTGGTTTTGGCTTTACTAAAGCCGTTTTCATTTAAATAATATTTTTTTTTCTGTTGTCCTTGTTTTGGGTTAGAAGTTGATAATGTAATTCATAAAATCTTGAGGAAAAACACACATAAGTCTCCCACAAAAATACATAAGTAGTACAAACATAAGTCTCGAACAACAATACATTGTGGACACCATGAACTGAACACACAATACATAGATAAACATAACAGTTAGACAGACAAATATTAGCCAGACAATCTGACCAACTCATTACGGAAACACTTACTCTAACACATACATTACATATTAATGCATGACCTAATATTGCCGAAGTGTAGACATTAACACCTAATTCGCGCTTAAATCAGTAGGTGGCTCAGAGTCTAAACAATCCGAAAGCTCAGCATCAGAGACAAGCTGAGGATCCTCCATGATACCCTTGATAGCCGCATCATTTGGTTCTGTTTTGTTCTTTTCGGCATCCTTCTTAACTATGTATAGCTGCATATCGCGGGCTAACCTACGGTTCATTTGAGAAATCTCACGTTGTAGTCTTTCACATAGTCGATCAACATTATCAGGATCTTCCTTTTGGATCTCAACAGAACGTGCTTTTGGCACCTTCAATCGATTTTCCCGACATAATCTTTCCATTTGGACTCGCTCTATAAATAGTGCGGGCCACTTCAGAAGTCTAGCGTTTGCTAAACCATATCCTGTTTGATTATCTGATGGTTCCTCCACCAAACCACATGGATCTCGATAGTACTTGGGCATGACAAAATGTCGCTTCCCAAACCTATCATGATAAGCACAAGAGGCATCTAACGAAGCAAATGGTGTTTCATCTTCAGTATCGCCACTTCCCTTCCCGCCGTCAAAACTGTCACCCCTTTGCAAGTTCCTACCACCTCTGCGATTCCCACTCCCTCCCATGAACCATGTAGCCATGCTAATTTTTTAAAACAAATGAATGATAATTTCGTAGGGCGAAATGAGTTGTAAGGTTGTGTCTTCACCTATAGTCGTTTATATAGTTGGTTATGAACAGCTTTAGAAATATGGCCCTGCATGACAATCCCACATAAACGAACAAGGTATGAGTTGTCAGTAGAATGAAAAACCAGAAAAAAGGAAATATTGTGCACCAAGTCACATGACTTGACAATCCATCTGCATATACCGACAAAATAAGGGCATGCTCACTGTAAGGTAAATCAGTGAATTCACTGTTGCCATGTGACTTTCTGAATTGAGAATCACACATATATTAATAAGAAATGAGTTGTCATTGTAATAAAAAAGTCGAGCAAAAATTTGAGAAAACCAAAGTCTGTGCACCAAGTCACATGACTTGAAGTCACATGACTTGACAATCCATCTGCATATACTGACAAAATAAGGGCATGCTCACTGTAAGGTAAATCAGTGAATTCACTGTTGCCATGTGACTTTCTGAATTGAGAATCCCACATACATTAATAAGAAATGAGTTGTCATTGTAATAAAAAAGTATTTCCAAAAAATTGAGAAAACCAAAGTCTGTGCACCAAGTCACATGACTTGACAATCCATCTGCATATACCCACAAAATAAGGGCATGCTCACTGTAAGGTAAAGCAGTGAATTCACTGTTGCCATGTGACTTTCTGAATTGAGAATCCCACATATATCAAGTAGAGATGAGTTATCACTGTAATAAAAAAATCAAGCAAAAAATCGAGAAAACCAAAGCCTGTGCACCAATTCACATGACTTGACAATCCATCTGCATATACCCACAAAATAAGGGCATGTTCACTGTAAGGTAAATCAGTGAATTCACTATTGCCATGTGACTTTCTGAATTAAGAATCCCACATATATCATTAAGAGATGAGTTGTCATTGTGTATCAAATAATCGAGCAAAATATCGAGAAAACCAAAGCCTGTGCACCAGGTCACATGACTTCACAATCCATCTGCATATACTGACAAGTCTCTCCACGATTTGACTACTCAATGTTTGAAAAAATAATGGTGCACCTTGTGAGTGAAACGTGGGTTAGGTAGGAGTACTTGGCCACCAATGTTTGTGAATATCATGGTGCATTCAAATCTGTCCAGAAAACTGGTGCATTAAAATCTGTCTGGAAAACTGGTGTTACACAGTAATTTCAGAAGTGTTGTTCTCTTTGGGTATAAATCCAGAAAATAACAAATCATCGTCATTAGAACTGGTTACAACTCTAGTTTTTATACTAAGAGAATCGTCAATTTCTTTAAAAAGGTGCAGAAAACAATCTGTTTGGGTATAATTAATTGTAAATAGTGATTCATCCCAACCAAATCAAGTAAAACCAATTGGGTTTTAAACTTAGTCCCCCAACTGGACCAACCACTTGGGTTTGAGCTTGTTTGTCCAGGCCCCGAAGTTTAGTTTTTTGTCAACCCCCCATTCCTTACCAGAGTCATCATTTGTACTGGACTTACAAGAATTGGAAGGCGACTCTTTCTTCTTTCCTGATGGAGATTGAAATTCTTTACGTAGAGGATCCTTATTTGACAAGGCGCAGTTAAGGGAAGCTTTTCACCGAGCTACCTGTTCTGTTTTATGTGTTATTGAAGGCGGTAGTTCGTTTCACCGAGTTTAGTTTTCTGTCAACCCCTCATTCATTACCAGAGTCATCATTTTTACTGGACTTCCAGGAATTGGAAGGTGACTCTTTCTTCTTTCCTAATGGAGATTGAAATTCTTTGTAAATTGATCCCTATTTCACCAGCCCCAGTTAAGGGAAGCTTTTCACCGAGCTACCTATTCTGTTTTATGTGTTTTTTTTAAGTATTCACATAATTCAACATACATTAATCCATTCATTAATCCAGGATCCCTATTAATTCAACATACATTAATCCGATGGAGATTGAAATTTTTCACGTACAGGATCCCTATTTCACGAGCCCCAGTTAAGGGAAGCTTTTCACCGAGCTACCTGTTCTGTTTTATGTGTTTTAAGTATTCACATAATTCAACATACATTAATCCATTTGTTAATCCAGAACATTCATTAACTCATTGCAATTCAATAAAGAAAGTCATGAACTAATAAATGTGCTGTTATAAATGTAATTATTTCATAAACTTCAGGTTCATTAAACAAATACTTCAAATACATCCGTACCTTAGATGAACAACAACATTGTCTTACACTCCAGACAACATACAAATATATATGGAAGATAAAGGTGTTTGATTTCTCATTCCTCATCTGACATGTAGTAGTCAGAGAGATATTTTTCATTGTTTAAGACATTATTTCGCTCAATCACTTTCAAATCTCTGTTGCTTGCTTCTGCCATTTCGGTGGCTAGCTGAAGCATGAAATGTCGACATCTTCGCATCAACATTCTGTTGTTCTCCTTCTTAATTCTACTAACTGCTTTTTCATAGTCACTGACATTTCGTCTAGCCATGGTTAATGAACGACGATGAGGTACCGGTGCCCCAAAGTTACGTAGATCATTAAACAATCCTTCTTGCTCCGTTACCCTGAACGCCCATTCTGCTCGGATACCAGCATAATAATCCTTCGGACTCGAGTACTTTTCGCTCTTGTAGTCATAACTAAATGGAGGTAGCAGCCACACTTTCGGATTTCTTTGTTGGCGTGAACTTCCTGCACCTCTTGAAGACATTGTTCCTAAAATAAACAAACAAATAATAATAGTAATTGTAGATATATTACTATTGTTATGACTTGAACAAACATCATACTGGGATTGTCGCTATTTATAGACATCATACTGAGGGTTAACTAGAGATGATCTAGTGACGATAATGCATGCTGGGGCACTATGGAAGAAATGATACCCGTGATATTATTTTTTAGCTTTTCATTTCATACAATCACAGTACCGTGACTTTGTGTACTGTGATGTAGTCACGGACGTGGTTGTCGAATAAAGTCATCATTGTAGGACAGAGGATGACACCGCAATCCCTTCATATTGGGCGATGAGTTGTCAAATAAAACAATATGCGATGAGTTGTCACATCGCCCCATGAAACTATTTTTTCATGCTTACTTTTTATCTGATGAAAGTAGTGACTTGGAATTGACGATTTCAGTACAAATTGGTATTTTCAAAAAATTATAAATGAAATTAAATCCTTAAATTTTCATTGTTTTAAACTAATATTCTTCATAAACAACCTATATTTTATTTTATTTTCACTTAATGAACTTCACAGTCATCCTAAAATATCCAATGTTTGCATTTTTTGCTTCTTTTTGTATATTCTGCAATGTGATAAAAAAAAATAAAGCATTTACTTGCGCTGCAGAAAGTCACATGCATCACGTAATGTGAGGAAAAAAGTGACAAACTATATAAGCATGGCAAAGTCAGAAAGTCAGATGCATTACTGCATCACTGCATAAAGCGACATGCATCACTGCATCACTGCACAAAGTCACATGCATCGCTGCACAAAGTCACATGCATCACTGCATCGCTGCACAAAGTCACATAGCATCTGAGGAAAATACAAAGCATCCAAATTATTACACCGGTTCAAGTAATTGGTGTGCATCACTGACAAATGTTGGACGTATCACCGCACCGAGCTACAATTTATTATCGTACCCTACCTACTGTGCCCTTGTGAATTATGCAATCTATTAAAATTTTGAGGGGGTGTCATAACAAAATAACAATAAATTAATAAATATGTTAATACACCTAAAAAGTAAAACAAATTTCTGAATAAATATTTCAAAGAATTTAAAAATATTTTAAAGATTTTGAAATTGTAATTTCACATTTATTTTTTTAAACAAATTTCAGGCAGAGAAATTTGACTACTTCAGACGTTTAGTCAGTTGATTAGCTTGGTTTTTATTTTATTATTTTTTTTTATGTTTTTACTTTTTGTTTTGGAATAACAATAAATTATGCAATTCATAAAAGTCGAAGTGACAACTCCTATCAAGTTGATGCATAGTTGTTCAGGTCATAAAAGTTGACGTGACAACTCTGCTGCATAGTTGATTACAATAATTTCATACATACAGCTACCATGTATATATATGGTATAAATATCGCATCATACCATAACAAAAGTTTTACAGCTATTTCGAGCGATATCATCATGAGATATACGGTGGTTGATCTATATTCAGCAATTAATCGCTATTTGGTTGCAGATGGAGATGAATTTGAATACCCAATGAATCCAAATCTGCGTTACTCACGTGCCACCGTCAATACCATGAGAGCTGAGTGGGAATTTCGCAAAACACGAGCAAACGTTCTCGTTGAGCTATGTCGTGAAGTTAATCTTAAATTTCCTCGCCGGTTAGCCATGCGTATGCCAACTGACACTCCACAGTTGTTGCAAAGGGCATTGCATCGTATCCGCGACGAGGTTAATCGCATGACCCAACGTTTGCAAAGGTCCGAACTAATGAAGACTGCAAATGAGCGTGCCGAAGATGGGTTAATGGATGATGCACACCAGTACTACGCCTGGAGCATGGATGTTATGTATGAATATGATATTGAGATGTCAGATGATGATGACAATGAATGAAATTGTTTGGATGAATGCCCAAACCATTTCTGTAATGCATGCAATTTGTAATGGTTATCCACGACTTATCAATGAAGGGAGATATTTCAATTGTTTTCGAATATTTATTGTAATTCTACCTTTACTTTCTCTCCGTTATTGTTATTTTGAAGAACGCTACTTGAACTAGACTTTCATGATTTCATGCATTATTGATGTGGAATATAATAATGATACTTAATGAACAAGGTATGAGTTCATATCGATTGATAGTTGAAATACTTGTGTTTGTTTAGATATTTATTTTGTCTCCTTTTTGTTCATATTGCTCCCCACAACTATCCATTATGCAATGTTCACATTTTTTTCCCAGATTTTTGTTGTATAACATTTTTACAAACCTGTAGCAACACAAGTGGTCCTCCAATCTCATTTAATCATAAAATCCTATCAATTCTTATCAATTTTTTCCTATTTTCATTTTCATTTTTATGGAAATCATCAAAACAAGTAAGAATAAAAAATTGTGAAATTATATTTTTCGAAGAAATAAGTATGACACATTTACATCATCTGTACAAGTTTGATATACAAACACTATAACAAAAACTATAAATAAAATAAACTATACACTCCACATCACACCCGCTAATGCCCTAATCTGCCTCCAGTCCCACAACCCCGACCGTGGACCTCCCTCCTCGGTCTCCTGCGGTAGACTCTCTAAATATCTAGCTCCTGTAGAGCTTGTGACTGTGACTCCCCCTCTACTGCATGTGCTGCCCCTGATGCTGGCTGTGGCGGAAGATCGAATACTGTCGTGAGCTGTGAAACTCCATCATCTGGTGCAACTGTATCAAGATCTGTAGCTGGAGCTTGACCTCTGCCTCTGCCCGCACCCCGACCTCTGCCGCGACGTCCGCCACGACCAAAACCTCAGCCTCTCCCGCGTGCTCTAGGGGGGGCTCAATATGGCCCTCAGCGTCAACGTGGGAGATGTCAGTGAGAACTGCATCATGTGTACTCATGGTCACGGTGGAACTGTCTGGTGGTGGTAACTGAGTGGGTGGGGTAACAACGTCATGCATGTATCGGGGCGGTGTCCAATCAGGGTCAGGCTCATAAGGTATGCCAGTATGCTGCGTAAGAAGTACGTCGAGGGAATTTGTAGATATGTATGCATAGTATGTGGTGGGGTCGAAGCGATGTCGAAGGAGGCGATGTGGCGGTATTTGAAGTGGAAGGCGCTTAACGCGGCGGCGATGTGTGGAAGCATTTCTTTGAGTGTACACCGTAGTGGCCGAAATGCAAACGATCTCCCCGATGGGCAAGCTGGAATGCCTGGTACAATAACTCTCGGATCTCTGCAACGGCCTCCAAGGCATGCTGTGTATCACGTCTCAAATGGGCGTCCTCAGCCAAGTGAAACGACCTCCCAGCTCCAGCCACCTGAACAAACATTCAGACGTATTATTAGGCTACAGTTCACTGAAAGTAAATCAAGTATGCTTTTAATAATTATCTGACACATAATATGATACTCACCAATGCCTCAAGATAAGGGCCAACTCCACGATATCGGACTCGAGACCGTGGCTCGGATTCCCGACTAGTAGGTGTGTATGTCGCCGATACCACAACATGTAAGTCGGAAGAGGATCACCTCATCGGCTGTAGTCGGCATAATCTTGTCGCGGGCATCCCTGGCCAGATATATCGCATATAAAACAGACGCCCGGTCGATGCCGGCTGGTCACGCCTATCGATGGCGTGCAAGCGCCACTCGATGTCGAACCGATCCGATGCACCGACCAAAAGCGTCGGAGGACACGATGGGGAAGATGCCACTCAACCACGTCAAAACAAATAAGTGGCACTCTCGCCATCCATATCTCCTGACCCAGTCGGCAGTAGTCAGGGAGCGTATCGAGGACCCCAGCGTAAGGTTGCCAGATAAACTACAATGACGACAAATAATTTAAATTTTGCTCGTGAATTGAAAACATATACAATGAAGAAGACAACTAAAACGCACTCAAAAAAGTTCATACCTCGCCCTCGATCATCCGGTCCAGCTGGTCTCTATAACCTACCCCTAGGTGGGCCGAGACGACCTCGTGGCCCATGTCACCCCTCCACCGGCTACCTCGCGGTCCGGTGGGCAACTGCATGTCCCCCTCACCCATAGGAAGCTCACCAGGACCAACCGGTTGCCGCCTAGACGGGGCAATGCGAATCAATCTCTCCCATGCCCAAATCTGCAATAGTTTGAACACAATTACAATACTGATATATGGCTATAAATATGAATTGACATGTAATAAAATTGTTACTAACTCAGAGCAACACAAGTGGTCCTCAATCTCCCTCGTACCCACCGATTTTCGACATAGCATCCTATACAACCATGCCAGAGCCGCGCTACCCCAGCTGTACTGCCCAATCTCCTCAATGTCTCTCAGCAATGGCAAGTACATCAGCTTGAGCAGGTTCTGTGACTTATCAGGGAGAAGTACCCCCCCAATAAGCCACAGAATATATGCTCGGGTATGCTGCTGTACCAACTCATCTGGAGCATGATCTGGAAGATGAGCAAAGTGCTCGGCCAGCCACCTCACCCTCACTCTACCTGGCTGTAAATCTGCTGGTGTAGGTGCTACTCCTAATAGCTCAGCACATAGGGCTATCCACTGCCCCGTCGTGAGAGAAGAGTCAACTCCAGTAACTGCTCGGCCATCAATCCGAAGACCATATAGGACGGAGACGTCCTGCAACGTGACGGTGGCCTCCCCGATCGGGAAATGGAATGTATGAGTCTCTGTGCGCCACCTCTCAACGAGAGCAGTGATGAGTGCGTGGTCCAGTCGAATGTGCCCGACACGATACACACCATAGAATCCCACGCGTAATAGATACTGCAAGACTCTATGGTCCAACGGATGCTCCCACAATCCAGAATCTGCCCGACGGCATGTCAACACGGTGCGTGCCTCATCCTGCATAACAGAATTACCAGTTCAAATAATAACATTATCCCAAAATATACAACAAAATGCAACGTATTTTAATTGTAGTCGTAAAGTGCAACAAACGTTATTGCATACCGGACGGTCCCACATCTTTGTCGGCCGATGTGCCTGTCTCAACAGTGGAACCTCCTCAGGTACATGTGCCATGAAGCCTGTACAACTGAATTATTAGATCATCCATATCAAAAGCTTATTTAATCATAACATAATAACAGAGAAAACTGTAATTATTGATTTTGTACTGAATGATGTAAAATACAATGAAGTAAATGTTATGGGTTCGAGAAAAAGACAAATTTATGTACCACTTACAAGGAAGCAATTCGAAATTAATGATTACATTTATGGCATATTTGACAAAACTGAAATATTTATTTTGTAATGCTAAAAGTTTGAATAAATTATAAATTTTGCAAAATACATATAAAATTTTGTAATTGTGAACAATGACCACAACATTCCAATTTTTAAAATTTTAATTTATAATAGGTTAATTTTTTTAAAATTTGTAAATTTTAAAAAAATTATAAAATGTGAACAATGATTGCAGCATTGGATATTTAATTTATTCAAAAATATAAAATTTTGAAATGGTAGAAGAACTACGTGATTAGTAGACCGTGAATATTATAATACACATTTTGAATCAAGTACTCCGTGAAAAACTAGTACACATTTTCAATAAATTATAAAAGTTTGAATAAATTGTACACATTTTCAATTTTGCATTACACATTTTTTACTGAAGTACACATTTTGTAATACACACTTCAAATGTACGACCCTATTTACAAATAAAGAATTTAAAAATACATAATTAAATGTTCTATTACAAATGAAGAATTTCAAAATGATATATTACAACATGTAAGTAGTACATAGTCTTCATCGACCAAGTCGCGGGACATGTCTTTGTCATGACTTTGTCTGGTGGCACTCACGCAAGCAGTCATCAACGCTTTGTCGATATATCCATCTCATTTGAATACGAGCCATAGATGTACGACCCGTTTTACTTCTCATGAGCCGAAGGTCATTAGGCATTAAGGTCCACTGCGGATCATCCCAATAATCTTCATGCGGTATTGGGTTGAATTTAGTTTCCCAAACTCTCATGTATCTGAGGCTTTGTATCTTTGGATCAACATCTTGGAATGGATTGTCACCACATTCAGACATTACAGCGAGCATATGAGAACATGGATAGTGTCTTATCTCATATTTCCCATAACTGCACGTGGGTTGATTCATCCGCACAATCTGTCTATTGTGACCTCGTCCACAGCGAAAAGATGTTTGCACCTCAAATACACGGCGGGGCCTATAAGATAATATTAAAACAAACTAATCAAGTTCATGTTTTTAGATGTAATTAACTGAACAACATAATAATAATAATTTTTTCATATTACAAACTAACCTGTCATACGATATCAACTTGAAAGTATTTCCCCTTGCGATACCCTCCTCCATAGTTCTTTGCATCTCTCTAGGGTATTGGAAGTCATTGCGTACATCTGTTTCAGCTTGGGCTCCCATCTCGTCAAAATATTTGACGAGTCGTCGAAATGTGAATTCAACCATAGCTGAAATAGGTAAGTTCCTTGCACCTTTCAAGGCATTTGTTGAAGCACTCTGCATCATTACTAGTCAATACCCCGGCGATATCCACCGTCATATGCAAGGGCCATCCTCGAGATTCATCTTGTGGACCCAATCGATGGCTTCTTGGTTAATAGCAGATGTCGATCTAAGTAACCATTACACTTTACGTCGTTGATCGGCCTCACCTTTCCACAGAAATTGTTTGAGCTCCTTATTTCTGAAATGTGTGTTAAAGTTACTGCAAACATGTCGAAGGCAGTGCCGATGATATCCAACAAATTGTAGCGAGGGATTCAGCCAATGCCGCCTCACAGCAGCTAAGATACTCTCAGCTCGATCAGATATCAAAGTAACTCCTTGTCGGTCCATGACAATATGTTCCTTGATATTTTGAATGAAGAACGACCAAGACTCCAAACTCCCCCTGTCGACAACAGCGAATGCAAGCGGTAATATTTTGCCATTGGTAGTGACAATTGTTGCTACAAGTAACACACCAGTGTATTTACCGTATAAGAATGTACCGTCTATAGTTATAACAGGCCTACAATATCTAAAGCCATCGATGACGGGTTTGAAAGACCAGAAAACAAAGTGGAATGTGTTGGTTCTAATTCTGATTTCACAAGTGCAATGTGAAACAGTGGAAAACACAAAAAGAGTCCATATCCGACAAATTGTTTTGGAAAATCGATGTTTGAATCAAATGCCAAAAATGGACTGCTTTGCCAGATTTCAGAGTCGCCACCTAAATATTTATTTTAGGAAATTTAGGAAACCCATGACTCGTGCCAAAGGCCATTAGTCCGTCGTTACCAAAGTGTCTTGGTTCGAGAACTTAGGTATGAGAGGGGAAGGTCAATAATTGAACACCCCACTCACCCGATCAAAGATCGGCCTCTACTAATCATGATGTGATTTTTATGTACAATATATGCTCTTGTTCTATAGGTAACATACAAGTATAGACTAATTTCACAAAAAGTTGGAACGTTTGATTCTATGTTTGTTTTAAAAAATGTTTTGAATATGTATCACTGAAAATGGTGATTTCATATATACATGAATCAAAGTATCCCAATTTAAGTGATTAGCCTTCATCCACAGGCATTCAAACAGGTATATCAAGTAAGCATTTAGCCTCATGGTAGTATGTTTGATATGACAGCAATCACACTTATGCAATATGCTAAAGCATAAAAACTTACCTTATGTCCGAAGGCGAGTCAAAAGAAAGTAAGTAGTTAGAAAAAAATGCATGATCCTAATTAATGCGATATAGCTAATACAACACATACAATGTGCAAGTAATAAGCTCGGCTACTAGCATGGCATGCGAGTCAATTCAAGGCATGTGATAGAGCATGTATTCAAGCAAAAAGTTTGAATTTGACATTTGAATAATATGATGAGCCGAACTTTTATGCATGCAAACAGATGGATGCAAATCATGGAAAATGCTAAATTAAACATGATGTCCCTAATCTAACCATCATAAGCTGGTAAATAAAAGGGAGAAAGACGTGGGGTTGGAAGACATACACATTATTACAAATTTGTCTACCCTCGCGCAGGAGGGTCCGAATGTCCAAATACGCCCTCACGCAGGAGGGTCCGAATGTCCAAGTGTACGAATAAATAATTATTACAAAACCGAATGAATAATAAATGAAAGGGGCTGTCTAATTTATTACAATAATTGATGTAAGGCAAGCCTTGACACAATAAATTCAGTATAACGTCCGACCGAATTCAATTAATCATATTGGTTCTTTATGTCGGTTGTAATCCAATTTTAATCAATTTTATTAGCTTTTTTTATTACCTGTCCATTTCTTTATATTTTCTCCTGTTTGTGCAAAAATGATATTTACATCCACTAAGTCTGAAATGCAATAAAGGAAAATCGATTAATAACTTAACCCGAATAAACCTTATTTTCTTCAGAGGAAATCACAAAGGAAGAGTCAAACTCATGTACAAGTTAGGGATTTCAAGTCAAACTCAAGATGTGCAACAAGGACTAGTCAAACTCAAAAGAGTAATAATGACTTAGGAAAACCCAAACTTGAGTGATAAGGACTTGAAATCCAAACTTGATAATGAGTGATAATGATACTTTCCTTGGCGATTTCCAATGGTCAATTAATCCCTTAATAGTAAATAAACAGGTGATAAATTCTTCGGGGGAAATTACAAAGGAAGAGTCAAACTTATGTACAAGTTAGGGATTTCAAGTCAAACTCAAGATGTGCAACAAGGACTAGTCAAACTCAAAAGAGTAATAATGACTTAGGAAAACCCAAACTTGAGTGATACTGACTTAAAATCCAAACTTGATAATAAGTGATAATGACACTTTCCTTGGTGATTTCCAAGGGTCAATTAGTCCCTTAACAGTAAACAAACAGGTGATAAATTCTTCGGGGGAAATTACAAAGGAAGAGTCAAACTTATGTACAAGTTAGAGATTTCAAGTCAAACTCAAGATGTGCAACAAGGACTAGTCAAACTCAAAAGAGTAATAATGACTTAGGAAAACCCAAACTTGAGTGATACTGACTTAAAATCCAAACTTGATAATAAGTAATAATGACACTTTCCTTGGTGATTTCCAAGGGTCAATTAGTCCCTTAAAAGTAAACACACTGATGAATAAAGAGAAATGAAAAATAAAAGATTGTACTTTAGTATAAGAACATGTATACATTTGGGGTAGTGAACCTCCAAAGAATTTAAACCGTTAAGTATAGAACGTTTTATGCTTTTGGTGGTAAATCGCCTAAGAGATTAAATCAGTAAGCATAAAACGTTGTGTACTTTTGGTAATGAATCTCTTAAGTATAAAACGTTTTATGCCGTTGGTAATGAATCTCCAAAGAGATTAAACCATTAAGCATAGAGCATTTTATACCTTTGGTAATGAACCTCCTAAGAGATTAAACCATTAAGCATGGAAGAGTTCCTTTCTTATACTTGAATCACAATCTTAATTTTTCATAACTTTTTAATCGAAATAAGCAAAGAATGGAGGGAGGTTGCAGAGATGATTATGCGAAATTGATTAATTGGTTAGTACAAACAAACTTGATATTTACAACATAAATCATTGAAATAAATTAAACAGCCCCCTAACTAGCATATAATAAAGCGAGCAAAATTAAATAATGGAGGTATTATTCACATTGGAGGTATTATTCATCGTCGGGTTACTATTCACATGGGAGGTTACTATTCACCGCCGGGATAAATTATTTAAAGTAAGAAATTATAACAATTTATATACAATATTTAAATTACAGCAGATATATGGGTGGTGCAGTGGTGCAGCCATCCCATTAAAGCGATAAAAAAAAAGTTATAAAACGAGGTAAATAAAGTATTTAAACAAATTAGGTACTATTCACCGCCGGAGGTTACTATTCACCGCCGGGATATTTATTTAAAGTAATAAATTACAACAATTTATATACAATATTTAAATTACAGCAGCTATGTATGTGGTGCAGTGGTGCAGCCATCCCATTAAAGCGATAAAAAAAGTTATAAAACGAGATAAATAAAGTATTTAAACAAATTAGGTCACATTTTTAAATTAAATGACAATTTGCAAAAACTCACCTTATGGGGAAATGATGAATTTTCTGAGTCACAAACTCTCTTTTGACTACTCTCAAGTCTGTGGAATATGTTCTCAATTCTCAGTTCAAATTTTGAAATTACAACTTTAGTGGTTGTTTTTTGAATGGTGTATTGATGAAATGAAAATAAAAATATTAAAGAAAATATTTTATTTTCCCTCTCTCCCTAAAAAATTCCCTCTCAAACTTACTGAGTCTTTCCTCTCCCAAAATCCCCTCAGAATTTCCTCTCTGCTGAGCCTCTCCGAATTTCCCAGAATTCTCCCTTTAGAAAAATTCTTTCCTTCTGCTGAGCCTCTGATTGCCTTATATAGGCAAATTCTAAGATAATAATAATAATAATATAATAATAAATATAATAATATATATATGCATATGGTGCGTTAGTTGAGTCGGCGGTGCCGACTCCACTTTTATATTTATTATTATATTTTTTTGTTTTTTATAATATATATATATATAATATAATATAATATAATATATAAAATATCTAAAATATATAATTTATACCAAAATATATAATATATAATATACTAATATAATTTTATATAAAATACTAAACATATACTATAATAATTTTAAATACATAATAATTTGTTTTATTATTTTCTTTTATATAACATACACAAAAAATATGAACAAACACATAAAATTATGAAAAATTATAAAAGTACTAATTTAATGAAATATTCAATATTTTAAAATAATTTGGCCATAATGGTGAAGGTTGGGATTAAAGGTCAAATTCCATTTTCTTTTACTGAGAATTCTGCGAGAAACACATTCTAATTGTCATCATCGGGTAATCAAAAGAAAGCGCCCAAGTCTCAGGGCCGGTCAAAATGGGGTGTCTCTGATTTGCCCCTCATTGTGAGCTTCGAAGTCATTTCATGACGTGAGTGAATGTCAAAGCCCGAAGACGACCCTTTTGACAAGGCCGTAAGACTTGGGCAATCAAACAAGATGCAATGCATGTGGTTGAACCAGAAGATTGCCTACGTATCCCGTTTGCAAGGAATCAAACTAGCGTAGTTTAGGGACAAGATGCAGAATGATATATAAAACATAACTTATGATCATGCAATGAAATGCAAAACATAACTTATGATCATGCAATGAAACGCAATCAAGACAATGATGTGACACTGAATGAAAGCATAAATGTTGGATGTAGTGAATGTGAGATCCAAGCAACCGTCATGAGAGGAGGAAAGTAAACTTGAGATCCAAATCGTCTTCTGGAGAGGAGTATTTGAGATTGAGATCCAAACGCGTCTGTCATACTGTGAGGAGTATTTGAGATTGAGATCCAAACGCGTTTCTGCGAGAGGAGTATGTGAACTTGAGATCCAAAGCGCGTCATCTGCGAGAGTATTTGAGATCCAAACCGCGTGGCGTCTCACGCGAGAGGAGTATTTGAGATCCAAACCGTCGTCATCATCGAGAGGTATTTGAGATCCAAACGGCGTCGTCATCTGAGAGTGTTGAGATCAAGCGGCGTCTGTCATACGCGAGAGGAGTATTTGAGATCCAAACGCGCGGTACGCGAGATGAGTATTTGAGATCCAAACGCGTGTTAGGTACGCGAGAAGAGGAAAGTGAACTTGAGATCCAAACGCGTGTTAGGTACGCGAGAGGAGTATTTGAGATCCAAACGCGCGGTACGCGAGAGGAGGAAAGTGAACTTGAGATCCAAACGTGTGTTAGGTATGCGAGAGGAGTATTTGAGATCCAAACGCGCGGTACGCGAGAGGAGTATTTGAGATCCAAACGCGCGGTACGCAAGAGGAGGAAAGTGAACTTGAGATCCAAACGCGTGTTAGGTACGCGAGAGGTATTTGAGATCCAAGCGGCGTGTTAGATGCATGAAGAGAGGTATTTGAGATCCAAGCGGCGATGCGAGAGTATTTGAGATTGAGATCCAAACGCGTTTGTCATACGCGAGAAGAGTATTTGAGATCCAAACGCGCAGTACGCGAGAGGAGTATTTGAGTCCAAACGCATCTGTCATATGCGAGAGGAGTATTTGAGATCCAAACGTGCGGTACACGAGAGGAGGTGTCGTGGTGTAAACAGACAGGTGCACCTGCTATTTTTAATCGATTTGCAATCCAAACGCGTCTTACGCGAGAGGAAAGGGGGAAGGTTTTAACTAGGTAAACATCAAATCTAGCATCATTCACATGAAAGGAGCGAAGGTAAATTCGAAGCCCAAACGTGTCTTATGCGAATGGAAGAAGGTATGGTAGAAGGTATGGTAAAATGATTTCTTGTTGACAAGGGGTAACCTTCACAGATGCCCCTTTTCTTCCTGATCATATTCACAACTTTCCCTATTCTCCAACGAGGTGACAGACTAGGTTGGTTCAGTATCCAGAATTGGGGCGCATATACGCTACCTCAGCCTATGGGGCTACCATACAGATTTCAAGCCGAGAATGCACCCCTGGATGCACCTCTGGGTATTTAAACCAGACTTTAGTCTCGGAAATCCCGAACCTTTTGTGTTCTAGGTATCTCCATTCGAACTCTAGTTTCCACCGTCGCAGTTGGTCTCATAGGAACTCATTGCAATCACAGGCAGGTGGCTATACCAGACCACCTGAAGTCGTTTGGGCACGACAAACACCAAAGGAATTACACCTTCAGAGGATTTAAAGTCTCCTAGACCGGAAAAAGAACACTAGGCGCACCTGTTGTTTTTAACCTATTGAATGGGCATGGATGCCACTTTACTTCCTAATCATATTTACAACTTTCTCTATTCTCCAACGGGGTGACAGACTAGGTTGGTTCAGTATCCAGAATTAAGGCGCATATACACTACCTCAACCTATAGGGCTACCATACAGATTTCAAGCCGGGGATACACCCCTGGGTATTTAAACCAGACTTTAGTCTCAGAAATTCCAAACCTTTTGCGTTCTAGGCATCGCCATTCGAACTCTAGTTTCCACCGTCGCAGTTGGTCTCCTAGGAACTCATTGCAAACACAGGCAGGATAATACACAGATATTTACATATAAATGTACACAGATATTTACAGATAGAATACAGACATATACATAGATATATACAATATATATACAGGTATATACGACACAGACATATACGGCCCTATACACAAACATATACGGATATATACATAGATGGAGAATATTCCGTTTGCAACCGTCACCGGGTAGATGCCGTTACTAAGAAGGCACATTCCGTTCGCTGACGTCAGCACACGTACGCAAAACATGCAAAAAGAAGAAAGGAAAATCACAAAATGGATAGACATGGAATGTGGGGTTTCGAACCCCTAACCTCAAGCTCGGCCTCCGAGTCCTTAGCCACTGAGCCACGTCACTCTTGTGACAAAATATACAAACAAATATATATATATATATATACTATACAAGACATATATATACATAAAACCAAAACAAAACAAAAGATACATTTGTTGTGGGGTTCGAACCCCTGACCTTGGGCTCAGCCTTCCAGCCTTCAACCACTGAGCCAAACCACTAAACTTAAGCCACTCTTGTGGCCAAAACGTTCAAACAAATATATATAATACATAGATATACAATATATATACATATATGTACAAATATACAATTCTCCCGCCTCTCTCTCTGTTTTTGTCTCACTCTCTCTTCCGTCATCTTCTTGGCGTTGTATGCGGCATAATTTCAACAATCGCGGCCTTTGACCAGGTTATCCAATCCTGCCCCGATTGTCAATGATCGTCTCAGCCTTCTTCCCTCTTTGTCTTCTTCTTTGGCTTCATCCTCTTCTTAAGTTGAGGCCTGCGAAAGAGAGAGGCAGAGCAAAAGCCTGCAAACTTTCTCTGCCACCACTCTGCAACTTCTTTCTTTTGCATTACTCTCCTCTGCCATGGCTTCTTCACACGGTTCTCTCAATCTTTTTCCAGACCTGAATGAGTCCACGATAGAGATGACTAATTCTGACTCCCCTGAACCTCAACCACGGGCTCCCCCTCCTTCCCCTGTTTTCAACTTTCCAGCAATGTCAGTTGAACAAATCATGGCGGCACAGTCTGACATCGAAGCAAACTTGTATACGCTGAGGTCTTGTGTGGAGACTGTGACTGCGGTTTCCAACTTGTCCCGTCGATTGCAAAACAGGATGTGTGAGGTACATCAGTTAAATGCAACACTCTCCCTCCTCCAACGTATGTACAAAGACGCTCAGGTAGAAATTAATGCGCTGAAAAAGCAGAACAAAGAGCTGAAACGACTGACGACCTCCGTGACTCGATTTGGAGTTCCTTCGCACAACCAACTTGATGGCCGGCGAAGAATAATCTCCTTTGGAAGCTCTGCCAAGGCCGAGGCAGAGTCTTCAAAAGCTTCGAAGGAGTAAAGATGAAGCGAGGCAGCTGATGGTAAAGTCAGGCAATGAAGCTGTGTGCAAATGAAACCGGTTATAATCTTCATCGCCAGGCTACTGCCGCAGAAGAAAGAAGAAAAAGATCCCTCTCTTTCTCTCTCTTTGTTTTTGTTTTTTTTTTTTGTTTTTGTTTTTTTGTTTTGTGTTTTTTTTTTTTTTTTGTCTCTGTAATCGGGAATTTCCTCCCCTGACTGCAATAAAATCAGTTTAGTTTTTGCACATCAATGGCGTGACTGGCATATCACTTTGAATTTGAAAACATTTTTGTTTGATTGAATTTGAGAGTGATTGAGTTTTGAACTCTGAATTAAACATTGATTCTGTACTAACCTGAATCAAAGAATGACTTAACGAAACAAGAACGAAGCAAAACGATCCAAACACAGTTATATACACTGACTAGTATAAATACACCGACTGGTATAAATATACTGACTGGTATAAAAGGAACACACTTATATACACTGACTGGTATGAATACCCTGATTGATATGAATATACACTTATATATACTGAATAATTGACTCGAGCGATGGAGAAGACAGAATCTCTAACTCGATTATGCCCCTAGTTCATTGCCTTGACCCTTTGATATTTTTGTAAACATGTTTTGATCAACATAAGAGTTAGATTAGCATACTTCTTCCATTTTCTGTTTTGAAATCATGTAAGCTGAGCTGTGAGCATTGAAAAAATTTCCTTTTTAAATCCAAAGACTGGTCCAAGTTTTGTAAAAATGGAATAATTTTTGAGAAAATCAGTCAACTTCATTCAAATTAATCAAAACCTATTTTTGCAAAATGGCCACTACTCAACTAACATGGAATCAACCATTGGGGTGCATAGTCCTAAACCAGATAATCAAAGGTGATATCCGAACCAAGCCAACCCGAACCGAATGAAGCCAAGCAGAACTGGACCGAACCGAAACGCCGAACCAAACCGAACCGAACTAAACCAAGTTGAATTGAAACCAACTGAACTGAGCAGAATGAAGATACACCAATCAAACACGGATAGGACAACCAAGTTGACTATAGATACACCAATCAAACATGGACGAAATGAATGAGTTAACCAAAATTATTGGGGCCGAACTTCAAGATGAAGCTACCTATGTATCCTCAAGATAGGAATCAGGCCATCGTAGTTCCGACGAAGGTTCACTCGGGTATTAACACTCTCCTTTTCGTTTCATCATCATTTCATTTTTTTTCTTTTTTCTTTTTTTTCTATATATTTTTTCATTCATTTTTTTTTTTGTTTTTCTGCTCTAACTTTTGCCTGGGTCGCCCTTCCGGGTTTTCGGCCCAGCGAGCCTCTCAAGGGTTACTTTCATTTTACTTTGTCCATGTTGATTGGGTGTGAAATCTGTAGGCCATCTATAAGAACGACTGCTACACTTGACCAGTACTGAATTTGCCCCTAGTGTAGTGGATAGGAACTTGATGTCCTTCAATAATAAAATTCATTCTCTCAACTTCTGGGTTTGCCTTTCTGGGCGGTCTTCATTGGGAAACGATTCAGTTTTAACTCTTTGATCACATCCAACCTTTTGCCCCTAGTTCAAGGGCTCTTTCAAAACTCACATCTGACCTTCTTGCCCCTAGTTCAAGGGTTATTTATCTGAATCACAGGCTCAACATCGTTCTGGCTAAGGTTCACTCGGGTATTGACACTCTCCTTTTACGCTCTAACTTTTGCCAAAGCCGCCCTTTCGGGTTTTCAACCTTGCGAGCTTTTCATTTTTCTTTTTATTTTTTATTTTATTTTTGTGCTCTAACTTTTGCCTGGGTCGCCCTTCCGGGTTTTCGGCCCAGCGAGCCTCTCAAGGGTGGTACCTTATTGCCCCTAGTTCAAGGGCTGCCTCCATTTCAACTATGCAAGCCTCATACTTTTGCCCCTAGTTCAAGGGTTGTTTCAAATCTGGAATTACATTTGATCTTATTGCCCCTAGTGGAAGAGCTGCCTCCATTTGAATCACATCATTGCCCCTAGTTCAAGGGCTGTTTCCATTTGAATCATATTCGACCTTATTGCCCCTAGTTGAAGGGCTGTCTCCATTTGAATCACATCATTGCCCCTAGTTCAAGGGTCGTTTCCAATTTGGCTATGCAAGCCTTACACTTTGGTTGATCATTGAATACGTCGAATCATGATTTGAAAGCTAAGGAGCTAAGGAGGTCGGACCTTGAGTCAAGAGGGACCCTATGCTGTATAATTAATTCCAGGCATGTTTTCGTAGGACCACGCAAAAACAATTTCTTGAAATCTTTTCACAAAATGACTAATCACTCGTACTCTTACGAAGACAAGATAGAACCAATTTGGACCAAGCCAGGATCCTTCTCAGTACCCACATTAACCAAAATAATTTTATTCATTAAGGGCTTAGTACACCTCTCTTTCTCTCAGTTGATCAAAATTTGCAAATCCCGAGGAAATTCTTCCTCTTTGTTTTTATCAGAGTTTTGGAAAAAGTTTTGAAAAACTTTGGTCAATGCACTGATTTAAAGGCACAGCGAAGTAGGTGAAAACTACTACCATTTTATTCAGATCCTCTGGCCCAACTGAAACAGACTTAAAAGAAAGAAAGAAAAGACAAAACAAACACAGACAGAACAGTGATGCCTGGGTTAACACCCCTGAGATCACCACACTCTGACACAACAAGACTGACTCAACAACCAATTCAGAAAGTAAAACAAAACCATTTCCCATTTTCTAAAATTAATGCGTGCCATCCACCATGTTGGGAGTAAAATGCACACCATCAGCAGGTGGTTCACCTTTAATCACACGACCCACTATCCCCCAAGTTCATTGACCCAGTGCTAACCTGGTGGAGTGATGATCTTGTTGTCAATCAGGTTTTGAATTTCATAGCGAAGACGAAAACAATGATTAGTGTCATGGCCGAGTTGCTGATGGAAGGCGCAATACTTGGCCGCATCGTGCCTGGCTGGAAGGGGCTTAGGGAGAGGTTGAAAATCAAGGGGTTTGAGGTGGCCTTGTCCCATGAGGATTTGGAGAGCTTTAGACAAGGTCATGTAAAGGGGATTGAAGGCGCGGTTACCAGTTCTGGAAGTATTGACAAAAGTGTCATCCACAATATTTGTAACAACTACAAGCACTTGCTGTTTGTTCAACCCTCTGACCTTCAAAGCCTCAATGGCATACCAGAGATGTTCATGGGGATCAATGCTTACCCCAACCTTGTTCCTACCACTTGTTTCAATTTTGCCAAAAGATCGGGTGGTTATATCAAAACGAGGCCCATTCATTGTTGGCATGTCATTACTCAGACTTGAAATAACTTTGGGTTGGCCATTTTCAATTGCAGCTTGCCTCAAGATTGGGGAACTTTTTGACGTGAAATTTCTGGCATGTGATGTGGTCGATGACGGAGCCAAGATCCCAAAGGCTAAATCTGCCACAGTGCTCTGAAGATCTTCAATCATGCTCAGCAGCTTAGAAGTAGTGGGTTCGGCTATTGGTGCCTGTGAAGTATTTGAACCTACTTGGTCTTGGTGAACTGGTTGGGCCGGGTTCTTTGGAGTGGGTTGGATTGGAATTTGACTATTAGGGAGTTCAAGTTTTGGGGGTTGAGACGATTGGGGTTCAGGTGCATCCATCATACACAAGTCCATGTCTTCTGGAATGAACACCTCAGGCTTGGGTAAATGGGTTGGGGTGATGTATATGTTGGGGTTATAGGCAGATGACAATATATGGATCAGGTTGATGTCTCTAGGTGGTAGGACTTGGTTATGGGTGGGAAGTGGGTTGGTTGTCACATTTGGTTTAGGAGGGGCGATGACTTTGTTGTCAATGAGATTCTGAATCTCATGACGTAGACGAAAGCATGAATCTGTATGATGGCCATGTTGTTGGTGGAAAGTACAATATTGGGTTGGGTCGTGTTTAGCTGGCAGTGGGTCTGGGAGAGGGCGAGGATCAAGAGGCTTGAGATGCCCCTTGTCCATCAACACCTTGAGGGTTGGACTCATATGGAGGGGGGTAAAAGGTCTTCGGTTCCAAGGTTGACTATTTTGTGCAGTTTGTGAGTTTGTGGCAGCAACAAAGGGATCAACCATCTTGGCCGATGATGTAGCAACGGTACTGACATTTGCAGACCACGGAATAGTGCTAGTACTAGCATTGGTACTCCGAGTGAATGGCCTTTTTGCAGGTTCACTTGTTCTGTGGATGATGCCCTTTTTGAAGGCGCTCTCAATTTGAACCCCTAACTCATGTAAGGAAGCAAATGTGGACAACGGTGCCACTATCATTCTCTGCAACATGTCTGGCTCGAGGTTTTGGACCACTAACCTGACTTGTTCTCTTTCAGAAGGTCTGCTCGTCATTCTGGCTGCCTTTGCCCTCCATCTTGCCACAAAGTCAATGAAGGGTTCTTTAGGGTTCTGAGTGGTTGCTTCCAGCTCACTGATTGTTACTTCTATCTGAGTATTGTATGAGTATTGGTTAACAAACCCCTCAGACAGTTCTTCCCAATTTCGCTTCGTTGAGTCCTCCAGTTTGGCGTACCAGATGGCCGCTACATCTGACAGGGTCCTCCCAAATAATGAGAGTTTTTGTGCCCTAGATAAACCTATGGGCCTCAACACATCTGAAAACAGGCGGACATGCACAATCAGATTCCCGCTCCCATCAAATCTATCGATGTGAGGCATTTTGAATTTTTCTGGCAACCTGACTGAAGCCTCAGTGTACCCGTCCTCAATGTCGAGAATTGAATTGAAACCCTGGGATTTCTTCAAGGCTTTCTCAAGCCTAGCAATTTTGATCATGGCTGGATTAACTTCATTCATATCGAAGGGAATGGTTCCCGTAGGAGGTTGTATCGGAGGTCTGTAAGCTGAAGCTGTTGGAAACATCTCCTGAGGATCTGGGACCGGAGGAGTTTCTAGTGGTGGAAGGAGATCAAGATTTGGCTGGGCAGTCGGAACCGGATGTACAGTAGATGCAGATGCCCTAGATGGGCGTCGCAGATCAGCGATGACTTCATCCTGTATGGCCAACCTTTGATCCATGGTTCTCAAAGTTGCCATCATGGCAGCAATTTCTTCTGTGTTCTGTGCCATTCTGATAGATGGGTGAGATATTGGTGAATTGTGGATACGAATAGGTGTTTGTGGAGTGCTTTGTACTGGTGTTGATGTCTGTTTGTTTTTTCTTCGTCGAGTGACCGACAGGAGAGAAACTAACACTGGCTGACCGTCAACAAGATCTTGCGTTTTACAAAGCCTACGAGAACGAGTCCAAACAACTTGGGGGATATCGAGTCTTTCTGAAGCTATGATGAAAAACTACCTAGCAAAAAAAGAAAGAAAACATTTTTTTTTTAAAAACGGACAGCACTTCGCCCCCAATTCTCAATTAATCTGTCTGCAATTTGGTGATCCCCACTTAACTTTGTTCTTAGACTGATTGCTCATTTGTGCCACTGCTATGAATCATCCCGTATATTTCACTGTAAAAGCACATACCACATAAAAAGAACCAAAACACCCCTATGAGGGGGTAGGGTTACCCTGTCCTAGATTTTGACATGATCTAGGTTGCACTATTTCAAGCAAGTGGTTTCATAACATCCTGTACGGGTAGCATCCTGTCCTAATTTGAATGGTCACTAGAGCGTACTATATGCATTAGGTCAAATAGTCACAAAGGGTACCTCAGCAAGACTACCTAATATACCTCTCACACCTAACACCGAAAAGTGAAAGGAGGATCAAGCGGTACAGCGGTAATCCAGATCCAAGGGTTGTGTTCCCAACTTGACAGAGCCCATGACCGGTCAGCCTTTTGGCAAGCTTTGTAGGCAAGCCTCCAGCAAACCGTCCAGGAATAACAGATGGCAAACACAGGGACTTAGGCGCACCAATGCAAATGCAATGCAAAGAACATATAAATGTAGATAAAAATTCACATCATGAAGTTCAAGTCAAGTTCTCTAAATCCCCAGCAGAGTCGCCAGAAACTGTAGCTCGGCTTTTCGCGCCCCCTTTCGGAAGAATGAAATAACCCTTACAGTTCGGACTCCACTTATGTGTTGGTTCTGATTTTGATTTCACAAGTGCAATGTGAAACAGTGAAAAACACAAAAAGAGTCCATATCCGACAAATTGTTTTGGAAAATCGATGTTTGAATCAAATGCCAAAAATGGACTGCTTTGCCAGATTTCAGAGTCGCCACCTAAATATTAATTTTGGGAAATTTAGGAAACCCATGACTCGTGCCAAAGGCCATTAGTCCGTCGTTACCAAAGTGTCTTGGTTCGGGAACTTAGGTATGAGAGGGGAAGGTCAATAATTGAACACCCCACTCACCCGATCAAAGATCGGCCTCTACTAATCATGATGTGATTTTTATGTACAATATATGCTCTTGTTCTATATGTAACATACAAATATAGACTAATTTCACGAAAAGTTGGAACGTTTGATTCCATGTTTGTTTTGAAAGAAATGTTTTGAATATGTATCACTGAAAATGGTGATCTCATATATACATGAATCAAAGTATCCCAATTCAGGTGATTAGCCTTCATCCACAGGCATTCAAACAGGTATATCAAGTAAGCATTTAGCCTTATGGTAGTATGTTTGATATGACAACAATCACACGTATGCAATATGCTAAAGCATAAAACTTACCTTATGTCCGAAACGAAGGCGAGTCAAAAGAAAGTAAACAATTAGAAAAAAAATGCATGATCCTATTTAATGCGATATGGCTGATGCAACACATACAACGTGCAAGTAATAAGCTCGGCTACTAGCATGGCATGCGAGTCAATTCAAGGCATGTGATAGAGCATGTATTCAAGTAAAAAGTTTGAATTTGACATTTGAATAATATGATGAGCGAACTTTTATGCATGCAAACAGATGGATGCAAATCATGGAAAATGCTAAATTAAACATGATGTCCCTAATCTAACCATCATAATTTGGTAAATAAAAGGAGAAAGAATGGGGTTGGAAGACATACACATTATTACATATTTGTCCTCACGCGAGGGTCCGAATGAAATACGCCCTCACGCAGAGGGTCCGAATGTCCAAGTGTCCAAATAAATAATTATTACAAAACCGAATGAATAATAAATGAAAGGGGTCATCTAATTTATTACAATAATTGATGTAAGGCAAGCCTTGACACAATAAATTCACTATAACGTCCGACCGAATTCAATTAATCATATTGGTTCTTTATGTCGGTTGTAATCCAATTTTAATCAATTTTATTAGCTTTTTTTATTACCTGTCCATTTCTTTAAATTTTCTCCTGTTTGTGCAAAGAAGGAAATTACATCCACTAAGGCTGAAATTCAATAAAGGAAAATCGTTAATCGACTTAACCCGAATAAACCTTATTTTCTTGAGAGAAATCACAAAGGAAGAGTCAAACTCATGTACAAGTTAGGGATTTCAAGTCAAACTCAAGATGTGCAACAAGGACTAGTCAAACTCAAAAGAGTAATAATGACTTAGGAAAACCCAAACTTGAGTGATAAGGACTTGAAATCCAAACTTGATAATGAGTGATAATGATACTTTCATGGCGATTTCCAATGGTCAATTAATCCTTAATAGTAAATAATGATAAATTCTTGAAATTACAAAGGAAGAGTCAAACTTATGTACAAGTTAGGGATTTCAAGTCAAACTCAAGATGTGCAACAAGGACTAGTCAAACTCAAAAGAGTAATAATGACTTAGGAAAACCCAAACTTGAGTGATACTGACTTAAAATCCAAACTTGATAATAAGTGATAATGACACTTTCTTGGTGATTTCAAGGGTCAATTAGTTCATAACAACAAACAGGTGATAAATTCTTCGGGGGAAATTACAAAGGAAGAGTCAAACTTATGTACAAGTTAGAGATTTCAAGTCAAACTCAAGATGTGCAACAAGGACTAGTCAAACTCAAAAGAGTAATAATGACTTAGGAAAACCCAAACTTGAGTGATACTGACTTAAAATCCAAACTTGATAATAAGTAATAATGACACTTTCCTTGGTGATTTCCAAGGGTCAATTAGTCCCTTAAAAGTAAACACACTAATGAATAAAGAGAAATGAAAAATAAAAGATTGTGCTTTAGTATAAGAACATGTATACATTTGGGGTAGTGAACCTCCAAAGAATTTAAACCGTTAAGTATAGAACGTTTTATGCTTTTGGTGGTAAATCCCCTAAGAGATTAAATCAGTAAGCATAGAACGTTGTATACTTTTGGTAATGAATCTCTTAAGTATAAAATGTTTTATGCCGTTGGTAATGAATCTCCAAAGAGATTAAACCATTAAGCATAGAGCGTTTTATACCTTTGGTAATGAACCTCCTAAGAGATTAAACCATTAAGCATGGAAGAGTTCCTTTCTTATACTTGAATCACAATCTTAATTTTTCATAACTTTTTAATCGAAATAAGCAAAGAATGGAAGGAGGTTGCAGAGATGATTATGCGAAATTGATTAATTGGTTAGTACAAACAAACTTGATATTTACAACATAAATCGTTGAAATAAATTAAACAGCCCCCTAACTAGCATATAATAAAGCGAGCAAAATTAAATAGCCGGAGGTACTATTCACCGCCGGAGGTACTATTCATCATCGGGGTTACTATTCACCGCTGGAGGTACTATTCACCGCCGGAATAAATTATTTAAAGTAAGAAATTATAACAATTTATATACAATATTTAAATTACAGCAGATATATGGGTGGTGCAGTGGTACAGCCATCCCATTAAAGCGATAAAAAAAAGTTATAAAACGAGGTAAATAAAGTATTTAAACAAATTAGGTACTATTCACCGTCTGGGTTACTATTCACCGCCGGAGGTTACTATTCACCGCCCGGATATTTATTTAAAGTAATAAATTACAACAATTTATATACAATATTTAAATTACAGCAGATATGTAGGTGGTGCAGTGGTGCAGCCATCCCATTAAAGCGATAAAAAAAAGTTATAAAACGAGATAAATAAAGTATTTAAACAAATTAGGTCACATTTTTAAATTAAATGACAATTTGCAAAAACTCACTTTATGGGGAAATGATGAATTTTCTGAGTCACAAACTGTCTTTTGACTACTCTCAAGTCTGTGGAATATGTTCTCAATTCTCAGTTCAAATTTTGAAATTACAGCTTTAGTGGTTGTTTTTTGAATGGTGTATTGATGAAATGAAAATAAAAATATTAAAGAAAATATTTTATTTTCCCTCTCTCCCTAAAGAATTCCCTCTCAAACTTACTGAGTCTTTCCTCTCCCAAAATTCCCTCAGAATTTCCTCTCTGCTGAGCCTCTCCGAATTCCCCAGAATTCTCCCTTCAGAAAATCCCTTCCTTCTGCTGAGCCTTTGATTGCCTTATATAGGCAAATTCTAAGATAATAATAATAATAATATAATAATATAAATATAATAATATATATATGCATATGGTGCGTTAGTTGAGTCGGCGGTGCCGACTCCACTTTTATGTTTATTATTATATTTTTTTGTTTTTTATAATATATATATATATATATAATATAATATAATATATAAAATATCTAAAATATATAATTTATACCAAAATACATAATATATAATATACTAATATAATTTTATATAAAATACTAAACATATACTATAATAATTTTAAATACATAATAATTTGTTTTATTATTTTCTTTTATATAACATACACCAAAAATATGAACAAACACATAAAATTATGAAAAATTACAAAAATACTAATTTAATGAAATATTCAATATTTTAAAATAATTTGGCCATAATGGTGAAGGTTGGGATTAAAGGTCAAATTCCATTTTCTTTTACTGAGAATTTTGCGAGAAACACATTCTAATTGTCATCATTGGGTAATCAAAAGAAAGCGCCCAAGTCTCAGGGCCGGTCAAAATGGGGTATCTACACCAGTATATCTATGCTTCCATGTCACGATGGTGCCAGGATTAGATGTCTGTAATGCATGCATGAATTTAGGCAATTGCTTGTATGATTCATCCCAATCACCGAATACCATTTTAATTGCCTTTGCCCTTGCATGCCACGCCTTCTTATATGATATACTATAGTTCATGGTCTTTTTTATATCTTCGATGACATTCTTAATTGGCATATCAGGTTCATTCTGCATACGACAATCAAATAGGAATTGGATTATCTAGATGTGAACACTATAAACAAACAAATATGTATGTATATGTAAACATTTATTTTTTATACTAACCGCAACTTGTCCCAAAATATGAGAAGCAATGTAACTAGAGCTAATATTAGTGTGGTCCCTGTTCATTCGTGGGTATAAACAATAGTGAGGACCCCTGTACTGCTTTATTTCAAAAAGACCATGTTTCCTACTAAGAGATGCACGCAACCACCAACTGCAGTCATGCTTACAAGTAGACACCCAAAGGTCTCGCTTGGAGGTTACGACCTTATACTCTCGATTATTTATTGCATGGTACAATTTCACAACATATAGAAGTTGCTTCTTATCAACAAAAACCATTCCTCTGTCCAACTCTGGATTTTCAACACTCCAAATCCGGTTACGAGGAACGACATCACGGGTACTAATGTCAAAATCACCACCCATGTGAATGTTGTCATAGAAAGGGATTTCAACTCTAGGTGGAATGGGGACATTTTCAGGTTCAACATGAGCCTGGGCATCATATTCTTCATCATCATCATCATCTGATCCGCCTAATAAATTTTCTTCCTCACACATTTCATTGTCATCATCGTTTAGGGCGACATCAGGACCGTACATGTCACTGTCAGCAAACTGCACCTCGTTCACTGTTTCAACCATATTACCAGCAACTTCAACCGGAGTGGTATGATGACTGCATATCGGCACATCTTGTGTGTTACTGTCAAATTCATAACCATATCCACCACGTGAACTTGATTCTACACCATGGCCCTGAAATGACTGTTGTGTGTAGCCCAGTGGATAACATTGATCTGATTCATACATAGGAGATTGAAACGCTGTTGTGTCAATCCCATGCGTCAGCAATGTAGTGAACGGACGAGAATCCATATGTGTCATGTTCGGGATATTGTGTACAATCTCTTTATCAATGTAGACTTCTAAACAATTTGGTGCTTGAAAACTTGCACCGATACTTAATACGGTGTTCAACGCCTCATCGTCATTGATCGGTAATATCTTGTATTTGCTGTGTGTTTGCCACTGGCGATAAGGATATCTACATTTGAAGGTCAATCGGACACTTTCCCCGTAACTTGCCACCTTTGACGTAAACATCTCCTCCAAATTGCTAAGCGTGGTGCCAATTTGCACCGCATATATCCCTTTCGGCTCAGCATCATATGCTACGCCTTCATCAGGATCCCGAATTATGTTTCCCCCCCAGTAGAAAATAATTGGAACAGTCTCCATATACTTGCTTCAATTAAGACAAAAAACATTAAAATAGCAACAATATACTTATATCTCCTTGTACTTGTAAAAGAATTATATGAAATTATACTCATTCAATTACAATTACTTGTGACGCAAAAACTTTATTTAAGTAATCATCAATTGTAATCCAACATTCATTATTGATTTTTTAATTAAGATATGAGTTAAAATAATGATAATGGTTTAGATTTTTTAGCTTTTTAAGAAAAACATCTTACAACTTATAAAAAAATTAACATCATGCTCTTATGCTATGCTTTTTACATTACTTATTATTATTAAGATCATGCTCTTCTGCACATTAAATGTAATTTAGCTACATTTTAGGTCTAAAAATCTTTTATTAATTTTGGATTAATTTTGTATAAATTAGAAAGTAACAACATCTGTAATCATTAAACAAATATAATTGATGTAAGTTGATTTAGGTGATTAATAAATTATAAATCTAAGTAATTTACATAAACTTATAAGTGTAAGTTGTTAATGTTGTTACTTTTACTGTAGGTAAACTTATGAGTGTAGGAAAATCTAACAATCTTATAAGGTAAGTAAACTTATGAGTGTAGGAAAATCCAACATCACTTATGTTGTTGGTAGCTCAAGTGGTAGTGCAATGGTCAAACAACTCAATTTTCAAACAACTACCTAGGCATCACCATTGCACTACCACTTGAGCTACCAACAACATAAGTGATGCTTTATTCACAGTTTAATAAATATGTTTTGAGTACACAAGTCTTTTTTTTTTGATAAAATCGTGGTTTATAATGGCGCATTTTTTTAATGAAAAGCGCGTTTTGTAACCGCGATTTCTTAATCAAAATCGCGTTTTGTAACCACGATTTAAAGATTTTCCAAATTCCACGCGGGACAGGAATTGGGAATTCTTATTTTGGGAATTCTTTCAAAACTAGGCTTAGTTTGGGAATTGAATTAGTATTTTGACTTATTTTGGGAAATGGCCCTAGGTTGTGACCTTATATAAATTATAAAGTGTTGGTAAACTTGATTTATACATAAAGAAATTTGATGTATACATATTCATGACCACGCTTGTAAGTAAAATATGTAAAAACGAGTTTTCAAAACACATTTTGAACAAAAATTCAAAACCAGCACTCCCTCTTATTTGTCACAGACACTGACACTCACTCTCTCTATCTCTCTCTCTGACACACACACCCACAACACTTACACTTACATTTTAAGGATTAAAGTAAAAAAATAATCATTTTATATAGTTGATTATTATTTGCTATTATCAATTATTATATATATATATAAAATAAAATATTGGTATGAATTTTACAAAATAAAATTTATATATATTAAAAATTATATATGTTTGATGTGAGTGTGAGTGTTGTGGGTGTGTCTGTCAGAGAGAGGGATACAGACAGTGTTTGTGAGTGTCTGTGACAAACAAGAATGAGTGTTGGTTTTGAATTCATTGTTGAATTTTTACATTTTGCTTAGAAGTGATTATTATCCACGGGTCAACAGTAAAACCATAGTTTGCAACCACGTTTTTTGAAGATAGAAACAATCACTTAACAAAAGCATGGTTATGTATAAATCAAATTTATATCAAAAGCGTGGTTTGTATAAAGAATTAAAAGCGTGGTTTGTAACCTAGACAGATATATCAATAATTTTAAATATGAAGACATTACGAAGATTATTCTTTTATTTTTCTGTTCATATAATTTTATACTATAATTTGTATGAAGTATTGTATTTATTCAGTGCGATTGGACAAAATTGGACAAGTCATACAAAAATCTTAAATCATAGTAGAACTTTTTCTATGAAATTATTATTTTCATTGAGTTCAAATAACTCGACTGATTTTGTATGACTTGTTCTTAATTTTTATTTCAAACATTGTTCACGTATAAGTTTATAACCACTGGTCAAATTAGTGAGATTTATGGACAATTAAACAGAAGTTACTTTTATTGACATTATTCCCTCTGCCAATAGGGACCTTAATGACAAAGTTATTTGGTAGGTTATTTCCTATGACATTATTCCCTAACTTGGGAAAATAACCTCATTCGAAATAACGTAGGAAATAACTTAGGTAAATAACATAACAAAAAAATTATCGACCTGAATCGAGTCAAACTTGAGTTTCATTAATATTAAAGAGCTCTCATTATGTGTTAGAAATTAGGTATGCTCTTTTCAGATCTCAAGTTGAACTCTCAATATGTTTCATTAATTGAGATTTGTCGGATCTACGTGGAATGGACGATTGGTGTGGATTGTAAGATTAGTCGATAAATACGTCAACTGATTCAGACATCTGACTATCATAAAAAGTTATAACTTAATTGAATAAACATAATGCAGGCGCATACAGAATAAGTCAATTGGATAATTCAAGTGGGTAAAAATGATCTAGAATGACTCATTTTATAAATCAAATATTTTAATTTTTTCAAACATAATTCCTAAACAAAGTTGTTTTTTTTTTTTTTTAATATCAAATGTTTTCATAATAGCATTTTCCATGACGACTTGGAAGGCCTGCTTTGGCAAAGACGTAAAAAGTAATTTTTTGACTTCTAATTTTTTGTGGATCAAATTATTCGACCTCTAATGTTTATATTAATTTTTTGTAGATCACTTCTAAAAAGTCATTTATTTATATCAAATTTATAAAAGGGAATGTCATGAAATTTAAAGAGGAAAAACTCGAAAATGAAATTCAACCGTAAATGGGGCATGAAATTCAAGTAAACTATACTTTTTATATTTAACGACGATTAGATTTGAATTTAGTGCATAAATTTAGTCAAACCAATTTTTCTTATCGTAGGGGCATGTGGCATCATTGGCATATTTTAAAGTTCTCTTCTCTTTTTTTTTTTTTTTGGTTTGGGTCAACATTCTAAGTAGTTAGATTTTTAATTTGTTAATAAAATTTTAGTGTACTACTTAAAGGGTCACCCATAGAAAATATTAACAATGACAATTACTCTTTAAAAAAATTTAATAAGAAAACGAAAGAAGGCCTACACCGACATAAAATTCAATTATCTGACTTTTCTATTTTGCCATATCCCTATCTCTAATATATATATATATATATATTTTTTTTCTTCCTGGCCAAAATTATGATAAAACTTCCATAGCAATTTCTTATTACAAATTTTGTCCCTTACTTTTCAATTTCTTATTCTTACTTAAAAAATTGAAAGTTAGACCAAAATTATTTTTGTTACTTTATTAATTTTAAGTTATTACAACTCCACATCACCTAATTAATAATAATTTTTACAGCCAAATTAACGTTTCTCTTTCTTATGTAATTAATTAACAGCATTAAAATTATTGTAAATATTTAGCTGCATAGGACTAAGGTAATTTATTGGAATGACAATCAAAGGGAATGGCATGATTATTTCTTAAATATGTTTTGATTCAAAAGAAAAGAAAATATGTTTTGATTATTCTTTAAATATGTTTTGATTCAAAATATGTTTTGATACCAGAAAATTATTATTATTATAGATAATTATCTATTCATTATGTAAACATTATTTGTTCCTAAAAAAAAAATGATATAACATTATTTAAAAATTGTAACTTATCATAAATTTCTTAAACCCTAATTTCTGAAACCATAACTCTCATTTCTGATTTCACAATTTAAAACCGTTAATTGAAAAATGATTTCACATTCATCAATTCAAAACCCTAATTCAAAACCAAAACCCTCATTTCTGATTTCACATTCAATAGAAAACCATAACCCTCATTTTTTTATTTCAAACATAATATTTAAATTTTTCTAAACAGATGCAACATTCAACATATTTCACATTCAATAGATTTCACAATTATAAACAGATTTAATATAAATATAAACCATTCAACATTCACATTTAACAGATTTCTAAATAGATTTCACAAATATAAATCCTAACCCTAACCCTAATTTAAGATTTAAGATTTCACATTGAACAGATTATCTATAATTAAAATTCAAGAAATTATCTATAATTAAACACATTCAACAAATTCAACAACAAATTATCTATAGCAAAAGATTTCACATTCAACAGATTATCTATAATTAAAATTCAACAAGTTATCTATAATTAAACAAATTCAACAAATTATCCATAATTAAAATTCAACACATTCAACATTCACATTCAACAAATTATCTATACTTAAAATTTCACAAATATAAACCCTAACCCTAATTTATTATTTCTGATTTCACAATATTTTATTCACAAATATAAACCCTAACCCTAACCCCATGAACCCTAACCCTAATTTATTCACAAACATAAACCCTAACCCTAACTCCACATTCATGAACCTAATTTATTCACAAATATAAACCCTAACCCTAACTCCACATTCATGAACCCTAATCCTAATTTATTCATATTTTCACAAACACAAATATATTCACAAATATAAACTCTAATCCTAATTTATTCACAGTAAAGTAGATGATAGAAGCCATACCAACGAGAGAGAGATAGTACTGAAGCAGGGGAGCTCGAGAGAGAGAGAGAGAGAGAGAGAGAGAGAGCAAGTAGCTTGAGAGAGAGAGAACAGAGAGAGAGACAGCAGAGGGAGAGGAGAGAGCGTGAATTGAAAACACGGGGCTGGGGGGTTTTAAATATAAACTTTAAAATCGTGGTTGTGAACCATGATTTCACTTACCAAAATCGTGGTTAGAAAGAGCGAGTTCAAAAGAAAACAATTTTTTGATGAACTCGTGGTTCCAAACAGCGAGTTCAGAAGAAATTTTTTTTTTTTGATGAACTCGTGGTTCCAAACAGCGAGTTCCATGAAAATTTTTTTTTTGATGAAATCATACTTGTGAAAAGCGAGTTCAAAACAAAAAAAAAAAAAAATCAAACTTGCGTTTCCTAATCACGAGTTCTTAATCAAACTCGCGTTTCGTAACAGCGAGTTTAACTTTGTCCAGATTTCACACGAGATTGTTGAAAAAGTGTTAAACTCGCAATTATAAACCGCGATTTAACCTATTTTAAAAATTCTTTCGAAACTAGATTTAGTTTGAAAATTCCCCTACTATTTTAGCTTATTTAGGGAAATGGCCCTGTTATATGCCGACTCAACTCCCGCGCTACACCGACTCAACCAACTCCCGCTTAAAATCGGAAGAGAGAGAGAGTAAGTAAGTAGTCTCTCATTTTGTGAGGAGAAGAGAATAGTTGTTCTGAACTGATAGTGTGTATGATCTTGTTTTTTTTTTTTTTTTTCAAACGAAGAAGAAGAAAGTGTTGTTCTGATCTAATAGTTGTGTATCATCTTGTTTGTTGTTTTTCAAATGAAGAAGAAGATGGGTTGGTCGCATCCGGATATACAACTGGAAGATTTCTTGAAACTGATCAAAGGGTTTGTAGATATCTTGATTTTGGCATCTGGGTATCAATCCTCTGGTTCTCTTGCCCATTGGGACCCCCACAACTTCAACAAAGCTTTTCAATGGGGTCTTTTCTTTCAGAATGTATGTAACCCTAACCCCTTCCCTCTTTATTTAGCTATTTATATTTTTTTTCCACCAATTTCAAGATTCAATGATATAGTTAGGGTTATGAGATTGGTTAGGGTTTATTAACAATTCATGTTCTCCATTGAGCTGTCTTTAGTCATTAATATTTGCAACTCAAGTCATTGTTTTTGGTTTGCAGATTTCTAGGTATGGCTGATCAATTGAATTTTTTGCGGCTTATTATCAAATTCCTGTTTTGTAATTATTTGATACTGTTCTGATTTTGCTGATTCTTTTTGAGTTTTAATGTATGTTTGCCAGCCACAACTGAATTAAGTTAATTGGTTTTTTCTAAGAATCAATAAACTTTCACATTTGAAAGACTCTGAGCTTGGAAAGAGATTATCTTATTAAATTGCTGGAAAATTTAATTTAGGAGATGATTTTCTTGGTTTGTGAGAAGTTCATGATACTTCTTCCTAAAAGCATTCAATTTTCTTCTGCTTGTTCTTTTGTACCTTTGTCTATCCATGTTAGCATCTGCAGGCACATCGTACACCAGCCCTATATATTTAACTAAGCTTTAAATGGAATCACTTGGGTTTACTTATATGGCTTCAAATTCTTTCAGCTTATTGCACTAAATCATTGGAATATATGTCATTTTGGTTTTTCTATTTTAACTTTAATTGCCCTGTGATGTCTAATATTAGAAAAGGCCGTACCCAGTGCACAGGTCCCTCACTTACGACGGGGTCCAAAAGAGAGAGTAGATAGAGGACCTTACCCCCACTTTTTGTGGAGAGATTGATTCCCTCGACTCAAATGATTATCACATAAGACTGAGTGTCGATAGAACTTGCCGTTGCACGTCAGTGGTGTCTAAATTGCATATTTGAATTTCTTTTAAGCTTGAAATAAATGCAGCAACTCCCTTGTCCACTGTTGGGAATGATGTTTCTTCTGGTTCCAATGGTTAGGTCCTGAGGCAGTTGAGGTGCTCAGATGGTTACCAAGACTCAGTAAAGGAACTTGATGCTGCTTTATCCGAAATAACATCTAATCCATTCTTCCCGCAGGTTGCTGTTTCTGACACATTTTCCATGAGATTAGAACCCCTTCTGTTTCCACCCCTCTCGTTTTTTTTTTTCCTCTTTTCTTTTTTCTATTTACTTGAAGTTCTAATTTCTGGTGACAATATGATTTGATTGCTATATGATTCTATGAAATGAAAAGGCAGGGTCTCGCACATCTATCATCTGATACTCTTCATCGAGCAAGGGACTTTGTGTTAGAACATCTGATCCATACCTTACCACTGAGGGACACACATCTCAGAGATTTTACAATAGCAACTATTGAAATGGATCTTGATGAGCTTCGGAGAACCAGAAATGATTTCCTTAATGTGTATCTTAATAAGTTGGTGTTGCAGAATTCATCTGTGAATCCAGATTTGGATAGGAGAGGTTTCATGGAGGACTCAATAGTTTCATCTCAAGACATTGTTCCCAATACAAAAATTGAAGGTGATTTTACAGAGTATACTATTCAGGAACTCATCAGGAGGCAATCAGCAGTATCATGCATATCCTCGGCAGAAGCTGGGTTGAATATTCTTTGCAAGGCCATAAGGCAAGGCAATTGGAATAAGTCTGACCATGGCTTGTTTGAAGAACTACTAAAGCATGCCTCAGCTCCACTGTAAGTGATATGTTACTGAACTTACGTAGTTGAAGACAGACGTTACAGTATCATATTAATGGTTTCTTTACTGGACATTTCACTAGGAAAACATGATTGGTTGATTGATTCCAGTTGTCTAGGATTTAAACACAAAATATATCTACTACTTCGTATCGACACAAGAGATGAACCATTGAAATAAGAGTATATTTCTATAAAACGCTAAATGTGTGTTTATACATAGTTGTATCTGACAGCTGTAGTATCACAAAGTTTTCATGTAGTTATTTAACACCAGAGTACCCACTAATCATCCCATTCATTGTTTAGCTTGTGCATCACACAGAACAAACCAGCAAGCCTGGCCAAAAGCATGTGCCCTTTCGAACTGTCCTCAGATGACCAGCTTTGTTAGTCAACTAATCTTCATTTATTAATTTGAAGAAGTGATAACTTTTTTTTTTTAGAACTCTGAACACTGTCTCATGTTTTAAGAACACTGAAATGTAAATCTTGACAGTCTCATCATGGTAGTTCAGAACTGTATATTGAGTTGCAACTGGGATTGATATGATACAAAAGCTGCGTTGTGTGAAGACAAATGTAAAGCACTCTTTGTATTTCGTTTAATTTTTCTGCTTTATTCAGCTAAGACATCTGATAGCACATATCTAACACCTAAGTTTGTTGTGTATAATAAGGGTGTCACTGTAATCAATGAAGAGATAATTTACAACTGTTAAATGATAATAAATAAGTTCCTTTAAGTGCTATTGAACACACAAAGGAATGGGTTCCAAGGACACATTCAGTTCTATGAAACCTCCAATCTCCTCTTTGTCTATCATTATGCACTTTGTACAACTTGTCCTTTTGTTGTTTGGTTTACCTTTGAGTTCCTTTAAATAGCAAGAAAGGTGGCACACCGGCAGGTTTAGTATACATTACTGCTGTTATAGGCTTTTCTTAACAGAGACTGAAAGCCCTGACCTAAATATATTTCTCCCATTGCTCTCAGGATTGAAGAGCAGTTGATTGAATATGACACATGGAATTGTTGGAAAAAACGGACTCTCTCCTATTTTCTTGACAAGAGAACTATCAGATTGGTGTCAGGTGCCAGCATGATATTCTCTGCTCCTAAAGTTCAATGGGTTCAGGTGTTTGAAAGGTTGAACATTTCAGCAGAAGCCAGTAATGATGATTCATGTGATATAATAGTAAGTTGTTCAAGTTGACAAGTTCTCTAGTTTTTTGGGTGACTTACATTATGATTTCAGACCATGATCACTTCTACATTTGGGTCCATAGACTCTGTCTGTGCATGAATTCATAGTTTTGTTTGTTTATCTATCCATTCATATATATGTTCACAAATATGTTATATAGTTTCTTGTAATTAATTTTTCAATATTCACGTTGTTGTAGGAACTAAACTAGTGAATTCAGAAGTGATGCCCTTTACATACACAATTGAGGCATTTTATTTCAATGTTTTCGGGCTCCAAACCTGACTTCTCAAAATACTAATTGGAATTGGAATTGTAAGAAATATTTTGCATTTCCATGGAATTTAGAAAATTTAGCACTTCAATTAGATTGCATTTGAAGTTGTTACATCACATAACAGTTATGATTCTTGTTATGATGATCAGTCAATATCTGCTTCTTGTTTTCAAGTTCAAACCGCTGTCTTTTGAATCATGAGATCTGGTTGGTTTTCCTTTTCTTTGTGCATGAGGTTTCTTGGTCATATTTTACTGTGGGTTTGTTGTTGTTGTTTTTAATTTTTTTTAATATAATATTTGGAAGCCAGCTCAGAGAAGGGAAGACGTAGAATGCCAACTTCTTCCTCTTACATGAACACTAGTCAAAAATGAAATGAGGAGGCTTTTTGCTACAATATTGGCCTCAACTCAAGATGCCTATATCACAATATTAGTTTTTGTTTTGAATAATAACAATTATTGGCATTACATAACTGGATTGACCCTTCATGTAAACTTAATTTTGGAGTATTCAGTGTGTTTTATTTACTATATATATATATTTTTTGTTTTATGTACATTTCTTTGTTTCTTTCCATATATAACTTTTTGGTTTTGATTCTTATTTTTCTCAGGAGATCTTGTTACTAGGATGCATTGCAAGCAGATGGAGTTCTTTGATTGAACATTTCATGTCAGTTTCATATGATTCGCTCACTATAGTAAAGCAATACCATGAAGTGTGTAGCTTACTCTCAGGACCCCCAAATCTTCATTCTGGAATGGAAAATAAGAACTCAAAGGTATCTTTCATTTAATAATTTCACAAATTAGAATAGGTATTTAATTATCTTGTGCTCTTATAAACGGTTTCTGTATGATATTATTAATCTTTAACCCTCTGATGATTTTTTTTTTTTTCCTTCGGAAGATGGTTGTTCCTTTAGTTGAATTCCAATGGCAGTTTTTTCTGGTTAGGACAACTTTTCCAATAACAGAAGTGAGGGAAACATATTCTGAAATTTGGAACAGAGTTACCTGAAAACCAATTCTAGTGATCTGCATTTGATCCAAATTTGTTCCTTTAGTTTAATCTAAATGATAAAACATAAATAATAAAAATAAAACAATGAAGAAATATGTAGTAGAATATAGTTCTTTGGGAGACTAAATGATAGAGTTACAACAACAGCTTAACATGCGTAGGATACACTTATTTACTTAGTTTTATATTATTAGTATAATACTACACGCTTTCCATGTTCCCATTCCCATTCTGCCACAACATTTCAGGCAATAGCAGTTTTCAGTTCCAATTTTACATCTTTTATAGATTGTACTACGAAATATCACAACTTGATCTTTGAGGTGTAATACTTTTGAGTTTGTGCATTTGCTATCAGCATTCTTGCTTTTTATGCAGTCTTTTTTTAACATTAATATTGAGATTCCTGTTCCTACTCTGGTGGTTTAACATAGGAAAAAAGCATTCTCGAGCATTTGGCTATACTGTTGGGAAATCAACCTCATCAGTTGTGGAAACTGTCCCCTGTCCTAGCTGCAGTCGCTATTCCATCCTGGTACCTTCATCACTTTTTGATCTGATGTGTGATCATCTTATTTCCATTTTTTAAAAACAATTTCACAAGCTTTAGGTATGTTCATGGTGTTTTAATAGATTCAAGATTGTTTCTTTTCATTTCTCAACACTCCTATAATTAATGGGCATTTTTAATCTCAATGAACAAGGTCTTCTTATGAACCCAAACTATTCTCACAAGCATTGTATGCAATGTTCATTTAACTTGCACGTTGAGAATTGAGGAATGTGATGATACATGGTTGCAGGTCACCTTTGTTCAGATTGTATCTGAGTGAATTGGAGGCTCAATTCAAAGGAGATTTTTCACCAATTAGGTTTCAATATAATTCCTTCTCTTATTATTCTGCCTTTCCAATATATATCTCCTTTTTTTAATATTTTTCTAATTGAATTTGGTGATCCATGTGGGGTAGTACTTCCTCTTCTGTTAACAGATGTTTATTTTTTCTTGCAGTTGCTGCAGTTGCCTTCAAAATAGGAAGGAACATAAAGACTGTGAGTTGTTGAGATACTCTCTCTCTCTCTCTCTCTCTCTCTCTCTCACACACACACACTCGCGCGCACACACACACACGGCATCAATGCATGATTTGCCACTAATTTATTGGAATTGAGACAATATAGAAATCAGACCTTATGAGATTGCATTGTTGCAGAGACTACCCCACCAGTGTGAAAATTATATGCGTTGATTATTCGTAGTTTTGTCGTCTGTCTTCTGAATGGAAGATAATGTAAAATTTCGGTAATTGATTACATCATACTTGGAATTTGTGTGAGTGGTGCAAGTGAATGAGTAAATATTTCCCAAATGTGTTATACTGTTTGGAATGTATGAAGAACTGCTATGATTGTTTGCGTTGAAATGGGCAAACGAGCACCTTAAGTTGATAGTAATATGCTCTCAATACCAGATGGCATTTAGTAGCTTCAACTCCTGAATGCAACAAATTTGCTATCCGTTATATCTTGAATTGTAATAATAGGTTAGAGAATTAAGGTTTTCAATGATTTTTGTTTATGGAGTTCCCATTCCATGTGCTTTCATATTGATACTCTAATATATGCATTAGTCATATTAGACAATTATTGAGTAGCAGCCTAACTAATTGTTATGTTAATGCATGTCACACACTCCCAGGTGAGCTTGCTGAGAGAATTTGGTGCCTTCACATCTACCATGTTTGTGGCTCCCATCAAATCTGTGGCACAAACTTTGCATGAACTACTGCTAACGAGGCATGACTATGACAGGCATCGTTCAGATCTCCTGTCTTTATGCACTGCTTACTGCCATGCCTCTTTGTTTTTCTGTAGAGGTGGTGAAAGACAGTCCTCAGGAAAATATAAATCCATGGAGCACATTTTCAGCTGTATAGTTAACGGAGAGGTATTAGTAGGATGTGCATCTATACATATATAAAGCAAAAAGGTCTTCTAATGAGCATGCTCCAAACCCTTATACTAAAATTTTGTAATTTGTATTTATTTATTGATGTGACACATTATGTGGTAGAGATGTATCATTTTTCAGAATTTAAAATTTTATTATTTTATATTAATAGAAAAAAACTGTAAAATTTATTATTTAGTAATGATAATTTTTTTTGCATTCAAAGTGATTCAACAGTAGTGAAGCTTGAGCGATACCACAGGGAACACCAAATAATTTCCTACTCCAACTGAAGTACTCCCACTAGCGACTCTGATTTTTTGTAAGTCCTTATTTATTATTATTATTTTATTTTATTTTTGACTTTATTAATTATGTGATTACATGATAATTTAATGTGATATTTAATTATATGTAATTAATTCAAATATTGATATATTTATATTGTTTATAAAAAAGAAAAAAAGAAAAAAAAAGAGGGTGTTTATATATTGATAGATTATATATTATATTTATATCTATCTGTGTATTTTTATAATATAAATGTAATAGTCAATTAGATATTACATATTAGAGCCTTTTGGTTGGATATATATATATATATATAAAATATGGAATCCTACAATTGATAGCAGCAGCCACAAGAAACAGAGGGACGGCGGAAGGAGAGGAGGAAAAGAAAAAAAAAAAATATTCACCTTGCTTGCTTTTCAGTTTTTCAAAACATTTTTCAGAAAATTTTATTTTTTATTTTTTGTGTTTTTTTTATTTTTACTGAATTTTTTTAATATTTTAAGTAATTTTTTTACTTTTTAGACACACCTAATATAAATACACCTAAAAAATAAAAAAATTATAAAAAAAATCTTTTAAAAATTCACTAAATAAAAAAAATATAAAAATTCAGTATATTTTTTGTATTTTTATGTATTTATTAATTTTTAAAAATATTTTTTTACAAATTTTTTACTTTTTAGATACATCTAAGTAAGGTGCATCTACAAAAGTAAAAAAAATGTTTAAAATTTAAAAAATATTAGCTAAAAACAAAATTTAATCCGGAAAACTTAAACCAAACACACTGATTAGAGTTTTGTTTTTGATGGCTTTATTAATTCTTTAAATAATTCTTTGATCTTAAAAAAATAAAGTTAGTATAATTTAATCATAAATAATTTACTAAAAAAGTATCAAAATACACTGTTTCATACTTAAATAATTTGAATTAATCAAAATTCAAAGAATAAAAGTTGTACAGAATCAAATTTTTTAAAAGACATCGCGAACGAATTTAGTAGAAACTAAACAGGTTAAGAGAAAAATTAGATAGAAGAATCTAGATGGAATTCAATCAAAAAAAGTATAAAGCTGAAAACGAACAGAAATTGTCCTAAGATAATTTTTTTAGAAAAAGTTCAAAACACGAAAAGTGTGCAGAATAATGTTTTACTTTAGTTTCCGCGAAACCTATAAAAATGAACTCGTTTCGTGAATAAAAACTGCATCTAAAATCTGTATTGCTAAAATGAATCAAAACTATTATAATCAAGATCATCTAAAATCTGCATTGCTAAAATGAATCAAAACTATTATAATCAAGATCATCCGATTATAAATTCTAATCGATATTTTTAATAAAAATTTAAAACACAAAAGTTGCCAAGAATCATGTATACATGCCTCTGCTAAAATTTCATAATTTATCAAGATCGTTTACTATTTTTCAAAATGTATAAATTAATACAATTCACACTACAATAGTAAATTCATATTTAATTCTTTGTACCTTAACTCCACTACTTCGGTCCATCACTTCCAGCCTACACATATATCTCATGTGCATCTCGTATATCTAACACCGCTCCGAAGCCAAACTTGCACAGCGATATCGTCCCGAGTTTGATCCACACTCCCTAGATGGTTAGCACATACGTACGCGCATAAATCAAAGCACTGGCCTACTCATGAGAATGAGGCAACAATATATATATACACAATCTCTCATCCACTCATAAGAACAAACATAATAATGCCAAACCTAAGGCATTCAAATAAATCTTATAATCCTCACATTTTTTTTATACACTCTTTCTTACCAACACTCAAATAAACAATAATCCATAGAGTCAGGGTGGAGTATAATGAATTTATCTATAGATTCCAAATTTATTTTAATTTCATAGATTCATGAGTGTGATTATAACCATAAAATAAATACATATAAAAACCCTAAACCTGACATACATAACTAATCAAAATAAATAAAATCAATCAATCATCTAAAACCCCTAAACCTTGCATACACAACTAATCAAAATAATTAAAATCAATCAATCATCTATATGCAAATACAAAATCAAATCAACATCAAATAAATAAAAATAACGAATTAAACATAAATTATGGAAAGTGAGTTTTACACTCACAATATTTTTTTTAAAGATTAAAAAATCACTTAAAGAATTAATAAAGGCACCAAAACGAAACCCTACTCTCTATTTTTTTTTTTTCTTTTCCTTCTTTCCTCCTGCCGTCCCTCTCTTTCTCATGGTTGCTTCTATCAATTGTAGGATTCTTTTATATATATAGATATATATCTAACCAAAAAGGCCCTAATATGTAATACTTAATTGACTATTATATTTATAGGATAATGTTTGGGAGCTCAACTTTTGTGGCTCAAAAATAAATGGCAAAAAACGACGTCGTCGTTTTTTTTTTTTGTGTGTTGTTTTTTCAAAAAAATTTTTTTTTATTTTTTTTTTTTTTTTTTTTTTGAAACACAAAAATTTACTCTAGCATTTTATATTATATATATAATTACATAAATAGATATAAATATAATAAATATTCTATCAATATATAAACACCCTCTCTTTTTTTCTTTTTCTTTTTATAAACAATATAAATATATCAATATTTGAATTAATTACTTATAATTAAATAACACATTAAATTAATTAAATAACACATTGAATTAATTAAATACCATATTAAATTCTCATGTAGCCATATAATTAATAAAACCAAAAATAAAATAAAGTAATAATAATAAATAATGACTTATGAAAAATCAGGGTCGCTATAATATACACACCTCAAAAGAATCTCATCCCGAGATTTGATAGGAGAGAGTGCTAAACAAAAAATTCTGGGTGCATACGCCGAACTTTCTTTCAATTCCCAAGTGATATCGTTCTCATCCTTGCTCCATTGCACTTTCACCAAGTTCACTTTCTTGCACCATAACTGCTTTACATCCCGATCTAAAATAGTAACTAGTCGCATCATGTACGTGAGATCATCATTAATCTCCAACACTTCTGGTGATACTATTTGGGAAGGGTCTTGCACACACTTCCGCAATAAAGATACATGAAACACGTAGTGAATCATAGCTAAAGCAGGTGGTAGAGCTAATTTGTAAGTCACATTACCAATCTTCTTAGTGATCTTGTATGGTCTTACAAATCTAGGTGCCAACTTTCTCTTCTTTCCAAATTGCATGATACCCTTCATCGGCAAAACCTTCGAAAATACAAAATCTCAGACATTCAACTCAACCCCCTTACGTTTTCTATTAGTGTAACTCTTTTGACGACTCTGTGCAGTCTTAATACGTTCCCGAATAATGTTCACCTTCTCTGTGCTCTCTCTCACCAACTCTGGCCCTAACAACGGCGCATCTCCTATCTTCATCCAACAAGCAGGTGATCTACATGGCCTCCCATACAAAGCTTCAAAAGGTTCCATCCCGATGCTTGAGTGATAATTATTATTATAAGCAAACTCCACCAATGGCAAGTGTTCTTCCCAATTACCACCAAGATCGAGGACACAAGCTCTTAACATATCCTCCAAAAGCTGATTTACCTACTCAGTTTGCCCATCCGTCTAAGGATGATAAGCCGTGCTCAGGTCTAACCTAGCACCCAAAGCATCTTGAAAACTCTCTCAAAACTCTGCTTCAAACAATAGATCACGATCCGAAACTATAGAAACTGATGCGCTATGAAGTCGCACCACCTTCTGAATATACAGCCTAGCCAGTTTATCTACAATTTGGTGAACACTGATAGGAATAAAATGAATAGACTTGATGAGTCGATCTACTATCACCCAAATAGATTCATTGTCTCGCTTAGACCACGGCAATCCATCCACGAAGTCCATAGAGATGTACTCTCATTTCCAAGTAGGAATCTCAAGAGGTTGCAAAAGTCCAAACAGTCGTTGGTGTTCTGTCTTAACTTGTTGACACACATAACATCGAGAAACATACTTTCCTACATCTTTCTTCATACCTTCCCACCAAAACGTCCTCTACAGGTCATGATACATCTTAGTCCCACCAGGCTGAATGATATATTGGGACCTATGGGCATCATCCATAATCTCTTTCCTCAATTCAACAATGTTAGGTACACACAACCTGCCCTTGAATCGCAATCCCCCATCTGAGTCCATAGACCAATCGGTAGGACAATCATCGATCAAATCCACTACAAGGTCATCGAGTTTCCTGACGAGAAACTCATCTAAATTCTGCATCTAATGAACTGTACCCTGTAACGTCGGCTGCACGGTCAAACTACCAATGTATGCCCTCTCAACACTCTCTATTGGTTGAATATCATGCATCGAAATTAACTCCAAGGACTTCCATTCCTGAATTATCAAAGAAGCTATAATCACATATTGTCGACTAGGTGCATTTGTGACCACATTTCCTTTTCCTGGGTGGTAAAGGATCTCGAAATCATAGCTACTGACGAATTCAACCCACTTCTGTTGCCTCATGTTCAACTCTTTTTGAGAAAAAAAATATTTGAGGCTCTTATGATCTGTGTACAACTCAAAGCGCTCCCTAAACAAGTAGTGTCTTCACACTTTCAACGCAAAAACAACTGCTGCCAACTCTAAATCATGAGTAGGATATCGTCTCTCATGAGGTTTTAACTGTTGAGAAGCATAAGATACAACCTTCTGATGCTCTATCAATACACATCCCAACCCAGTTCCACTCACATCAGTAAATACTACTAACTTTTCCCCTTGTACTGGTATAGTTAACACCGGAGCTGTAGTTAACCGCTTCTTTAACTCCTGGAAAGCTTTCTCACAATCATCTGTCCATAAGAACTTCACATTCTTGTGGGTCAACTTGGTCATGGGTACTGCAATAGTGAAAAATTTCTCTATAAATCTCTTGTAATAACCGGCTAGTCCTAAAAAACTTCTTACCTCTGTAGGGTTCGTGGGCTGCTTCCATTCTTTGACCGCAACAACTTTCTCAAGATCTACCGCTATTCCTTGATTGGATACAACAATTCTCAAAAATTGAACTTCTTTCTCCCAAAACTAACACTTACTGAACTTAGCGTATAATTGATGCTCCCTCAAAGTCTGTAATACAACTTTCAAGTGTTCTCTGTGTTCCTCTTTATTCTTAAAATATACCAGGATATCATCTATGAAGATAATCACAAACTTATCTAGATACGATTGAAAAATTCTGTTCATCAAGTCCATGAAATAGGTAGGAGCATTTGTCAAACCAAAAGGCATTACAGGAAATTCGTACAATCCATACCGGGTCCGAAAAGCAGTAAGTGATATACTTTCTTCTGACACACCCATCTGATGGTAACCCGTTCTGAGATCAAACTAAGAGAACATGGATGCCCCTTTCAACTAATTAAACAAGTTATCAATTTTAGGTAGTGGATACTTGCTCTTCATAGTCATCTTATTTAGCTCTCTGTAATCTATGCATATACGGAGAGTGCCATCTTTCTTGAAGACAAAGATCGCGGGTGCTCCCCACGGGGAGTTACTTGAACGAATGAACCCTTTCTGAAGCATCTCTTCCAGCTGCTTATTTATCTCCACAAGCTCTTTAGGCGCCATTCTGTATGCCGTCTTAGAAATTGGTGCAGCTCCCAGCACTAGGTCAAAGCGAAATTTTACTACCCGTCGAGGTAGAGGTCCAAATATCTCTTGAAATACATCCTCAAACTCACGTATCATATCTACCTCACTAATATCCTGCTTAGAGATTTCTACCGAGCACAGAAAACTCGTCATCACCAGCTCTTCTCCATTGCTAGAAGTGTGGGTAAGCCGTGGCATACCAAGAATATCTATATTTACAGTTCTTTCAGCACAATCTAGAGTCACAAAGTGTTTTTGCAGCCAATCCATATCCAAAATAATTACAAACCCCTCAAACCCTAACACAATTAGGTTCACATACAAGACTCTACTCGCAAAGTCAATCTCAAAATCTTTACACATCTCACAAAGAGTAACTGCCCCTCCTAAAGGGGTCTCAACACGAATAGGTCTAGACAATGAAGTAATTACAAGATGTTTTCTTTTTACAAACTGTCTAGATATGAAAGAATGAGAGGCACCAGTATCAAAAGTACACTAATGGCTTCTTGAAAAAGATTAAAGATACCTTCCAGCCATAACCTTCAAGTTAAACACATAAAAAGAATTCGTTCATAAATACTTAGAATAAATTCAATCACCAAACTAAACTAGCTAACCCATGTTTCCATAATCCGAGGATCACCTAAACTCTCACAAGTCTAGGGTAACCTAGAGCTCTGATACCAAAATTGTCATGCCCCAGAATTTGAACAATTAAATATTAAATTAGGACTAAACCCCAATCAATATTCCATCATCCAAATCCTAGGGGTGAAACAAAATCTAAACGTTCACGTCTCCAAAGGGTTTAAGTAAATTTCCATCCACAAAAGATTACAAGGGAAAAAAAAAAACTAACAAAACGCCTACCAAACCATCCACCATAATTTCATAACTAACCAATACCTTCAACATTAAAGTAACAATAAATTTTCAAAAAAACTTAAATAATGTAAAGTTACAAACCATGCCAAATTATCAAAATACTATGGTCATAAAAAAATAATAAATACATAAATTAATATCAACTCTAAGCTCAAGAAAACAAAAGAAGTCCAAACGACATGTCCAACGATCATAGTTATTTCTTCTCGCCACCATAGTCCCAACTAATCCTATGAAGGAAGCTCGGCTGCGCTCAAACAGAACGCACCCGAGTTGCCAAGAGACAAAACGGGTCATTATGCTGGTATACTGGTATGAATACAAGATTTAACACCCACGTGTCTACCAAACACAAATAAAAATACATTTAATTCTTGTTACGGGACAAGACAAGTAGTTCCATCTGCATCGAGACGAATGGGTAGTTTCTCGAAATACGGTGGCATTTAGTTTCTTGCCCGTACACAACAAAATATAAATTGAATATAAAATAAACAAAATAAAAATAAAAATATAGTGGGTCAGCCTTGCATAAAAAGTTAGTAAGACCCACCATCTTGCAAAAAAAAATAAAGTTAGTATAATTTAATCATAAGTAACTTACTAAAAAAGTATCAAAATACACCATTTTATACTTAAATAATTTGAATTGACCAAAACTCAAAGAACAAAAATTGTACATAATCAAATTTTCTAAAAGACAACGTGAACGAATTTAGTAAAAACTGAATAGGTTAAGAGAAAAATTGGATAGAAGAACCTAGACGGAATTCAATCGAAAAAAATCTAAAACTGAAAACGAACAGAAAATGCCCTAAGATGATTTTTTTCGAAAAAGTTCAAAACATGAAAAGTGTGCAGAATAATGTTTTACTTTAGTTTATGATAAATCAATAAAAATGAGCTCGTTTCGTGGATTAAAACTGCATCTAAAATCTGCATTGCTAAAATGAATCAAAACTATTATAACCAAGATCATCCGATTATAAATTATAATCGATATTTTTCATAAAAATTTAAAATACAAAAGTCGTCTAGAATCATGTATACATGCCCCTGCTCAAATTTTATAATTTATCAAGGTCGTTTACTATTTTTTAAGATGTACAAATCAATATAATTCACATTATAACAGTAAACTCATATTTAATTCTTTGTACCTTAACTTCACCACTTCGGCCTATCACTTCCGCCCTACACATATATCTCATGTGCCTTTCGTATACCTAACACCATTTCGATGTGACGTCCCAAATTTTAAGGACATCATAATAAAATTTAGAACTTAAAATCAATGTTGCCACCAATATCAACAACATCCATTAATTAACAATCTAGAAATTTGAAAGTTTTCAAATTACAATTCTAAGAAGACTTAAAACTTAGCCTCAGTACAAAAAAAAAAAAAAAAAAAACACAAATATAAAAGAAAACTAGAAAGAAACTAGGAAATTTAGAAAATAGTTTGTGGAACTTGGGGACTTTTCAAGCTAACCAAGGCTGAATGTCGCCTTGCAAGGCCTCAGTGTTTCCTTCATTTTCTTCGGTACCTGGCATAAAACGCCAGGGCAACCTGAAAATACCCATCCTGATAATAATACTCACAATTAATGAATAATGCATAGTAACAGAATAACAGGTAGCATTTAATAAGCATAACATGAATGCCAACAGTTGAAATAATAACTGTGTGGGTGAAAATCTGACCACACTGCCAACTTAGTATTCAGTTAGAGAGCACTGGCAGAATAGATGACACCTGTCTAACCTGCAACAGAAAGAGAAGATTCCGGCAGTGGTTCGTCCACCCGGGGGCACTCCGACGATCAAGTCAGTATATCTCTCACAGATAATCAATAGTGCAAACTCACTATTCAGAATATAAATTGCGTACCTTAGACCCACGGGGGTGCCTCTCTTTTATAGTTAACTCAATCCTAGTCCCCATAGAAGCCTGACTTCTATGGACTCCCATTCAATGCTTACTTCGGACTCCTCAAGAGATAAGGATAGACTCCCTAAGAACATTATCCTTATCCATCTTGAAGTCTTTCCTCATTCTAGGACTCTTGTCCCTTATCCGCTTATCTCAGATTCCGATATCTTCGGAGATAACCTCGGCCACGCCGAGATCATCTCGGCGTTACGACCAGGACACGTGGCACCTCGGCTGATACATCGGCGTCACCTTGCCACATGTTGGTACTCAAAAATATATCCCCACAACTGCCCCCTAGGTTCTATTACCTTGGCATTCTGAGGTGATGGAACCTATATCGGTACCTCCTTCCAGTACGTCGGCTTAAATCATTTTAGCCGAGATCATTGTTTAAGGCCGACATGTCTCCCTTAAAGAACAAGAATTCTAGTGAATTCCTTCACTCGTATGAGCTGTCATGCATCACTATTCAATCGTTTCATTCACGCGTCTTATCCTTATTGGATCGTGCCTGTGACGCGCCTGTAAGCCGTCTTGCGCCTGCGTGCGCCGTCTGACGCATTCGCTGCTCTAGGCGCATTAACTGCCCTTTTTTGCCGTCGTTTCAAGTTTTAACAAAAACTTTTCCCTCTTCTTTCATTTCTTCACTTTTCATTCGATACTCTTGCTTTTTCTCTCTCTTACTTTTTTCTCTTGAATCCGCCATTGTTCCAGACTTCAAGCTCTGCAACTGCCTTCATTCCTCCCTCTTGGTGAAGCTTTCGCCGTTCTGTTACTTCTGTAACCGTCGCTTGACTTCGACGATCTTCATATCGGCTTCACTTTTTCTAGTAAGCCACTGTTCCTTTCATTTTCAATTCTCTGATACTCTTTATTACTGCTTTGTTTAAACATTCGATTTGTGAATCTCATATCTGAGTGTGTTTATTCCATGATTTTGCCCTTGCCCATGTCTTGAATACACGCATTCTTCACCATTTTCTTGCACTTTTGCCACTGTTCTTGACCTTGTACCCCTTGTACTCACTATGTTCTTGATAGTCCATCTTTGTTCTTGATTCTGAAACTTGTTCTTGTTTTCTGTTTTTTGTGTCTTTTCCAGATTTGTGCCTTCAATCTTCGTTTCCATAGACTTAGGTTTGGGATTTGTCTGTAGAACCCACAATTTAGGAAAAAACTGAAACCTGCATTTACCTAAGTGTTTGCCGAGGTCCCAATAACCCTTTCAAAATATCTTCTGAAATCCAACCCCTTCGATTAAGCCGACATCATGGGTATATGGAAACATAGGGTAGACACCCCATCCAAACTAGAATTCTTTAGACAAGAGTTTGAAATCCCAGCCGACGTCCATCTGAGGTTGGCTGGGGATGATGACTCCATCATGCCTACTGATGACTCCATGCCTTTCCCTGTGGTAGCCTTCATTGAGTGTGGACTTCGGCTTCCACTCAACACCTTTTTTCGTGAAATACTTCATTATTACAAGTTGAACCCAATGCAACTTTCCATCAATTCCTATCGAACCATCAATGGTATCATAGCCTTAGCCAAACAAGAAAACGCTAGGATCACATTAGCCGACATCCAATATTGCTACACTATGTGTGGCCTCAAAAAAGACACCGGCTACGTTTACTACCTCAAGCCGAGGTCCACTGAATACAAAATTGTTGCCGACCTCCCTGACTCCAACAAGGGAGCTGGGGATGATTATTTCATTACTTCGAGGAACTGGGAGTTCGCCCCAGATGAAGACCTCCATCTCTTTCCTCTCCCTCGATCAGTCTTTGTAGAGGGCAATGGTAAGAGCCCTGCATTCATACCTACTTGTTTTTTTAAAGTCTTTCATACTTTATCTATTTCTTAATGTCTATTTTTCTTGCAGCTGTTCCTAAGCCACCAAAAAACTTTCACCAATCCTTTATTTCCAGCAAGGATTTGAAGAAACTTTTGGACTTGCCAGTCCATAAACGGAAGGCGCCTCTGCTTCTCAATTTTATTCCAATATACAAGTCAGCTCTGCCCAACATCCCTAGGAGGAAGAAGAAAAACCTTTCTCCACCCTCTGCCACAACTCCACAAACCACGTCCACATCTCGGACAAACTAAGGATCAACCTCTGATCCAGCTGAGCAACCGTCAACCTCGGCTCCATACTTGACTCCAATATCCCAACGCCGCCATCGATGCCGAACAGTTTCTTCTACCAAGATGGGTCGCCCAAAACCAGTTGCCAAAGATCTCCTGGCTAACATTCTGACTGATGTTGATGCCCAACCAATTTCAACCCAGCCTCTAAAGCCAAAAAGAATAAAAAAAAGGTTCAGCCAAAGGCTAAAGTTACTCAGATTGAGTCTGAGGATACTTTGCCGATCTCCAAGTTGGCTGAGAGTGACAAATCTCAACCCTCTGCTGGGAAGAGGCGCTCTGAGGCCCAACCATTCGAATCGCCAAAATCAAAAAAGCCGAGGTCATCTTCTGCAACAACCTCGGGGTCTCAAAAACATGCTGCCCCCTGGGCCCCAAAAATCACTCTGGAGGATAAGCCAGTCTTGGCTACCGATAGTGCCGATGACATCAACATCGGCGTAGCGCTCAGTACCGCTTTACTTCTGCCCGGCGATCTTGATCGGAATGCCGAGTTGAGCGAATATGAAAATTATGCTCTGATGCTCCAGCGTTCTGTTCAAGTGAGTGTCCTTACCTGACAATTTTTTCCTTTCCTGTACTTTAGAAGATTTTGCAATAACTTTTTGTCTTGTGTTTTTTTCAGGCCATCCAGCATGCCCATTCTTTATCTGTTCAATCTTTTGAAAATCGGGAGAAGTTGACCAAGATGAAGAGGGAGTTCTCTACTCTTCAAAAAGCCAACAAAAGCCTTTAATCGAAAATGAAGAAGTTAGAGGACCAGGCCGAAGCTACCATCAAGGCTCAGACTGATGCCGAAGAGAAGGTTGATTCTACTGGGGCCATTAGGACGGTTGCTGAGTCCCAAAAAAGAGAGGCCGAGAAGAAGATGGCCCAGGCCCAAAAATAGCTGCTGGAGGCCTTGGCTACCAAAGAGGTTGAAATCAAGAATGCCAATGAGAAGGCGTATGCCCAGGGCATGGCCGATGTCACGGAGGCTTACGAAAAGCAAGTGAAGGAGGCATGCAACAAGGGTTTCACCCTTGGTTGGATGTCCCTTCTAAAAAAGCTTAATGTCCCTGAGGACTCACCTTTGAGAAATGCCGATGCCATTCCTCTTCCATTCCCTCCAACTCCAACTCCAGCTCAATCTGATGATGACACCGAATCTGAGGAGGAGACCTTGGTGAGAAAGCTAAAAGATGCTGATGGGGCCAAGTCCCCTTCTCAGAGTGAGCAAGTGCTAGACTTGACTCAAGATGAAGAAGGTGATGAGGTTCTCAAAGATGCTGCTCCTAAGAAGACATCAGCCGACGTCACCTTTGCCGACAAGAGTCTTGACGAAACCCTTGCCCAAATTGATGCCGAGCTCGTGGCAGAAAAGGCTGCCAAGGCGTCCTCTCAACAATCGTCTGAACTTCAAACTCAACCAACTGTTACTGCTGAGGAGCCTTAGTTTTTTTTTTTTTTTTTTTCTTCTTTGAAGTAATGTAAAACTCTTTACATCGTCGACGTTCTCTTAATACAACTCTTTTGCTTTTGAATGCTTGCATGTTTGCCTTATATGCTTTTATACTTAGAATATTTTGCATATCTTCAATATACACTTCAATCCTTGCGCAACCTTCTCGGGGTGACACACCTCGGTTGTACAAACTGATGATTTATCTCGGCAAGTACCTAACTACCTTTCTCGGTGTAATCTTGGTTTCACCTTGTAAATATAAAATTTCAACAAGTGTTTAACTTTAGTCTTTAATCTTGTAAATTGTCCACAAATTTCAGCAAGTGTTAGACATCATCTCGGTTTAACTTCAACTTGTAAATTGTCCACAAATTTCAACAAGTGTTTAAACAATGATCTCGGTTTAACTTCAACTTGTAAATTGTCCACAAATTTCAACAAGTATTAAACAATGATTTCGGTTTAACTTCAACTTGTAAATTGTCCACAAATTTCAACAAGTGTTAAACAATGATCTCGGTTTAACTTCAACTTGTAAATTGTCCACAAATTTCAACAAGTGTTAAACAATGATTTTGGTTTAACTTCAACTTGTAAATTGTCCACAAATTTTAACAAGTGTTAAATAATGATTTCGGTTTAACTTCAACTTGTAAATTGTCCACAAATTTCAACAAGTGTTAAACATATTCTTCTTTTCTCTGCCCCCTAATGTGAACCTGAGTTCCACTTGGGTTCTCATTATGCATGTATTCTAGAGACAATGTCAAGTATCTTGAAAAGAGAACCAGCTGAATCTTTATTTATTTACTTCAGCAAATGGCAAAGGAACAAAGAAATTCTAATGATAGAAAAATTTCAAATTACAAGTGTTCCAAGGCCATGGCAACTCTTTGCCCTCATTATCTTCAAGCTGATATGCCCCATTGCCCAGCACCGAGATGATTCTGTGGGATCCTTCCCAATTTGGGCCAAGCTTGCCCTCTCTAGGATCCTTCTTGTTGCTGACGACTTTTCTTAAGACGAGGTCACCAATCTGAAATTCCCGTGGGTTAACCTTCTTATTATAAGCTCTGGCAAGCTGTTGCTGGTATGCTGCGAGCTGAATTGCAGCTTTCTCCCTTCGTTCTTCTAAAAGATCTAGATCTCGGGCTAAGAGTACATCATTAGTCCCGTTCTCTACCCCCTGGGTTCTGATCCCAGGGATGCCGACCTCCAGCGGAATGACTGCTTCTGTGCCATAAGCCATGGCAAAGGGGGATTCCCCTGTTGATCTTCTCGGCGTAGTCCGATATGCCCAGAGTACATTGGGCAATTCATCTACCCACTTTCCTTTTGCTGCCTGCAGCCTCTTCTTTATCCCATCCAGAATTACTTTGTTGGATGCTTCTGCTTGTCCATTGCTTTGTGGAAAGCTTGGGGTTGAAAAGTAGTTCTTGATCTTGAACTTTGCACAGAAGTTCTTGATTAGCTTACTGTCAAATTGAGTTCCATTGTCTGCAACAATTGCTCTTGGAATCCCAAACCTGGTGATAATGTTCTTCCAAATGAAGTTCTTCACGTCCACATCTCGGATCCTGGCAAGAGGTTCAGCTTCTATCCATTTAGTGAAGTAATCTGTTGCTACCAGCAAGTACTTCCTTTGTCCAGTTGCTTGGGGCAGTTGCCCGACGAGATCCATGCCCCATTGGGCAAATGGCCAAGGACTGGATACAGGGTTCAGGTCTGCTGCTGGCTGGTGTATCAGAGGTGCAAACCTTTGGCATTGTTCACACTTCTTTACATAGGCTTCTGCATCTTTCTGCATGTAAGGCCACCAATACCCCTGGGTGATGGCCCTATGGGCGAGTGATCTGCCCCCAGCGTGGCTTCCACAAATTCCTTCATGTATTTCATATAAAAAATCTTCGACTTGTAAAGGGTGTACGCACCTTAAAAGGGGTCCAGTGAAGGACCTTCTGTAGAGATGTCCTTCTGCTGTCAGACTGAATCTTGCCGACTTCAATCTGATCTTGTGTGCCTCCTTGCGGTCATCTGGCAGCTTTCCTTCTTTTAAGAACGCAACAATTGCGTCCATCTAGCTTGATCCCATGTCTACGCACATTGCTTTACGCTCTGTGGTTACTGGTTCAATGCTCGAGCCGACAAGTAGTCGATCATTATTGTCCTTGCTTTTCCAGGTTGTACTGCACTAGCTAGGTTAGCCAACGCATCGGCGTGGCTGTCATCATCTCGGTTTACCTGGAGTAGTCGGCAGTTCTGGAATAAGGCCGCCAACCTGATGACCTCCTTTGCATATGCCGACATTCTTTCATCTCGGGCTGCATATTCTCATGTTGCCTGATTGACTATCAGTTGTAAATCACAAAAAACTATTACCTCATCTGCTTGTACTGCTGCTGCCAGTTTTAGTCCTGCAATGAGTGCTTCATATTCTGCTTCATTGTTTGAGGCCTTAAACCCCAAACGAATCGATTGTTCTAGTACCTGCCCATCTGGAGATATCAGTACTACTCCTGTCCCTGCTCCTTGTCGATTTGAACTCCCATCAACAAACAATCGAAAGGAGTCGCCAATGTAAATGCTGCAGGGTCTGAGTTTGTCCTCTTTCCTTTGTTCTTTTGTCTTTGGTTAGGCTTCTCCTTGCTTGTTTGGACATCGTTTATCTTGGCTCAACGGAGCCCGATGTTCAATGGATTCTGGCGTGAACTCTGCCATGAAGTCGGCCAAAACCTGGCCTTTGATTACTGTTTTGGGCCTGTACTACAGATCATATTGGCCTAGGGCGACTGCCCATCTGGCTATTCTTCATGTTAAATCTCCCTGCTGCAATAGGGACTTCAATGGATGTTCTGTCAGTACCATAATTTTATGGACTTGGAAGTAATGGTTCAATTTCTTTGAAGCCATTATTAAAGCCAGTGCCAATTTCTCTAAGGGTAGATACCTCGTTTCTGCGTCGGCTAGGGTTTGCTTACATAGTAAATAGCCGTTTGCTCCCCTTTTTCTTCTCGGATTAGTACTGCACTTATCGCATGTTTTGAAACTGCCAAGTACAGGAACAGCTCCTCCCCGGGTTCTGGATTCGAAAGAACTGGAGCTGTGGTCAGGTACTTCTTCAGATTGGCTAATGCTTCTTCGCACTCCTCTGTCCAAAGAAAGTCCGTGGCTTTCTTCACTAAGTTGAAGAAAGGTTTGCACTTGTCTGAGCTTCTGCTTATGAACCTGTTCAGGGCTGCGGCCCTTCCAGTTAGCATCTGCATCTGTTTTGCCGACATCGGGCTCTTCAACTCTAGGATGGCCTTGATCTGATCTGGGCTGGCCTCAATGCCCCTTCTAGTCACCAGGTATCCTAAAAACTTACCAGATCCAACTCCAAATGCACACTTCGATGCATTGAGTCGGAGCCAATATGTTTTAAGAATTTCAAAGACTGCTTTTAGATCGGTGAGATAACCCTCAGGCTCTTGGTCTTAATGACCATATCGTCGATGTAGACTTCTACTGTTCGGCCAATCAGGTGTTTGAACATTTTAGTTACCAACCTTTGGTAAGTTGCTCCTGCGTTTTTCAACCTGAAAGGCATTACTCTGTAACAGTACAGGCCTTTTGGGGTAATGAACGCAGTCTTCTCTTCGTCTGGGGGTACATGGCTATCTAGTGGTACCCCCTGTAGGCATCTAGGAAGCTCATTCTTCCATGCCCTGAAGTGGCATCCACTAGCTGGTCAATCTTGGGTAGAGGAAAGCTGTCTTTGGGACAGGCTTTGTTGAGGCTAGTAAAGTCTACGCAGACCCTCCATTTACCGTTCTTCTTCTTTACCACTACTATATTGGATAGCCATGTCGGGTAGTGAACTTCTCTAATGGCCCTGGCCTCCAGAAGTTTGTCTACTTCTTCCTCTACTGCTTCGACGTGCATCAACGTCGGTCTTCTGGCTCGTTGAATTACAGGTTTGGCCGACCTGTCAACATTCAGTTTGTGGCAAGTGACCTCGGGGTCAATGCCAGGCATTTCGTAAGGTGTCCAAGCAAACACCTCAATATTTGCTCTCAAAAAAGCTTCCAACTCTTTTTCCTCTTCTTCGGCTAAGCCCGAGCCGAGAAGAAAGAAGCGTTCTTCATCCCCATCCTGGACGAGGATTTTCTTCAGTGCCTCTTCGCTCTTCTCGACGCCTTCTAGGACTTCCACGTCCTCATCTTCAATTCTGCTTTTTCGCTCTCAGATGTCAGCAGTAGATTTCATTGTTGCCATGGAGCAATTATTCGCCTGCAGCTGATCGCCTCTGACTTCCTCTATCCCATGCTCTGTTGGGAATCGTAATAGTTGATGCAATGTTGAGGGAACTGCCCCCATCGCATGCAATCATGGCCTTCCCAAGATGATGTTGTAAAGGGAGGGTGTATCGATGATGGTGAATTCTGTCTTGATCTTCCTGGTGCCAGCCTGCACCTCCAAGCTTACTGTTCCCAGTGGCCATGTCGGCGTTCCATTGAACCCAACCATTGGGCCATTGGATTGTTCCATATCATCTGGGTGAAGGTCGAGCTCCTTGTAACATCGAACGTATATGATGTCACAAGAGCTGCCTTGGTTAATCAGAATCAGGATGCGTTTCATTTGGCACTCCCCAACTTGGAGGGATACTACCAAGGTATCATTATGCGGATGCTGGACCATCTCTAGGTCGGCTTCAGTAAAGGTTATCATTGGTCCCTGGCACTCTTTTGCCCGATGTCTTTTCTCCCCGACTTGGTAGACATGTTGTAGGTGTTTTACCTTCTGGGTCTCTCCTCGGATTTCGTTTTCGTTGACCTTCGAGTGGATTACGTTGACTACCTGAGGTCCTCCTGCTTGCGGTTGCTGTGCTGGGGGAGGTGGGGCTGCTGGTGCCTGAGGCAATCTTGCCCGTTCTTCTCTTGTCCTGGTCTCATCGACAAGGTCTCTCAGATGTCCTTGTCTCACCAGATCTTCCAAGTGTGTTTTCAGGGCCTTACAACCCTGAGTTGTATGTCCATCTTCATTGTGATAGGCACAATGCCTGCCAATGTTTCTTCCCATGAACTCTCCTGGAGTCCTCTCTAGCGTTCTGAAATAGGGCTGGTTCCAAATCTGATCCAGGACTTTGTGAATTGGGATTCGGAACACAGTTGTCACTGCCTGCACAGCCCTCAGTTCTGCCTCTTGTTTGAAGGATCCATTGTTACCTCGGCCTCGCTTCGGCGAGCCGTTTCCTTTCTCGTGCTTTGTCTCCTTATTCCCCGACGTATCTTCCTCGACTCTGGCATACTTCTCGATTCTGGCCATGAGTTCCTCCATACTTTTTGGCAATGTCTTTGCCAATGACTTCCGTAGTGGACAGTCATCTTTTAGGCCGTTCTTGAAAGATACGACTGCCATCTCTTGATTATATTCAGGTATTCGGTTGAACACCTCATAGTATCTTTTGGCGTAGGCCCTAAGACCTTCATCTTTGCTAATCTTCAGAGCCATCAATGCGTCCACTCTTAATGGCTGAAGTTTGTTTGTCACAAACCTGGCCACAAACATCTCGGCCAGGCCTTCCCAGGTCTTCACACTTCCCCTTGGTAGTTTGTGAAACCAATCTGATGCAATCTCTCCAAAGGACGAGGGGAACACCTTGCAGAGCAATGGTTCGTTCCCACTATACAATGCCATTGAATTCAAGTATAATCCAACGTGGAAGTTGGGGTCTGACTTACCATCGTATATTTGGAACCTCGGCATACTAAATCTCTTTGGTGCCTCGAATTTGTCTAATTCCACCGAGAATGGTGTTCTCGGCTTAACAGGTGAAGTTACCTCGGCATCGGCGTTCTGTTGCTTCCTCTTGAGGTAATCTCTCAAGTCTTCTTTACTCCGCCCAGGAGCTCGGCTATCTTTTGACTTCAGTCTTTTCGGTATACTACTCTCGGCCTCGTGGTGAGCCTTTTTTGATCTTTCTCCATGAGTTGTGTCGAAGCATAGTGCCCACCCTTAAACATGCCGATGTTCTTTGGGGTCGGCCTCCTTGGTGCGTTGTGTCCTTTGTGGCTCTTCCTTCCTTGACTTCCCTCTTCCGACCTCCCTTGAAGGCCGGTGAGAGTCTTTCGCTCCTGGTGTGCTGGGGGGCTTCTGGGCATTGGCCGTTGGAATCGGCGTGTCTTGCAACAGGTATGGTGGCTGCATGACATTATTTTGCATCATAAAATTGACGACCGATTGCAGGTCTGGCAATTTGTTTGCCATTTCTTTCACCTCTTCGTCCCTTCGTAGGCACCTGTCCTTCCATACCTGGAGGTCGCCTTCGTTGTAGTACCCGCTTCGATCAGGTTTCTTTGGTACGTCGCCAGTCTGGCCGACATCTTTTACTCCGTGAGTTTACTCATGAGTTTCTGCGTTGGACCTGTCTCCTTCGACATCAAGGTCAATAGGTTTCCCACTCCCAGCAGGAGTGTCATCCCCAATACTTTCCTTTTGCCCGTTACTGGCCATCTATTCTACTTTCTTTCCCACAGACGGTGCCAAATTGTATGGGTGAAAATTTGACCACACTGCCAACTTAGTATTCAGTTAAAGAGCACTAGCAGAATAGATGACACCTATCTAACCTGCAACAGAAAGAGAAGATTCCGGCGGCGGTTCGTCCACCCGGGAGCACTCCGACGATCAAGTCAGTATATCTCTCACAGATAATCAATAGTGCAAACTCACTATTCAGAATATAAATTGCATACCTTAGACCCACGGGGGTGCCTCTCTTTTATAGTTAACTCAATCCTAGTCCCGATAGAAGCCTGACTTCTATGGACTCCCATTCAGTGCTTACTTTGGACTCCTCAAGAGATAAGGATAGACTCCCTAAGAACATTATCCTTATCCACCTTGAAGTATTTCCTCATTCTAGGACTCTTGTCCCTTATCCGCTTGTCTCGGATTCCGATATCTTCGGAGATAATCTCGGCCACGCTGAGATCATCTCGGCGTTACGACCAGGACACGTGGCACTTCGGCTGATACATCGGCGTCACCTTGCTACGTGTTGGTACTCAAAAATATATCTCCACAATAACAGTAGCAGGTAACATTTAATAAGCATAGCAAGAATGCCAACAGTTAAAATAATAATAATAGATAAATAAATAAATAAATAAATAGAAAAAAAAATGGCAAATGGAAATAGTAATTCATCATAAGGAAAATGCACATTTTTCTTTTTAAATTCTCATGGATTTAGTTTATCAGATAAATTTAAGTAACTCCCCGTGGAACACTATTTCCACTCAACCGCTAAACAATGGACACGGGCAATTCTAACTCCCCCTTGGTCAAATATTCAAATGTTACTTCCTGTAACTACCAATAATGTCCACGCACCAGGGTTACGTACCCGAGTCATGACGTCACGGTCTTGCCCCAAGGGAACAGTCTATGTTGTGACACCAGCACCACCAACCTTATATTGCCTATACTGATAAGAGCCGAAATACCTTCCCGTGCCTTGTTAGGATTCGCAACTCACTGGCGCAAACTTCTAAACCGAGCTCACCCTATCACTTTTAAATTTTTAATGTACTATCGGTTCAATTTCGTATTTCTTTACTTCGTCGAATTCACATTTTTTATTTATTTATGTGCGAGTTTTAGCTTGATAACCTCAGTGATATAATCTTTATATAGCACAACGCAATCATATATGGCAACCAAAATAAATGTGATAGAATGTCTTAGGAATCATTACAAAATTTCTTAAGAATTAATACACTTCTTCTATCAGCACTGTATGGTCACACAAAAAAATATGAAACCTATACCAAACGAAGTTCAACCATTATAATATTTTAACTGGTGCTAGTTCATCGAGTTAGGAAAATATTTTGAGAAGAATACCAAGGCTAAAAACGATTTTAAAATGGAGAAATTTTTTTTGGAAGAAAACTGGTTTTCTAGGACAGTGAGTTACATTAACCTCCAACACAGGTGTTCTGTGTTCGAAAAATAAAAGGGGCCTCAAACGGTGTCAAAAAGAGGCATGGTCAGAACGGCTTGCTAAATTTTTGAGTTTAGAACATATTTCCAGACTAATGTGAAGACTAAAAACCAGTCAAAGATGGTCAAATAATTTTTATAAGAAAACTGGATAGATTTTATCACATTTTGAAAAACTTGGCGTTTCTCTCTCAATACTTAATAAAAAATTATGAAATCAGCGGCGTTTGAAAGGTAACTTAAAAATATAACTTTGCCAATTGAATCACTTGAAAATTCATTCTGTGAAATAAACAGTGACCTGGTAAAGTCAACATTGTTGTTGCCTTCAAACAGCAATGAAGTTAAAAATATATCCAGGCCATAAAACGCTGTCAAATAATTTTCTTCAACATTCTAACACCATAAAAACATGTTAAACTAACTCCAGTAGCTTTAGATTTTATGAAAGTGTTCTCATGAATTTGTTTAGGGTTTATTCAAAACGGACTAAAAATCTATTTTGCTGGAAGTTTATTAGTTTTGCGAAAAACACACTTTTGTATCCACCATGAATCACATGCAAGACTAAAAAAAATGTTTCTTACTATCATTATATGGAATAAATGCACATGAAAACAAAGATGCTAGCAAGATGGACTAAAATAAAATCAAATATGATAGCTCCAAAACTTACCAAATTGACAAAGAACATCAAAGAATAGACCTTAATCAAACATGAAGATAATGTCAAATATGATGCCATTCCCATGTGAAACTCTAATCCTTCATATTTACTTTCATTAGTGATAACAGAAAATAATATTTATAAAGAGTAAACACAAATTCATAGGCATGCAAGATTGATTCACAATGGAGAATACTTGATCACATAAAGAGAAAAATCATTAGCTAAACCACTTAATCCATACTTGTAAGAAGGACAGAAATCATGTAATCATAAGATTATCATTCTATCCAAATGTAACATGCATTGAGCATTGGTGTATTATTAATATACACTCTTGCATATTTTAATGTATAGATTTAGTTAAGAAAACATCTAAGAGAGGATAGGAGTTGAGTATTTTTACCTCAATGAAGTAAAAAAAATCTAAGTGTTGAGCCTTTCTTCCTCTCTCTTCTCTCCTTTCCCTCTTGCTTTCTCTCTCTCTCTTTCTCTTTGTTTTGCTTAATTACACATGTGTGTAATGGAAAGCTGAATAGTGTTCCTAATTATAGGATTTTGAGGGCCTAATTTATTATTATTATTATTTTATTTTTACTTTATTTCTCTTTTAGCATAGAAACTATCATCTAATAGGATAACTTACAATTTGTTTGCTTGCCGTGGCTACCTTGACAAAGGCTTGGAATTGCTATCTATGCATGTAGGCATGGAGTGTGGCAATAAGTAAAGGAATGCATTGGCATGCTTGGGCCGAATTCCTCTGTCCAACATAAATTTTGATTTTTTTTTTTTTTGTACAAAATAAAAATCAATTGAATATATATATATATAACCTAGTCACTAGATATTTTGCTCCTTACTATTCTCTTACTAATGTAGTTATTATTTGTTTAACTCATTTAGTTTCTACAACTATATTTAGATACAATTTTTTTTTTCACAGAAAGATAAATCATTTTATTTAAAGGAATCTAATATTGGTATTAACCATGATGCTATTAACATTATAATTCGATAATTTAATAATCACTGTTAACTGACTCAATATTATTATTAATCAAACTAATTAGTTGTTTAAAAATTCAGGTTCTCACATCCGAAGCCAAACTTGCACGAGAATATCGTCCCGAGTTTGACCCACACTCTCTAAATGGTTAGCATATACGTATGCGCGTAAATTAAAGCACTCGTCTACTCATGAGAACGAGACAACAATATATATATATACACAATCTCTCATCCACTCATGAGAACAAACATAATAATGCCAAGTCTAAGACATTCAAATAAATCTCATAATCCTCACCTTTTTTTTTTATATACTCTTTCTTATCAACACTCAAATAAACAACAATCCACAGAGTCATGGTGGAGTATAAGTGAATGTTTAAATTTTGTTTTACCCTTAGGATTTGGATGATGGAATATTGATTGAGATTTAGTCATAATTTAATATTTAATTGTTCAAATTTCGAGACGTGACACCACACATAGGGTTGTAAATTTGGCCCAGCCTAGCCCACCCGGGCCCGGGTTCAGGCCAGCATATGTCAGGCCTTGCGGGCTCCCATTTGTAATAATATGCAAATTTTGTTTTGTTTTTGTTTTTTTGTAATAATTTAAAAAGTATGAAATTATATTCAGTGTGTTTGGTTTTAATTTTTTGAATTTAGTTTTCTGAAAATTGAGTTTTTTGTTTTTCGTATTTTTTTTTTGTTTTTAGTGAATATTTTAATTTTTAATTTTTTTTTAAAAACTTTTTTAGATGCGTCTTACTTAGGTGTATCTAGATAATAAAATATTTGTAAAAAAATATTTTAAAACATTGTTAAATACATAAAAATATGACAAATGTACTGAATATTTGTTTTTATTTTTTTTTTATCTTTTTAGTATTTAGTGATTTTTTTAAAGATTTTTTTTATAAATATTATACTTTTTAAGTGTATTTATGTTAGGTGTCTAAAAATTCTAAAAATTGCTTAAAATATTTTTAAAAAATCAGTAAAAACAAAAATATATATATATACGAAAAATTAAGAAGTAAATTTTTTTGAAAAGTGAGTTCTAAAAACTGAAACTAAACAGAGTGATTAATTTTATTTTTTTTATAATTATAAGGTACATATAATTAGGGCTGCAAACGAGCCGAGCTTTAGGCTTCATTTGGGAAGTGGGTTAGCTTTTTGATTTTTTGGCTATTTTAGCCTGAGGCTAAAAAGCATCGGGTTAAAAAGCCTTGTTTGAGAATAGTTTTTTAGCTTTTTTGACTTTTTTTAATAGAAAGAATGTAATGATTATGGGTTGAATGTGATGTTTTGTTTTATTTGTCTAAAAAACTTATTTTGTCTTTTTATGGCTAAAATAGCTCCAAACCCAACCCAACCCTTCTTCCCAAACGAAACTTTAGTATGTCTGGGCTTGTTTATTAAGATTTTAACGAACTCGAACTCAAGCTCGAGTTCAATAAAAATTTAACGAATCGAGCTCGGGCGGAGTTGGTTTAGACTTGACTCGAACTCGAGCCTGTTTAAGAGCCTTAACAAGTCAAAAAATTTATAAATTCATACTTGCGTATAAATTTTTAAAACTTTGATTATACAATTATATACACAATATGTATAAACATTCTAAAAAAAAGTTAATATTTTATCAAAATAATAATATCTATTATCACTATTATATAAATGTACTATCTATAGTTAACTATCATTTACATTTATATATTTTAAATATATAAATAACATATTTATCTTATTTTTTATACATTTTTTTTATATTATTTAATATATAAATAATAAATATTAAACGAGTCAGCTAACGAGCCGAGTTTTAGAATGTTTGGGCTTATTTATGTAAAAAAAATTTAACAAACCGAATTCAAACGAGCTCTTACCGAATTAAGCTTGAGCCTGTTCACGAATGGCTTTATTCATTTATAATCCTACATATAATATATATAATCTTTACCATAATATATATATATATGAGAAATTGTAACCCACCCTCCTCCCTATGATACAGTTTCTTCACTGTCCAATCACAGATATCCTTTATCAAAGTAGGATCCACACACCCAAGAAAATAGTAGAAACCGAAGGATGGTTGACCTAGTGAGTGACGACTGAGGTCTAGAGGTTTACTCCCTTCTAGGTTTTAGGTTCGAATCCCCTAGTTAACAATTGCATATCTTGGGGGGAGGGGGGCTATGGACCGCAAGACAAAAAACCCTATTTCGAAAGGTTTGTTCGCACAATAAGAACTTAGTCCAGTACGCGTAAACTAACTCAAAATACCTTACATAACCAATAATAATAATAATAATAATGGAGACAGAAATGATTTTTGTTTCTTCTCTTATTTTTTCACGCTTTCTCACTCTGATTATATTCGTTAATTTAAATTATATATATATATATATATATAAATTTTTTAATATAATAAAATTAAAATATTATATTTAATATTTATTTATTTATTTAATACTTTACATATTTTAATTTTCATTAATTATAATTGTTTTTTATAATATATTATATTATTTATAATTTTTATTAATATTCTTATTTTAAGTTATAAAATTAAATTGACTCGGGAGTCGGAGTCTCGGAGTAGGGTGGGGTGCGGTGGGACCAGAGCACTTCAAAATTCATATCCGCTATGCTATCCTTCAGTCAGCAGCTTTTTAAAATTAGTGACAATTATAAATATAAAAAAAATTAAGATTACAGATTTGTAATAAAATAAATTTTAAAATTTTAAATTTGTTAATTTAAATTTTTATTTTTAATTTAAATCATTCGTTTATTTTTATTACGTAACATTGATTAAAAAAATATATATATTTTTTAATTATTAAAGTCAATTTAAATATACATAAAATTTCTAAATATTATTTTTTAATTAATTTAACATAATAAAAATAGATAAATAATTTAAATTAAAAATAAATCAAATTTGATATTTAATTTATAAAATTTAAAATTTAAAATTCAAGATTTAATTTGTGAAAAGAATCAAATTCTAATTTTTATTTTTTTTATAATTTCTCCTTAAAAGTATGCAAATAGGAACTCGTTTGGAAAGTTGAAAGTTGGGATTTTTTTTTGTTAAAATAATCATAAAAAGATAAAATAAATTTTTTAATTCAATAAGATAAAACGTCACATTTAATTCATAATCATTATATTTTTTTTCTCATAAAAAATAAAAAAAAAACTAAAAAATCATTCAAACAAAATTTTTTAATCTCAAACTAAAATAATTAAAAAATCAAAAGAATAAAAAAAAAAACTAACCCACTTTCCAAACCTAAGCTTGTTTTGATTATTGGAATCAAGTCACAATAAAATAATGTTTGATGAAATTGATGAAAATTTCTTAGTCTTTAGTGGGATCGAACGAGTAAAAAAAAAAAAAAAAACAAAACAAAAGGTCTAAAATCCCCAACATTGTTCACACGCTCCCCAAAAGGCGCGTGGACTCTTCGCTGCCATTTATATGAGAGAGAGAGAGAGAGAGAGAGAGAAAAGACAGAGGCCAAAACAGCCGTCACCGTTCATTTGCTTCGGAGACGCCGGTGACGGAACCCCCAATTTCATATATATATATATATATATTTATACTCTCATATGTATGTATATATATTATAGATTTGTACGCCTGTTGTGTTGTGTTGTGTTGTGTTGTGTGTGCCTAATATTTTTATTGCTTGGCAGACAACAATCAGCCCCGTAATCATCGAGTTTTGATGTTCCGCCATGGAGAGTTTCTAGATCTCAATTTCTGAGCTTTCTTTGATTTTATGTAAGAATTTCTAATACCCATTTCCCGATTACGCTTAATTTGCTTTCTATACATGCTTTTTCTGGATGTACGTTGATTTGTTACTGTTTAATCTCAATTACCCAACTCGGCTTTGCATCGATTTTCCTTCTTTCTAATCTTTATTCCTTCCCTGTTGAATTGGCTTCTCTTCCCCTCTCTCTCTCTCTCTCTCTCTCTCTCTCTCTCTCTCTCTCTCTATGTTTATATATATTTGTGCTTGAAATATGGGGATTGTAAAAACTCATTTTTTGGTGATTTGCATGTGATTTGGTTAACTCGTGCCATTGGATGGACCTTTGTGGTGGAAAAGATCCATTGTTGGGGTATTTGAACAGTTCTGATAAGTCTCTATTGAGTTTAGTGATGTTTGTGATTTATGACTTGGGTAAAGACTTTAATACATGCGTCTTTTATTGCCGGGATGTGACTTTACTGTATCAGTCTTTTCGTGTTAGAAAATCAGCAAAGAACAAATTGAAAATTGGACTTGAAAAATAAGGTTAGTACTGTTCAAATTGAAATCATAGATACTAAAGTAGTGAAATTTGGGTCAAATTACCATGGTGAAAAATTGTAATTTATCCTTTAGAAAATTTGGAGTATGCATGGTCATTCCATGGCTAAGATCTTCGGTGTAATCATGTTTGGGGCTACATTTAGTTAGTTGACACTTTGCTTATAGCATGATCAACCTTTGGAGGTGTATTATGTAAAAATATACAGATTATGACTTTGCTTCTTTTGATTTTATTCAATATTTTCCCCTCCCATTGTAGGCATATGCAGTATTTTAGAAAACACTTGCAAATGCTCTATATCAGGGCTTAGTTGTTAGAAGAAATAATTGAATTTTAGGGGTATGAAGAAGGCTTTGGATAGTAATTTTGAAGACATTTGCAGTGTGGTAACTTTTGAAGATATGCACAGTGCAAATGCTGTTTAGTCTATACCTATGTCAGTGGGACTTCTGTTGTGCTTTCATTTTAATGAATTCATAGGTTTTATAGGCACAATTTTGAGTGTCAAATTTTTCATGTGTTGTGTTTTCTTCTGTATCTTTAGAGAAGTAACGATAATTTGATTTACCTTCCTTCTGTTGTAGGTTTTTCAAGTATCGTTATACGTCCTAGGCTAACACATCAATTGACTAAACATCTGTGCTGGCTTGTTGGAGCAGGAGGGGGAGAAAATGGAAGCACGCCCTGCAAGACATCTCAGCACCCTTGGAGCTTATGGAGCTCTTTCATCATCCTTACCTGTTCTTCCCTCCACCTTGGAAGAGAAATATCCGAAGTTGCCCAACTCTCAACAGGTTTGCATGGAGAGGGAACTTAACACAAATTCTCCATCTCTTCATTCTTCTTTTCTCTCGAACAGTGGGGTTGTTGGTCCTATGTTCTCATCTACCTCAGGATACTTCAATGATCTTCATCTTTCTTCCTTTGCACCTCCTGAAAAGCATTCAAGAAAGTCTCCCTTTATTTCTCAGTCATCAAATGCTGGGGCATCAATGCCACTAGCTCCTTGTCATTCTAAGATGCTCCAATCTACGGCATCGAGCAAAAGTGATTCCTGGTGTACAGATTCATTACCAGATTTCTTTGATTATCCTGTAAATACTTCTAGCAGCAAAAGTCAAATAGGAAGCAGCATTAATGGTGGTTGTGCCATGGCAACTGAAGACCTTAGTAAACGAAATGATTGGCAGGATTGGGCGGACCTAATAAATGATGATGATTCGTTGAATTCTAATTTGAATGGACTTTTTGTTGATAACAACGTTGAAGATCCTGAGCTAAAGGTTAGAATCTCCTCAGGAAACAAGACTCTTAAGAAAGCATTTCACGTTTTTCACGCATTTATTTTTATTAATAAAATGGAAAGTGTGTTAAGGCTTGTATGATTTGTATTGTTGTGTCCTTATTGTGTTATTGTAGGTATTAATAAAAGAAATGACAAATTATTCGGAACAACAGTCCGAAGTACTCCAGCAGATTTCAGTTCCATCTGAGGAGTCTCCTCGTGCTCTTCCATCTGAGGAGTCTACTCGTGCTCTCAACTCTACATCCTCAGCAAGTGGTGGTCCAACCAAAATGCGCATGCGTTGGACACCTGAACTTCATGAGGCCTTTGTTGAAGCAGTCAATAAGCTTGGTGGCAGTGAAAGTATGTAACTCTTCTCACTTTACAGTACTTCTTAACCTCATTTGCCCCTAAAAATATGAGACAAGTTTTTCTATTGACCTGTTTACTTTGAACTACAGAAGCTACTCCTAAAGGTGTACTGAAGGTAATGAAAGTTGAAGGTTTGACAATTTATCATGTGAAGAGCCACCTGCAGGTGCTTTTTTTTTTTTTCCTTTCTTTCTTCTCCATCTTAATCTTATTTTAGTTATCTCAGAATTTGGATTGTTATTTGCATCATTCACCTGGAAAATTTACATGCTGAATTGCAGAAGTATAGAACAGCTAGATGCCAACCAGAGTCATCATCAGAAGGTAAACAAGAATAACTTCTTGATATTCATTTTTTGTCTACTTAGTTTATTGCATCAGCCTCTTTGCGTTTATGCTGTGATTCCTTTTCTTCTATGATTTCTGTACAACATTGGTTATGATATTGTATGCTTTACTGTTGAAGCATTAGTTGGCACAGTATGAAATGTATAAAACATCAGCCTATTTTTTAGCAAACGACCTCTTAAACTATAAACAGAAGTTGAATGCCTTCACTTTACTGGATAATAAATTTACAACAGGTTATCAATCTTTCCAGCTGTATGGTTTTTTCAATTTTAAAATACCATGCCTTCAAATTATTTTGTGTTGCAATTCTAAGTGCCCTTCAAATTATTATGTCTTTTTTGTCTCACTAAAGATTACACAAAAAAAAATGCAAAGTTGTCCTTTTTGGCTCCATTCCTGTTTTTCAAAACTTAGTGTGCAGTAATTCAGTTTGTATTTTATTGTGATTATTCATCTCCCTGTTTGCTAAGTTTGCGTTCCCTTTTTTGAAACTCTGTGTGATGTAGATCTTTAACATACTAATTTCTTATATTATCTTTCTTTTCACCTATTCACCATGTTATTGGCATTTGTTGTGATGCTTATGGTTGTGTATTTCATGGGTACTCAAGTCTCAGTACTGTCATGAAATGCTAATTGTCTTTGCATGTCAAGTCAACTCCTTCCCCTTAGACTTCTTTTTTTTATTTTTTACTTTTTCCCCCTAGCTCAAATTTCTATGCCTAAATCTAATTTATCATTTGGTAGTTATTTTGACTCTTTACCTTATGGACCTAATAATAGTGAAAAACTGTAAGAGCTGTGGTAGTACCATATTAAGTTGGTCATTTTCTTTATTTGCAGGAGCTTCAGAGAAAAAGTTGACCCCCATCAAGGAAGTTGCATCTCTGGACTTGAAAACGTAAGTAGATTGACTTGGATGAACTTAGGCATATATCTATCTTGCAATGCAGCCTTTTCTTCTTGTGCTGGAAGGGATTGCATAAGATATTGTACTTCTTTGAAGTATTGATGCATTTGGCAGTTGTGACTCATTTAGATTTCCAGAGACTGTCTTGCACCTAATGGTGCCTGGATTATTGAATTAACTTAGACCTGCTTTTACACAAGTAGTAAATAATGTGGAAATTAAATGTTTTGATATTTTGACTTGATTATGGTGAAGGTTAGAGATGATGTGCAGTTTTATGAAGTTGGGAAAAGATAATTTTTATTAATAAGTTTTTCTTTCACCACTGATGGCGATACGCTCTACTGACCTGTTACTGCTTACCACTGTTTTGATTTGCATTGCCTTGCATTTTAATTTTTTTTTTACGAGTATTGTCTTTTTTTTTTTTTTTTAAAAAAAAAAGATTTTGGCACACACACACGCTCTCTTTCTTTTTCTCTCAATGCCTTCGAAGCTTTTTACCTCTTGATGCAATAGATGAAATTCAGTATCAGGTTGTTTCCATATGGATTGCTAGTCTGGATTTATTCAGACCCTGTAACTTACATGTGGGCAGGGGTATTGAGCTCACTGAAGCATTACGATTACAGATGGAAGTCCAGAAGCGCCTGCATGAGCAGTTGGAGGTATGGATTTGTTTATCATAATCGGATTTTGTTTTTATTTGAGTTGTCACTTCTTGATCCTGATTGGGATTTACTGGAAATGAAACTGGTTGAAAAATGTTATTAGTCCCACTATTAGATCTATTTGAAGCATGCATGCCTTGAAAACCAACTGCTGGGGTTTGTTTTGGCCAGTTTTAAAAGTTAGGCACAACCAATGAAATTACAGAAATCAAGACACAAGGTACCTTGAATTCATTGCTCCATTCCAAACTGCCTTATTATTTGACCTTGCTTTCGTTTCTCTTTCCAGTGTTTAGCAGTTTTTTAGTTCATGGATTTCCTTTTTGTTTCACTCTGGTACTCATTTGGTTAGCCATCTCTAGTTGCATACACTCTCCTTATTGAGTACCAAAATTTTAAAAAATAAATAAATAAATTCTTGAGCCATTTAAGATAAATTTATAGGTAGCCTACCTTCTTTTTTCCTTTTTCTTAAAGAATCTCATACTTCTTCCTCAAGCAACAACCCCTTTAGTCCATACAACATAGAGCGATTTTTTTCAACTTTAAAATACCATAGCTTCCTTGGATGTCCCTGGCGAATGGATGTTTGTCATTTAGTCATTAGAAATTACCATGGGATGGCCTTGCTTTTGTTAAGGAATCCTACTGCTTGGTTGTTCAAAATCAAGTGCCCATTGACTAGTAGAAAATGATTTGCTCCTGAGTGCTGCTGCAATCATGATTGTTTTGGAAACTGGTGGCTTGTTGCCATAGGCATCTATTATTTATGGAGACTGATATTTTTAAGTTACATTTTTTTGGGGGGCAGATTCAGAGAAATCTACAGCTGAGAATAGAAGAGCAAGGGAGATACCTCCAGATGATGTTTGAGAAGCAATGCAAAGCAGGTGACATGCTGAAGGCCTCATCATCGTCCGCCCCCACCCTGGAAAACCCCTCTGCTAAGACAACAACAGATGCAATCCCAAGTTCCATTGCCAAAGATGAATCAGAAAGTGAAAATGATAATACCAGCATGGCATCATCAGTGCAAGCTTCCAGGAAGTTGGGAGAGAAACAAAAGGTGCCAGAAAGCAAGGCTTCTGAGGATCTCGAGGCAAATGACATTGTGGGGTTAAGTTCCAGATCCTCAAAGCGCGCGAGAGCAGATGAATAAGCCCATATCATGTGCCATAGTAGGACAGTAGGATAGACTTCCAGCTGAATGATATAAAGAGATTTGGAACTCTGATGTTCAGATTTGCTCGCTCTCTCTCTCTCTCTCTCTCAAATTCTCAGTACATGTTTCTAGAGTTTTTGCCTTCTTTTTTTTGTTTTATTTATTTATTTTTTAAGAAAGGATTAATTCTGCAAAATTTCAATTGGAGAATGAAACAATCTTATTTTTGACAAAAAAATTGAGTATTTTAACTGGGTTCTCAACTGTGAGCATTTTTGATCATTTTTCTTTCAATTACTGAAACAGAGGTAGTTTGGTGTTAATTCATCAAGCGAGGCTTTTGTGGTTGCCCTGAGATCAACATTTCGCCTGTGTTTGGATTTTAAGTTGTGTGATAGAAACTATAGTCAAATTTAACGCTTTGTCTGTTTGGGCAAAAAATATTCTTTATATTTTTTGGTGTTTGGTATAATAGAAAATGAAAATTAACAAAATGCAAGTTTATTTGGACATTAAAATATTTTTCACCTTTAAAAGGTGAAAAATATTTTTTAAATTAAAATCTTATCAATGTCATCACTCTATTACTGCTATTATCGCCTCCACCATCACAACTAACACTATTATGCCTTCGTATTATGTTTTCGTTTGGGATGTGGATTGATTTTTTGACTTTTTGATTATTTTATTTTGGAGTTAAAAAGTCTTGTTTGGGATAATTTTTTGGCTTTTTGGCTATTTTAGCTGGGAGCTAAAAAGCCTTGTTTGGAATAGGTTTTTTAGCTTTTTTGACTTTTGTGAGAAAAAAAATGAAATGATTATGGTTCAGATATAATATTTTTGTCTTATTGGGTTTTTAACTTATTTTTCTTTTTTATGACTATTTTAATCTAAGCTTTTTATGCCAAATGAAGCCTACATTAGTTTCGAAGACTCAATCAAATATAGGAAAACGAGAATAAATGAACCTTTGGAGAATTTTGTAGCTTGGTAGAAACAATATCTGGCCTTTGCTTTGCTTGATGATACTTTGCTACAATGGTCCTCACAAGAATTTGGCCACCTTAAAATATAAAAATGAAAAAGAGATTTTTTTTTGGTGTTTATTTTCCCACGCTTCATAAGGGTATGAATTTATGAAGTGGTGTCTCAAGCTGCTGCAGTAGATATGGGGGATATGTAGGGATCATCAAATAGTGCATATGTTAATTTAGGACTACCATCAGAAAGTTGCAAAGTCACAGTCGTTGTTAGGAGGTGTTTGTTTGATGATAGTGAATGTTTTTGCTATTCCCTTAATTAAATATTTTTCTCATTCTTTTACTGCTGTCATTGTCGTTAGAAATATGAAAATGGTGGTATAATATCATGGAATTTTTGAAAATTGTATCTTGGTTGGTTGTTGAGTCACGAGACTCTGCAAACCACACAATTTTGGTGTGGATATTAAAAGTAATGCATAGAAGAAAAAAAAATTTTAATTTACATTTCATAGAATATGGTTCTAGTGAATGTTTTTGAATTGTTATGTTTTTCTAGTATTTGGGAGTGGGTTATGTATGTATACATGTTGGAGGATGCAAGGTGTTTGTATAATTGTGTGTGAAGGGTTAGCGGTTAGATTGAGGATTAGAGACCTTTGGCTGTGGGTCGAAGCCATGTGCTAATAAGGTCAATACCCTTATTTTACAAGGCATCTGAAATATATACTCTGAAAGAGTGGCATAAGGATCAAGCAAACAATCTATCCCCTCCCTCTTCACCAACTATTTGCATTTGACGTCTCTTCCAATCAAACCTACGACCCTCCAACTATAAGTTGGTGGAAGATCAACACATACCCATACTCTCTCTCTCAGCCCATGAAGACCCTTCATTAAAACCCCTTGTACCCATCTCTGTCTCTCCTCACAAGCCCAGTTTCTCTTCCTTCTCTTTGCTTTGCCATGGCTGGAGGCGGTTTAGTTGCAGGCTCTCATGGCCGCAATGAACTCCATGTTTTGCATGGCCCGGACGAGGTATATATATCTGGTTTTCATTCCTTTTTCTTTGATTTTCTTGTATGTTCTTTCTTATTGAATGTGACTCCTCTTGTTGTTGTTGTTTGGCAGCCTCGGTCTCCGGCTCATGGGTCTGTAGCAAAGATATGCAAAGTTTGCGGAGATGAGATTGGACTCAAGGAAAATGGTGAGCCGTTTGTGGGGTGTCATGAGTGTGGGTTTCCGGTTTGTAGGCCTTGTTACGAGTATGAGAGAAGTGAAGGGAACCAATGCTGTCCTCAGTGCCACACTCGCTATAAGCGTCACAAAGGTCAGTCATTAATCATTAAATAGTCTCGGAGTATAGTCTATTTCTTTCCCTCTTTCAAAATTAATAATAATAAGTTGATTGTACAATGAACATGAATGCAGGCTGTCCTAGAGTTGCAGGGGATGATGAAGAAAACTTTGATGGTGAGGATTTTGATGATGAATTCCAGATCAAGCAGCATCCACATGATACCACAGATCCTCAGCATGCTGCCCTTCACTCGGTAATTAATTTGTGATTTGATTCAATAATAAGTGAAATTATTCAAATGTATTATCAACCGAATAAAACTAAACCAACATGACGGCCTAGATATTCTCCTATAAGATGAATAACATGACAAAAATTATGAGGTGAATTGAGAATTTTAGGTCATATAATCGTTCTATGTTTTATTTATATTTTTCTTAGAAAGTGGTGGTCTTTATTATTGAGTGAATACATGACCACGTTATATTCTCACAAAACTAAATAAATGTTATCACGCAGAGTAAAAGTTGATAATTTTATACTTGATGGAAGTTTTGGAGGGCAAAAAACTAAACAAAAGTTGTGAATTGTGCAGGAAACTGGGGACAGTAATCAATGGCATAACAATGGCAATGTTTTTGCTTCTTCCATTGCAGGAAGTGGTAAGCACAGCACACACACACACACTTGTTTTTCAATCCAACTTTTTTGGTTTTTATAATTTATTTTTTATCCATCAAGTGGCTCATTATACTTGGTTTGATGTGTTTATATGTAATTGTAGTAGTAGGGAAGGAATTTGAAGGAGAGAAGGAGACATATACGAATGAGGAATGGAAAGAGAGAGTTGAGAAATGGAAAACCAGGCAAGAGAAACGAGGCCTAGTTACCAATGATGATACTAATGGAGGAGGGAATGACCAAGGAGATGAAGATGAATACCTGTAAGTTGTTTTGTATTCTATTCTTGTTTCTCCTTCAATATTTGAATATGAAAATTTTCGTATTTCAATAATTTTTTTAAATTAAATATTTAATCATGTGATTACAATTATTTAATTAATCTAATGGTTTACATAAATTATTTGGATAAATTTCAATTTAGTGTAAGTTTTTTGTTTTAAAAGTATCACTAAAATATAATTGTCAAATGCCAACATCCCCTCAACTCATGAAAAAATGATGAATTTCTTTTAAATCAAAACTTCAAAAAATTTAATAGACTTGTGAGATTTATTACGGAATTCATTTTGATAATTTAAATCGTTTATTTTGTAAGATCATTAATATATAAATAATTTTTTATTTTATTGTGTTCGTGTCCTAAAAAATAAACAATAAATATATATATTTTTAAAATTATTTTTTTAAAGTAATTAAAGTAATGATATATCAACACAAAAAATACACTAAATAAAATGAAATATGAATTTTATATTTTAAATTAAAAAATTATTATTATTTTTCATTCCCATATCATTTTGAAAAAATTCTACATAAAAAATAATTTACTTACTAAATGATTTAACTAGTGTTTGGCAAGTGGGTTAGGTTCCAGACTAAAAAAAAAAGTACAAAAAGACAAAAATAAGTTAAATAAATTAATAAAATAAAATATTATATTTAAATTATAATATTTCATAATTTTTTTTTTAAAAAAAAAGTTAAAAGATCAAAAACAAATTATTTTCAAACAAAACTAATTTAACTAGGTTAAATTAATAAAAAAAATCATGCTAAAACAGTTGTTTCCAAACTCATGATCCAGATTAGCAGAAGCGCGGCAACCCCTGTGGAGAAAAGTCCCGATCCCATCGAGCTTAATAAACCCGTACAGAATCGTGATCATCCTCCGCCTCATCATCCTCGCATTCTTCTTCCGCTTCCGAATCCTAACCCCAGCCTACGACGCCTTCCCTCTCTGGCTCATCTCCGTCATCTGCGAGATCTGGTTCGGCTTCTCATGGATTCTCGACCAGTTCCCCAAATGGTTCCCCATCACTCGCGAGACCTACCTCGACCGCCTCTCCCTCCGCTTCGAGCGCGACGGCGAGCCCAATCGCCTCTCTCCGGTCGACTTCTTCGTCAGCACCGTCGATCCTCTCAAGGAGCCTCCCATCATCACGGCCAACACCGTTTTGTCCATCTTGGCCGTTGATTATCCCGTCGACAAAGTCAATTGTTATGTCTCCGACGATGGGGCTTCCATGTTGTTGTTTGATACCATGGCCGAGACTGCCGAGTTTGCCAGGAGGTGGGTGCCTTTTTGTAAGAAACATAGTGTGGAGCCGAGGACGCCCGAGTTTTACTTCTCGGAGAAGATTGATTATTTGAAGGATAAGGTTCAGCCCACTTTTGTCAAGGAGAGGAGAGCTATGAAGGTAACTGCTACTGCTACTACTACTTCTCTGATTGATTTTAATACTATCTTATCTTTGTTCAAACATTAAATTCAATTTAGGGAAAAAACAAAACAAAACAAAATTGTAAAAAATGTGTCTTGGATTGGAAAGACTGCATTTTGAACAAATGGCTGTCTAAGAGAGGTAGAGGTTGTTGATTTGCATTGCAGAGAGAATATGAAGAGTTCAAAGTGAGGATAAATGCATTGGTGGCAAAAGCTCAGAAGAAACCAGAGGAAGGATGGGTCATGCAAGATGGTACCCCGTGGCCTGGAAACAACACTCGTGATCACCCTGGCATGATTCAGGTTTATCTAGGGAGTGGAGGAGCACTGGATGTCGAAGGTAAGGAGTTGCCAAAGCTTGTCTATGTTTCTCGTGAGAAGCGACCTGGCTATCAACACCACAAGAAAGCTGGTGCAATGAATGCTTTGGTGAGTTTTAATTAAATTGGAATTTTGGATTATTAATAATGTGAGAGTAACTGTGCTGATGATTTTGCCAATATTATTGCTAGGTTCGAGTGTCTGCAGTTCTCACAAATGCACCCTTCATGTTGAATCTGGATTGTGATCACTACATCAACAACAGCAAGGCTGTAAGGGAAGCTATGTGCTTTCTGATGGATCCCCAGCTCGGAAAGAAGCTCTGTTATGTCCAGTTCCCCCAGAGGTTCGATGGCATTGATCGTAGTGATAGATATGCTAATCGCAATGTTGTCTTCTTTGATGTGAGTAGTTTCAGTACTTTTTCCATCTAACTATATATATATATATATATTTTGGTTGTGGGTGAGTACATAAAATTGTTGTTAAAATTTTCCAGTGTGAAGCTAATGCATTCAAATATTAATTTTTTTTGTTAATGATTATAGATCAACATGAAAGGCCTAGATGGGATCCAAGGGCCGGTATATGTTGGGACAGGATGTGTTTTCAACCGGCAGGCATTGTACGGTTATGATCCCCCAGTGTCTGAGAAGCGGCCAAAGATGACATGTGACTGCTGGCCTAGTTGGTGCTGCTGTTGTTGTGGTGGTTCAAGGAAGTCCAAATCAAAGAAGAAAGGAGTGAAAGCTATGCTTGGCCTTGGAGGCATTTACAACAAGAACAAGAACAAGAAAATGATGGGCAAGAACTACACCAGGAAATCATCAGGACCCGCCTTTGATCTGGAAGACATTGAAGAAGGGCTTGAAGGCTATGATGAGTTGGAAAAATCATCACTCATGTCTCAAAAGAAGTTTGAAAAACGGTTTGGCCAGTCACCGGTTTTCATTACCTCCACCCTCATGGAAGAAGGTGGCCTTCCTGAGGGGACTAATGGTACTTCACTTATCAAAGAAGCCATTCATGTTATCAGTTGTGGCTATGAAGAAAAAACTGAATGGGGCAAAGAGGTGAGTACAATTTCAGTGCAATTTAACGCCTTAAATGTATGAATTTTATTTCAATTTTTTCGACAGTTAGATGGGTTTTTTGATGGATTTGTTTTGTTTTTGACAGATTGGATGGATATATGGTTCGGTCACAGAAGATATTTTGACAGGTTTCAAGATGCATTGTAGAGGGTGGAAGTCAGTATACTGCATCCCCAAAAGACCGGCTTTCAAGGGATCGGCTCCAATCAATCTATCAGATCGGTTGCACCAAGTTCTGAGATGGGCTCTTGGTTCTGTTGAGATTTTTCTCAGCCGTCATTGCCCGCTTTGGTATGGATATGGGGGCAAGTTGAAATGGCTAGAGAGGCTTGCTTACACTAACACCATTGTTTACCCATTCACTTCCATTCCTTTACTTGCCTACTGCACAATTCCTGCCGTCTGTCTTCTGACCGGAAAATTCATCATCCCTACCGTAAGTAATACGTACTAAAGCTTTTTTTGAACATATATTGAAGAATTTTCAAAATGTTTCTAATCAGGCTCTACTTTTATGCAGCTAAACAACTTTGCTAGCATATGGTTCATGGCTCTTTTCCTCTCCATCATAGTAACAGGCGTGCTTGAGCTGAGGTGGAGCGGTGTTAGCATTCAAGATTGGTGGAGAAACGAGCAGTTCTGGGTTATCGGCGGTGTCTCAGCCCATCTTTTTGCCGTCTTCCAAGGCCTCCTCAAGGTCCTCGCTGGAGTTGACACCAACTTTACTGTCACAGCTAAAGCAGCCGAAGATGCAGAGTTTGGAGAGCTCTATCTCTTCAAGTGGACCACCCTGCTCATCCCACCAACCACTTTGATAATCATTAACATGGTTGGTGTCGTTGCTGGGGTCTCCGATGCCATCAACAACGGGTACGGTTCGTGGGGTCCTTTATTCGGGAAGCTGTTTTTTGCCTTCTGGGTTATTGTCCATCTCTATCCATTCCTCAAGGGCTTAATGGGAAGGCAAAACAGGACTCCGACGATTGTCGTGCTTTGGTCTGTACTTCTAGCTTCAATCTTCTCATTGGTTTGGGTTCGGATCGATCCTTTCTTGCCTAAGCAAACAGGTCCAATCCTTAAACAATGTGGAGTCGAGTGCTAGTGTGGTCCGTCCTTCTCACATTCACAATTTTCTATTCAGTTTCCAACACTTTGGTTTGGTTTGTTTCTTTTTCTTTTCTTTTTTTATGGGGAATGTAAGAGAGCGATGTGTATATGATTGTATGAGGCTTTTGCTACATATTTGCTAGCAGTGAGCCAAATGAAAGTTGTTGCTATTTTACATTTGTCAAATATAAGAGATGCATGTAACATGGCTTTCAATGGCACTTGACAAAGTTGTTTTTGTTCCACTTCACGCTCACAATTTTGTGATATGAGATTTTCACATCCTATCATTTTTTATCTAATACGAACAATAAATTCCATCCATAGGCATTAAACTAGAATTTTGTTTAGTTGTACATATTGAGCTCTGATATCTGCTACTTCTGAAGGCTCGCTATCTCGCTCATCTTCATTTTGCCAAACTCAGACACGCATGCCTGAATTTGAGCAGACAGTTCCTGTGCAACGAATCGCATGTCAGGTCGTGTCTCCGGTGCAGCTCGTGTGCAGGCCAAGGCCACCGATACAATAAACACCACTCCGTCTGCCAATAGGCCGGTGGGAGGCAAGAGTCGCTGATCAAGCACGTCCTTCAAAAACAAATCTTGATCGTTGGACAATGACGGTGATGATGATGATGTTGATATGGTAGTTAAGAGTTCCCCAGGATGCTTCCCCATCATAACTTCCAGCGCAACCACTCCAAAGCTATAAACATCACATTTCTCTGTGACCCTCATAGTAAATGCTAGCTCTGCACAATTAGCAAAATGTAAATTACCAACTAGATTGAAAGGGACTTAAAAGATGTATAAATTGAAATTAAATAAGCTTACCTGGAGCCATGTAGCCATAAGACCCTGCAACCGTGGTCCAGTTAGATGAACCCGGGGTCAACAGCCTTGCTGTTCCGAAATCTGAGAGGCGTGGCTCGAGGCCTGATTCGAGCAAAATGTTGTTTACCGATACGTCCCGGTGGACAATAGGAGGAGAGCAATCGTGGTGCAAGTATGCAAGTGAATGAGCCACCCCTTGAACAATTTTCACTCTTGTGCCCCACCCTAGTTCCCCTGCACCCTCATCACTGTACAACACTTTGCCCAAACTACCTCTCTCTACATATTCATAAACCAAGTACATGCTTTCCTGCTTAGAGCAGAAACCGTAAAGCTTAATGATGTTCCGGTGCCTAACTTCTGTTAAAGTCCGAATCTCATTCTCAAAACTTTGACGATTCATCAATGGAATGTCGTTAGAATCTGACACGTTGAACCTTTTAACTGCTACTGTTTGGCCCGTGGGCAACAATGCTTTGTAAACACTTCCAAACCCTCCTCTTCCAATGCAGTACTTCTCATTGAAGTCCTCGGTGGCTCTCATGATATCTCCAAATGTGAATTTTCCTTCTCTTTCCCAAATCAGTGACTCCGAATTTTGATATGCCTCAGTGCTTTGAGTCTCTTCATCGCGTTGCCTGGATTGCTTGCGAAGGACGAGGCATCCAGCAATGATAATTGCCAAAAACAAGCTGATAACCGGGACAATGACACGGATAAGAACCTTTTTAGTGAGCCTATGCGATTTCCCACTTGGCGTAGTTGAATTACATTGGGATAATCCTTCTGCACTTCCACACAAACCTAAATTTCCAATGAAAGCATTTGCCGGTGCTTGTTGGAAAATGTTGCCAGCAGGGATTGGACCGGACAACTCATTGTAGGCAAAATCAATAGACTGCAAACTAATCATGCCAGACAAGGCTGAAGGAATATTTCCTGTGAGATTGTTATGAGATAAATTCAGATTCTCCAATGAAGTAAGCTTTCCCAAGTTAGGTGGAATTGTTCCTGATAATGAATTGCTGCTGAGATCGAAAACATAGCGCAATTCTAATAAGTTTCCGAGCTGAAATGGTATGCCCCCAGATAGAGCATTGTTGCTTAAATTCAAGCTCAATAAGCTCTCACAGTTGCCAAGTTCTTTCGGAATATTCCCTGTCAACTTGTTTGTCGACAAATCAAGATCTTGCAGGTTTGCCAAGTCACCTATACTCTGAGGGATATCTCCTGATAAACCATTGTTGCTAAGATTGAGCTTGAGCAGAAGGTGTAAATTCCCCAATTCGGTGGGAATTTTACCTGTCAATCCATTTGAGCCAAGGTTTAGGATGCCCAACCGGGTCAAGTTGCCTAGCTGAGCCGGGATTGAACCAGAAATCTTGTTTCCATCCATTTGCACATTTGAGAGATTTTTGCATTCTCCCCACTCCAGTGAGAGTTCACCGGAAAACTGATTGCCACTGAGAGAGATAAAATAAAGATTTGGGTGGACTCCGAATGCATTTGAAATGTTACCGGACAATTGGTTTCCTTCAAGCCGGACTCTAGTTAGTGAAGAGCAGTTCTTCAAGCATTCCGGCAATGGCCCGGTGAAATTGTTGCCATTCACTGTCAATTCCTCAAGAGCAAGACCATTGCACAATCCCGGTGGTAGTTCTCCGGAGAAGCCGTTGTCAGAAAAGCTAACATTCGACAACAAAAGACTGCTCTTCCCAAAGTCTCCAGGGATGCTGCCGGAGAAATTATTGGTGTAGAGAGAGAGTGCTTGTAGCTTGGTAAGGCTAGATAGTGTATTAGGAAACTTCCCACTCAATTGGTTAGTGTTGAGATCAAGAAATTGCAATGAACTCAGATTTCCAATTTCTGGAGGAATTGTTCCGCTAAGATTGTTGGAAAAGAGCTGCAAGCGAGCAAGGTTTTTAAGATTCCCAATTGTCCGAGGAATTGGACCGAAGAGCTGGTTTCTTGATAGGTCTACACCGATCAACACTTTCAAGTTTCCAATCTCTGGTGGGATTAAGCCAGAGAGCTGATTAGTGTAAAGAAAAAGGTAATTGAGCTGTGTCAATAGGCCGATTTCAGATGGAATTTTTCCAGTGAAAGAATTGTTCTGAAGCTGCAAAGATATCAGTTGGGTCCAATTGGAGATGAAATAAGGTGAAATCTCACCAGAAAGAAAGTTATCAGATAAACCCAACTCAGCTATCATGTTCAAGTTTGACAAGGATGAAGGCAAGTCCCCATCAAACGAATTCGAGGCTAAAGCTAAGAAGGTCAGATTAGTACAGAGGCCAAGCTCAAAAGGAATTGTAGAATTCAAGCCGTTCATGTGAAGATCAAGCTCTTGAAGCTTCCTAAGTTGGCCTATGGAAGAAGGAATTTTTCCTTCAAATGAATTATTATAAAGTTCAATGACTTGAAGATCAGCTAATAAACCGATGTTATCAAGAATTGGACCGGTGAACAGGTTTGTTCCCAGGCGAAGATCTTTGAGCCCGGAAAGATTGGAAAAATTCAATGACAAAGGCCCCTCAAATGAATTAGCAGTAAGATTGAGATATTCAAGCTTGCCCAAATTGGTGAATACTGATTCAGGAATTAGGCCAGTGAAAAGGTTTAATGACAAGTCAAGGTATGTCAAGTTCAAGCATTTGGGTATGAAATCTGGGAATTCCAAAGTGAGTTCATTGTAAAAAAAACTAAGGTAAGTCAACATAGGCATACCCAAAAATAGAGACCAGTCTGGGGTTGTTAAGTAGTTTGATCCAAGGTCCAAGTACCATACCTTTTGGAGACTACTAATTTGATGTGGAATAGTGCCATTGAGGTTGTTGTTGAGGAAACTAAGGTATTGAAGCTCTGTCAACGTTCCAATCTCCAAAGGAATCAAGTTGTAGAAAAGGTTGTTGCTCAAATCCAAGAAACTGAGCCTAGAGAGGTTGCCAATGGAGGTTGGTATTGATCCGGTGAGGTTGTTGTTGTTGAAGTTGAGATGGGTGAGATTTGGGAATGAAGTGAAACTGAAATTTTCAAGTGTTCCAGCAAGATTTGAATTGGAGAGGTTTATGTTGGTGATTGTTCCAGCAGAATTGCAGAGAATGCCAGTCCAGTTGCAGAGGTTTTTGAGGTTGGTCAGAGACCATGAATTGAGAGAAGAAGATGATGGTGATAAGCTGTTCCTCCATTTGACTAGAGCTTCTGCTTGTGTTGCTGCTGATGACTCGATCTCTAATGGAAGACAGACGAGGAAGAGAATAAGAAAAAGAAGAATACATGGCTTTTGAATTGCAGTCATGCCTGCCTAGTTTTGTTCAACTTTTCATGTTACAGGAAAACAATAAAATGGTTCACTCCCTTATAAGAGAGAGAGAGAGAGAGAGAGAGAGAGAGAGAGAGAGAGAAAGAGATGTGATAATGATGATGATAATGATGATGTGATTAAACAAATGACGCAGACAAAAAAATGTAGTCTATTTGGGTGTGCTTAAATTAAACCTAGTTTGAACAAATAGAAGTAGGTGTACTTTTTGGCAAATGGATTTCATTATGTCCAATCCCCCCACTTATTAATGCCTCAAACACAGAAACGGACACAGACACTCACAAGTCGAGAAACAGGACATAAAACCAGACTCTCACAACCTAACACAAAACCGGACACAGGCACTCACAAACCTGTGAGCCCGTTTTCTCTGTGCGTAGTGTTGCTCATTCCACTTTGGCTTTGAAAATGTAAAACGTTTTTAGGATTCTAACACCTTCCCTTTTTACATGCACTTGTAAAGGAACTGAACATGGAAGCAACCTGTGTAGTGCTCTCCTTCAATCCTTTACAGCTACCAAAAGAGTTGACCAAAACAACTTCATCTAACAGCTAACAGCTACAATTAATATATCAACAAGTTTGACTTTTGACTTTCATATATCTACTACCCAAAGCTGCAAGCAAATGAATCAAATCTTGAATTCCCCATCTGTAGTATTTGGACTGTAGTACTTGGAGAGTTGACATTTTTTTTTCTTTCTTTTTTTTTTTTTTTTTTCTTTCACCCACCCCAAACAAAGCATCTTTTGTGTGAAAATAAACTCATCCCGAAGAAACTATAATAATACTAATAATAATGCTAAAAAAGAATTAGAAACACGAAAGTGAATGAAGTAAGGAGGAAGGTAACTGTGGACCCACACCCTCCTCTCTCCTATGCACCGATTATGTGTTCTTAGCAAAACGTATAAATCAGAGAAGAAGTCTATTATTTCAAAAAAAAATTATACAAAAATGCATTTAGAATGATGTGAGAATAATATTTTTAATGTTATGTTATTTTTATCAAAACAAATGGCAGTAGTAGTATCAGTAGTGAATGTACTGATTATAATCTATAAAGCTAATTTTTTTAGTGTATCACCAATATCACTCCTAGATTGTGGAGCACTCCTTTGCTCAGAAACTTATATAAAAAGAGTAGTTGAATTAAAATAACAACAATAATATATATGAAGTGGCCAGTGGTCATGGAGAGTGTGAAAGCTTACTAAACATGAATGATGGCAAGGTTGACTAACTCCATATGAGGAGAATTCTCAATTACATAGCTTACTGATGAATAAAGTGTAGTATTGTTTGGAAAGCAAGTCAAATTTCGAGTTCATGGTTTTTCATAAATATCTTGATCTGTAGAAATAGCCCCCCTTTCATTCTTCAATTGCTGATTTCCAAATTGTTTCACACTGACATCAATTTCTCAGCCTATTCAAATGTTGGATTGGGTTTTACTGGTTTAGGATTCACCATAGAGGAAGAGGATACAATATTGCCGACTACCAAACACTTCCACATAGTCATAGTCAATAACTTTAAAGAATAAAACTTCAAATTCTAACTATGTTTTAAAACTGTAAGGAAAATATAGTCATTAGACCGATTCTTAGTCTTCAATATAGCAAACGCATATACAAAACACCAAAGGTCTCATTCATCAGAAGCTTAACAAGAAATTTTAATAATATGATTGGTACCTTAGCAGCTGAATCATTCTCCAATGCTTGCTCAATCTCCGCAATACTCGCTTGAATGCATGCAGTGAATGATTCTACTCCGAGGCAACAAATTCAAAAGGACGAATCCCACATAGTCGTTGTCATTAACTTTAAAGAACAAAACTTCAAAATTCTAACTGTATTCTAAAAATGTAAGGAACCGATTCTTAGTCTTCAATATAAAAAGACCAAAGGTCTCATTCATCAGAAGCTTAACAAAAAATTTGAATAATATGATTGGTTGTTGTACCTTAGCAACTAAATTATTCTTTGCTCAATCTCCGCAATACTCACTTGAATGCAGTGGACTCTACTCTGAGGCAACAAATTCAAAAGGACGAATGTAAAACTCTATTCACTATAGAAAAACTTAAGCCATTTGTATCATAAACACCATAACCATCAACATGATCATAATGTAGAATGTTTCTTTTTATGGTTGATGGAATTTGAACCAGGTGTCATAGGGCAGACATCGTTTTATAACATCAACCAACATCAGAGGAAAGATAGCTTCCAAAGCAGAACTCACACATCAGAGGAAAGATACTTCTCTGCCTTTACTCCTACTTGGGTTGTCAATATTCCCCAGCCTCTTATGATACAAATCTTCTTGTATAACAAAATAAAAATAGAAGAAATAGGAGAAAAGTCCCACTTTGAGGGAGACCTCCAGTGGGTTCAATTGGAGGAGAACCAAAACTCCATAACTTCACAGAAGCTCAGTCAAATACTTTTATTGATTGATAACGTATTTAAATATATAATTTAAAGATAATACCTACGTGACCTACTACCATCACTTGGTATAACCCTATCTTATGGTCTATTTTATGTTCTGGTCATGCATCTCCCACTTTGTGTCTGGTTTTCTGTATTCCAATGTTCAAAAAGAAAGTAGGAACTCTACATTATGAATGTTTCTATATCATTCAGAGGTTGTGTCTCCGTAAAACATGCTCAGGAACATCTTTATTGTCTCGCACTGACTATTGTACTCGACGAGCTTTCGTATTATGTAAAAGATTGGCGATGGGAAAATATTTATGTATATTTTAATGATTAAATAATAAATATTTTTAAGATATATTTAATCAATGTGATTATTGTTTGGATCATCAACAATAATATAATGGGCCCAATTACAATATCCCAAATGAAAAATTATTAACAGGCCCAATTACAGTCTCCTAAATGAAGAGGCCCTTATAACATAAACAGGCCCAAAGAACTACAATGATTTTTCATAGGCCCATTAAATTGCTCTATGAAAGAAGTGGACACTAAAATGGGCCTCCAAGTATTACAGTATAATATAAATGGGCCGAAGATAAAACAAATTTGAATAAATTATTTATTAAGGAATAGTAACAATTATACAATTATGATAATTAGGAAATTGTGTCACTATTCCTAAGTCCACAGCTGGATTTTGACACGTCTTTCATATCAGCGGCAGGATGTGTGTCTGCACTATGATCCATAGTCTGCATGGATGGAGTCATCGCCTGGGTTTCTAATTCGGAAACCGCTTTCAGCCCGGCGAATAAAGCATCTTCTTGCCGCTGTAAGGCGTTGATGAGTCGGATTAAATTTTCGGCGTTGTTTTCGCTGACAACCAACAAGGACCAGTGCAACAGTAAAAGATCCGGCTCGTATTTTAAAATCAACCGCCTAAATTGACCCAGATCGGACGGCTCCATTGCAAAATAATTAAAAACCCCCAATTATTTTGGCTTATGTAATTTCCCGCTTGCGCTTGCCACCGTTTAATTTAAATTTCTCGCTGGCGCTTGCCTTTTTAGATTTTTAATCCTAGCCGCAAATCTGGGCACGGAGCGAAGACACTAGCAGACAACACGCCACAAAATGCGGAAGGGAGCACCAATCAGGAGACTACACGTGGCGCGGGGGGGGGGGGAGCGTCCCAGGTAATATTAGTGGGACGTTCCTGGGCACCTATATAACTCACTCCCTCACTCTCTAAAACCAGTAAAGTTTTCAGAGAGTGACTTGCGTCATCCGAGAGATTAAGTGATGTCATTGAGAGTGAGTTATGGCATCAATATGACGTCGTTTTAGAGTTCAAAACAAAAACATCTTCCTCACATATGCCCAATGTTCTATACCTAAAGAGAGATTGTTAGAGAAAATTAAAGAACTGTTCACAAACAGGCCACCAAATTATGTGAGGGTTGCACATGAATTACATGAGGACGGGCAACCACATCTTCATGCTCTTATCCAATTTCCATACCATTTTCAGACGCAGGATGAACGGTTCTTCGACGTTACTCACGATCGAACTAATCGCCATTTCCATCCGAATGTACAAGGGGCCTACAACCATCAGAATGTGCTAGAATACATCTCCAAACACGGGGATTACACGGAATGGGGTGAATTCCATGAGAGGGGCCGCTGCGCTAACCAGAACAACAAAGAAAATATATATCGCGACGCACTTGCCGCCGGCACCAAGGACGAAGCATTGGAAATGGTAAGAAATGGCGATCTAAAATGTTTCTGGCTAAATTATGACAAGCTGTTATCTAATTATGATAGAATATCGTTCAAACCCCCATTGCCGTATGTTCATCAATTTGAAGAAACAGTATGGGCCATCCCAGCAGATCTACAGCAATGGGTTGATCAAAATATAAACGACGAGGCCCAAAGACCACACAGGCCCAAGAGCGTTATAATTGAAGGTCCATCGAGAATTGGGAAAATATGTTGGGCCCGGTCTTTGGGGCCGCATAATTATTATTCTGGCCACATCAATTTATGGGACCACAATGATGCTGCTTTTTACAACATAATCGATGATGTGGCCCCACAATTTTTGAAACACTGGCGCGAATTTATTGGAGTCCAACGGGAATGGATTTCAAATTGCAAATATGACCGCCCAAGGAAAATAAAAGGCGGGATTCCAAATATTATATTATGCAACCCCGGCGCTGACTCTAGTTACAGAGATTTTTTTGAAAAAAATGAACACGCCGGGCTCAAAACGAGGATGATCCAAAGCATAAAATTTTATCTGATCGACACCCTGTTTGCCAGAACCAATCAAGAAGAGACATCGCAATGAGAAGAAGAAGGCCCAACGCAGGAAGATATTCCACTTCCAATGCGGCTGTTCATTATTCCATACGAACGGATGTATCGAACCACATCCACTGGAGAGAGAGGATGCAGTCAGGGGTCTTCTACGACACTTTGACCAATCCGATGTGGTTCAGAGCCGTAGACATGTCAATGTCGGGGAATCAGGAGACATACAAGATAGAATGCCTGTTCAACTACAACCTCCGGAAAGCACTGCAAATCCGGACGTTCACTGCGACGATGTATACATGGCTGACATACAGTGGAATAAAAAGCCTATCGGAGAATGTATTTTCCCGGCTTATTGCACGCAGGATGACGAAGACATTATCCAACTTTGGGATTATTAGCCCTGTAAATTATTGTCTTGCACTGACTGTTGTACTCGACGAGCTTTTGTAATATATAAAAGATTGGCGATGGAAAAATATTTATGTACATTTTAATGATTAAATAATAAAGATTTTTAAGATATATTTAATCAATGTGATTATTGTTTGGATCATCAACAATAATGTAACGGGCCCAATTACAATATCCCAAATGAAAAATCATTAACAAGCCCAATGTTCTATACTTAAAGAGAGATTGTTAGAGAAAATTAAAGAGCTGTTCACAAACAGGCCACCAAATTATGTGAGGGTTGCACATAAATTGTTGTAGGTGCCCAGGAGCGTCTCTAAATTTCCCACTTCGAATATATGAAAACGGCATGGAAATTGAACAAGGGCATGGAGATGACGCACTTGCCGCCGGCACCAAGGACGAAGCATTGGAAATGGTAAGAAATGACGATTCAAAATGTTTCTTGCTAAATTATGACAAGCTGTCATCTAATTATGATAGAATATCGTTCAAACCCCCATTGCCGTATGTTCATTAATTTGCAGAAACAGTATGGGCCATCCCAGCAGATCTACAACAATGGGTTGATCAAAATATAAACGACGAGGCCCAAAGACCACACAGGCCCAAAAGCATTATAATTGAAGGTCCATCGAGAATTGGGAAACACATGTTGGGCCCGGTCTTTGGGGCCGCATAATTATTATTCTGGCCACATCGATTTACGGGACCACAATGATGCTGCTTTTTACAACATAATTGATGATGTGGCCCCACAATTTTTGAAACACTGGCGCGAATTTATTGGAGTCCAACAGGAATGGATTTCAAATTGCAAATATGTCCGCCCAAGGAAAATAAAAGGCGGGATTCCAAGTATTATATTTTGCAACCCCGGCGTTGACTCTAGTTACAGAGATTTTTCCCGGCTTATTGCACGCAGGATGACGAAGACATTATCCAACTTTGGGATTATTAGCCTTGTAAATTATTGTCTCGCACTGCTATTGTACTCGACGAGCTTTCGTATTATGTAAAAGATTGGCGATGGAAAACTATTTATGTACATTTTAATGATTAAATAATAAAGATTTTTAAGATATATTTAATCAATGTGATTATTGTTTGGATCATCAACAATAATATAATGGGCCCAAAGACTGGATATTTAATTAGGGATAGTCATTCATCCCTTTCAGTACCAACCTCCGGCAAATCAAAATGGAAAAAATGGGCCAACCTCAATGACGTCACTTACTATATAAACGACGAGGCCCAAAGACCACACAAGCCCAAGAGCGTTATAATTGAAGGTCCATCGAGAATTGAGAAAACATGTTGGGCCTGGTCTTTGGGGCCGCATAATTATTATTCTGGCCACATCGATTTACGGGACCACAATGATGCTGCTTTTTACAACGTAATCGATGATGTAGCCCTACAATTTTTGAAACACTGGCGCGAATTTATTAGAGCCCAACGAGAATGGATTTCAAATTGCAAATATGCCCGCCCAAGGAAAATAAAAGGCGGGATTCCAAATACTATATTATGCAACCCCGGCACTGACTCTAGTTACAGAGATTTTTTTGAAAAAAATGAACACGCCGGGCTCAAAGCGTGGACGATCCAAAACGCAGAATTTTATACAGTCGATTAGCCCCTATTCACCAAAACCAATTAAAAAGAGACATCGCAATGAGAAGAAGAAGGCCCAACGCAGGAAGATTTCCCCTTCCAATGCGGCTGTTCATTATTCCATACGAACGGATGTATCGAACCACATCCACTGGAGAGAAAGGATGCAGTAAGGGGTCTTCTATGACACTTTGATCAATCTGATGTGGTTCAGAGCCGTAGACATGTCAATGCCGGGGAATCAGGGGATATATAAGATAGAATGCCTGTTCAACTACAACCTCCGGAAAGCACTGCAAATCCGGACGTTCACTGCGACAATGTATACATGGCTAACATACAGTGGTCTCAAAAGCCTATCGGAGAATGTATTTTCCCGGCTTATTGCACGCCGGATGACGAAGACATTATCCAGCTTTGGGATTATTAGCCCTGTAAATTATTGTCTCGCACTGACTATTGTACTTGACAAGCTTTCGTATTATGTAAAAGATTGGCGATGGGAAAATATTTATGTACATTTTAATAATTAAATAATAAAGATTTTTAAGATATATTTAATCAATGTGATTATTGTTTAGATCATCAACAATAATGTAATGGGCCCAATTACAATACCCTAAACGAAAAATCATTAACAGGCCCAATTACAGTCTCCTAAATGAAGAGGCCCTTATAACATGAACAGGTCCAAAGAACTACAATGATTTTTCATAGGCCCATTAAATTGCTCTATGAAAGAAGTGGACACTAAAATGGGCCTCCAAGTATTATAGTATAATATAAATGGGCCGAAGATACAACAAATTTGAATAAATTATTTATTAAGGAATAGTAACAATTATAGAATTATGATAATTAGGAAATTGTGTCACTATTCCTAAGTCCACAGCCGGATTTTGATACGTCTTTCATATCAACGGCAGGATGTGTGTCTGCACTATGATCCATAGTCTGCATGGATGGAGTCGTCACCTGGGTTTCTAATTCGGAAACCGCTTTCATCCCGGCGAATAGAGCATCTTCTTGTCGTTGTAAGGTGTTGATGAGCCGGATTAAATTTTCGGCGTTGTTTTCGCCGACGACCAACAAGGACCAGTGCAGTAGTAAAAGATCCGGCTCGTATTTTAAAATCAACCGCCTAAATTGACCTAGATCAGACGGCTCCATTGCAAAATAATTAAAAACCCCCAATTATTTTGGCTTATATAATTTCCCGCTTGCACTTGCCACCGTTTAATTTAAATTTCTCGCTTGCGCTTGCCTTTTTAGATTTTTAATCCTAGCCGCAGATCTGGGCGCAGAGCGGAGACACTAGCAGACAATACGCCACAAAATGCGGAAGGGAGCACCAATCGGGAGACGACACGTGGTGCGGGGGGAGCGTCCCAAGTAATATTAGTGGGACGCTCCTGGGCACCCGTATAACTCACTCCCTCACTCTTTAAAACTAGTAAAGTTTTCAGAGAGTGACTTGCGTCATCCAAGAGAGTAAGTGACGTCATTGAGAGTGAGTTATGGCATCAATACGACGTCGTTTTAGAGTTCAAAACAAGAACATCTTCCTCACTTATGCCCAATGTTCTATACCTAAAGAGTTACCAAGATTTTAGAGTTCAATCTATTATTGTTGATGATCCAAACAATAATCACATTGATTACACGGAATGGGGTGAATTCCCCCAAGAATAATAACAGATCACAAACGATGCAGAAACACCAAATCGTGGGCCATACGTATGTTAACTCTTTCGCCTTTCCGCCTGCGTTTCCCTTTAAATTTAAATTTCCCGCTTGCGCTTGCCTTTTTAGATTTTTAATCTTGGCCGTAGATCTGGGCACGGAGCGGAGACACTAGCAGACAACACGTCACAAAATGCGGAAGGGAGCACCAATCGGGAGACGACACGTGGCGCGGGGGGGAACGTCCCAGGTAATATTAGTGGGATGCTCCTGGGCACCTATATAACTCACTCCCTCACTTTCTAAGAGCAGTAAAGTTTTTAGAGAGTGACTTGCGTCATCCGAAAGAGTAAGTGACGTCATTAAGAGTGAGTTATGGCATCAATGCGACGTCGTTTTAAATTAACTATTCTCCCAACTCTGTGAAATGGGATATATAAGAACATACATTAGCCATTGATGCCCCATATGAGAATTGTGTCTGACAATTCTAACGTATCGCTGCGCTATCATAATGTCTGAAGAAATACAACAAGCCGATCTTACAGATAGTCTCCACAAAAATGAAAAGGGCGACTTGGAAACCCAAATCATAGACGCGACATCAAACTTATCAGTATCCAACATACCAATAACAAATCCAAAGATAGGCGATGCGGTGTGGTAGAAACTCACATTCAAGTCTATGATAATTGACAAATGCAAGTTAAGCTATAGGCCACAGTGTCCATTTAATTCTACTGGTCGCGTCGAAGTCGAAATATGAGACACACGATTGCGAGCGGATGATCAATTACAGGCTCGCTTTACGTTTCCAGTTACATGCCCAGTAGACATCACATATTTTGGAAACGCATATGCTGCCGCAGAGGATACCCATGGACAGCGTCGTACAAATTTAGATCGGACGTTGTTTTCGCCGACGACCAACAAGGACCAGTGCAGCAGTAAAAGATCCAGCTCGTATTTTAAAATCAACCGCCTAAATTGACCTAGATCGGATGGCTCCATTGCAAAATAATTAAAAACCCCCAATTATTTTGGCTTATATAATTTCCTGCTTGCGCTTGCCACCGTTTAATTTAAATTTTCCGCTTGCGCTTGCCTTTTTAGATTTTTAATCCTAGCCGCAGATCTGGCCGCGGAGTGGAGACACTAGCAGACAACACGCCACAAAATGCGGAAGAGAGCACCAATCGGGAGACGACACGTGACGCGGGGGGGAGCGTCCCAGGTAATATTAGTGGGACGCTCCTGGGCACCTATATAACTCACTCCCTCACTCTCTAAAACCAGTAAAGTTTTCAGAGAGTGACTTGCGTCATCCGAGAGATTAAGTGACGTCATTGAGAGTGAGTTATGGCATCAATAAGGCGTCGTTTTAGAGTTCAAAACAAGAACATCTTCCTCACATATGCCCAATGTTCTATACCTAAAGAGAGATTGTTAGAGAAAATTAAAGAGCTGTTTACAAACAGGCCACCAAATTATGTGAGGGTTGCACATGAATTACATGAGGACGGGCAACCACATCTCCATGCTCTTGTCCAATTTCCATACTGTTTTCAGACGTAGGATGAACGGTTCTTCGACGTTACTCACGATCGAACTAATCGCCATTTCCATCCGAATGTACAAGGAGCCTACAACCATCAGAATGGGCTAGAATACATCTCCAAACACGGGGATTACATGGAATGGGGTGAATTCCGTGAGAGGGGCCGCTGCGCTAACCAGAACAACAAAGAAAATATATATCGCGACGCACTTGCCGCCGGCACTAAGGACGAAGCATTGGAAATGGTAAGAAATGGCGATCCAAAATGTTTCTGGCTAAATTATGACAAGCTGTCATCAAATTATGATAGAATATCGTTCAAACCCCCATTGCCGTATGTTCATCAATTTGCAGAAACAGTATGGGCCATCCCAGCAGATCTACAGCAATGGGTTGATCAAAATATAAACGACAAGGCCCAAAAACCACACACGCCCAAGAGCGTTATAATTGAAGGTCCATCGAGAATTGGAAAAACATGTTGGGCCCGGTCTTTGGGGCCACATAATTATTATTCTGGCCACATCGATTTACGGGACCACAATGATGCTGCTTTTTACAACATAATCGATGATGTGGCCCCACAATTTTTGAAACACTGGCGCGAATTTATTGAAGCCCAACAGGAATGGATTTCAAATTGCAAATATGCCCGCCCAAGGAAAATAAAATGCGGGATTCCAAGTATTATATTATGCAACCCCGGCGCTGACTCTAGTTACAGAGGTTTTTTGGAAAAAAATGAACACGCCGGGCTCAAAGTGTGGACGATCCGAAACGCAGAATTTTATACAGTCGACCGGCCTGCTCGCGTAACCAATCAAGAAGAGACATCGCAATGAGAAGAAGAAGGCCCAACGCAGGAAGATATTCCACTTCCAATGCGGTTGTTCGTTATTCCATACGAATGGATGTATCGAACCACATCCACTGGAGGCGATGCGGTGTGGCAGAAACTCACATTCAAGTCTCTGATAATTAACAAATGCAAGTTAAGCTATAGGCCACAGTGTCCATTTAATTCTTTTGGTCGCGTCGAAGTCGAAATACGAGACACACGATTACGAGCGGATAATCAATTACAGGCCCGCTTTACGTTTCCAGTTACATGCCCAGTAGACATCATCGGAAAGAATGTTGTATCCGAATTCCGAGATAGTTTAGGTCAACTAAGCGGCGCGTACAATAATATTGTAAAAAACGCAATTATTTGTTATTTTGTGTGGGAATGTCGCACAAAATCGATTGTAAGAGCGCATTTGAATTATAGATTGAAATATTGTTACTAGTAAAATAATTTCTTATTAATACAATTGTTAGTTACAAATTATTTTACATAAAAATAGAAGAAATAGGAGAAAAGTCCCACTTTGAGGGAGACCTCCAGTGGGTTCAATTGGAGGAGAACCAAAACTCCATAACTTCACAGAAGCTCAGTCAAATACTTTTATTGATTGATAACGTATTTAAATATATAATTTAAAGATAATACCTACGTGACCTACTACCATCACTTGGTATAACCCTATCTTATGGTCTATTTTATGTTCTGGTCATGCATCTCCCACTTTGTGTCTGGTTTTCTGTATTCCAATGTTCAAAAAGAAAGTGAGAACTCTACATTATAAATGTTTCTATATCATTCAGAGGTTGTGTCTCCGTAAAACATGCTCAGGAACTTCTTTATTGGCTTATCCAGACATACCTATAAACATCGACACAACTATTTTGAGTTTGAACTTCTTTTTCTTGGCGCATTCTCCTGCTCTGCTTCCCATGCTGCACATATGATGAAGTACATGCACACAAGCGTTCTCAACAAAGATTGTTACTCGTAAACAATTCATCCATTTTCCAATCTTACTATAGTTAAAATTAAAAAGTAATTAAAAGGGAGAGAACATATTTTCAGAACAAAACTTTGCAGTTTTAAAGCAGAACCCAAATTTTAATACATAAAGAGAGACATCATATCAGCTCCAAAAGCCATCCCAGTTTGTTCCAATATATTTGATTGTTACAAGAAAGAAGAAATAATGGTTATTAGCTTTGAAAATTGCAAGTGAAATTTGTAGTCATTGTGCATACCTCTTTTCAGCATGTAGAAACATTTGTTTAGCATATTCAATTAGACAGGACATCAGTAAAACATATGAAAATAATGCTTAAATAAATCAATTCTATTTATTGACCATCAAATCCAAACAATGAATTATAACAAACAAACCACATCAATTCACAAAACAATAACAAATGAACATACACCCTAAAACTTTATAAACCACCCCCCCCCCCCCCCCCCCCCAAAAAAAAAAAAAAAAGAAAAGAAAACACTCCAAGATTAAGGTTCAGCGGCACGTCTGTTCAAAGTTCTCTCCAACCTTGTCTCAAATGGGGTAGAGTGCCAATTAACTCTCTTATCCTGCACACCACCAACACCTTATTAGTACTGACACCTGAGCATTACCCATTGGAGATACACGGAGAATTTCACTTCAGAAATACCTCTCTGTACTTGCTGGTTGTGTTTGGTATGCCTTTATAGGAGGAGCCTGAGCCAGAATCCCTGGCTTGCCCCATGTGATTCCAATATGTCCCAACAGTACCTATTATAGGCATATCATCAGGACTTCGACTGGGTGACTTTCTCGGCGAGGATGATGATGCTGAAAACTGTTTAAGCTCCTCCACAGTCAATGCACCTAAAATTGGCCTGTCTTCTATGGTTATCACTGAATTTGATCCCGGGGAAGTGCTTCTCTCAGATGTAATGGTTTCAAGCCCAACGGAGCTGGTTTTCTTGGTTGGAGTCATTTCAGAGGAGACCAACCAATTCGAAAGGCTAGCATCGACTGCTATTTCTTGGTTTTGATTCTTGGATTGATCCGATTTGGACTTGAAGCTAAATGAAATACGAGGTGCTTCTTGCTCCGCTACAAAATTCTCCTTCTGTGGCTTCAATGGTGATGTCCCTTTCGATTTCACAGCTTTCCATTGAGTGAGGTTCTCTACTGGGTTGAGCACAGTATGAACATAAACACTTCTGTCTCGAGCATTTTGGTTAGATCCAATTTTTTTCACTTCTTGCTCAGGCAAACCACATTTTGTCAGAGGACTATCCACTTCTTCAATAACATCTCGAGCTGAAGAAATTTCTGTTCCTGATTCCACTGATACAGTTGGAATCGACTTGGACCAGGTTTCTTGGCCTACAATTACGTTGTCCTCATCCTCATCCTCATCATAATCACCATAGTCTTCTAACTCCTCATCCAAATCACTGTCCTCACACTCAAATTCCTCAGCTTCATCATCACTGTCTCTGCAGTTCTGATACCTATGATTCGGAGGGTAAGATCGAACACTTGAAGTGATAGAAGAACCATCTTCAGAGAGAGAGTGGAATAAGGTTGATTTTCCTGAACAATCCTCCTTTTGCTTCTCAACATCTTTGTTGCTCTCCGGTAAAATTTCAGCACTTTCATGGACTGAAACTGGATCATAGGTCTTGATGTTTGCATCAAAAGTAACTTTCTTTCTGGGGCTCGGGCTCAGTTGCTCCTCAATCTTGTCACTGATATCAAAATTCATAAATTTTCACTAACAGTAAGATAAGGAAACCAGACAAAATTGAACTAGAGAAATCCCCTAAAAAAAAATTTTGATTACTTACTGTGTTTCTAAAATCAGGTTGGTGGGTTTTGCAGAGATTTCCTGTTCTGAAGAGACAATGGGTTGTGGAGGCTTCTGGCTTCCATGTCTCTGCAACTAATTTTAAAAATTAAATCGAGTGTAATAACAGAAACTGATACGAAAAACACTTCAAAGCTCTGTTTGGCTGCTGAGAAAAGATTAGGTAAAGAGAATTTAAACAAATCAACCAGATTCATTCAACACACAACGTGGGAGACCCCAAATCAACCGGTCCTCAAATACAACGCATTGATAAGATGGTATTTAGGGGGGGAAAAAAAACACAAACACACACACAAACACAAACACAAACACAAACACAAACACAAAAGGATACAAAAATAAATAAAGAAATTCTTTATCTTTCTGAACAACCAAACAGATGGAAAGGGAAATTGGGAAACCATAAAAGCGATCAAACATAGAAAGAAACAAGGGGCTTACTTGGCCTCGAGGGAGGACCTTGTTCTTGCTTTGATTTCTGCGTTTCCGATCTTTGGAAGACCCAAAACACGCAAGAAAACAACCCATTATTTTAGGTTCTCTGTTCTTGCTCTCTCAGATAAAAGTTCTGTTCTAGGCCGAGGACGATGAAGATTTTTGGCTGATTAAAGAGTCTTCATGCTGAGAGAGAGAGAGAGAGAGAGAGAGAGAGAGTGAGAGTGTGGAAAGGAGCGTTGGATGATGAGAGTGATGATGAGCGATCAAGAAATCATTGAGAAGTTTTGGAGAGGCTCCCCCCTAGGGTTTTTGATCGTTTGAAAAAGGAAATGTTACCGTTAGAATGTGAGCCAGGCAGGCCCCACCTATGTTGTGATTTTCACGTTTTTTTTTTTTTTTTAAATTACAAATATGTCCTGAGGTTTGAATAAAATATAAACTATCCTCTATAGTTCTGAAAATTATATTTCAATCCCGAGGTATCTAATTTCATAACAAATCGTTCTTATTAATAAATCATCAAATCAATTAACCGTTTTTAATAAGGGTATAAATATGTTTCAATTAACAATTTAGGTAATTTTATTATTGTATAGGAGAGCAGTTATGAATTTTATTTTTTTAATTAATTTTGTTAAATAAAAATTTTTAATAATGAGATATTTATAATTTTTTAAACCACAATAGATAATTTATACTTTAAACATCTGTAATTTATTTATTTTTATTATTATTATAAGAAAAAAATCTTAAAACATTACAAATGAATTGGATCGGCATAACAGTATCCTATCTTTTCCTTATCTTGTTTTAATATATTTTTAATGATTATAAATTCATAATTTTTATAAATAAGTTTTTTTTATTCATATAGCACCTATTAGACATGAGTGGTGTTTTACAATTTAATGTTTGTTTATTATATGAAAAAAAGTTTAGTAAGATTTAATTATATTTTAACTTTTTTTTTTTTTTTTGATAATTTGTTAATTAAGACTACAATGAGACAAAATAATCGATATGTTGACTTTTTTGGTTAAAATATTTATTTTTCAAACATTTCCTTAAAGACATGAAGAAAGCACCATTAAATTCTTAATTTGAGAATGTTAAACTAGCACGGTCCTATTTCATTTGTAAAGACGGTACTACCCATGTTTTTAGGCGCGTGCGGTTCAACAAGTAAGGGTAATGTGAGTTGGCGTTGATGTTCAAATTACAGAAAAGCCCAACAAGATATTGTAGTGTTCTATGATAAAATTAGGAGCGTTGTAGACGGTAGGGTTTGGAATTGGATTCCGATGTTATAGTGATTCGTCATGCGTATGTGGCGTGATTGTGTTTTTTGAATTGGTAATATTAATGTTTATTCCGAAAATAACATTTGTGTACCTTTGTGAACCCAGTTGCCCAAAATCACAGTTTGATTACAATTCTATTCCCTAATACGTTGGGTTCATCGTAAGGTTGGTTGGGCCCACCGTTTCGAACATTGCTCCAACGTTTGGAACATATATGTTGCACCATCGTCGCACACCGTTGTTGGATAACATGACGCCAAGTATGAACTGTTAGGATTTTTGATGTGAGAAAGAGTTTTTTACCCATAACCGGTTTCATGCAAATACGTGTAACGTTATTGTTAATTTGCGATTGTTTGTCTATGTTTCATTTGTACATAGTGGCGATGTTGTATTCGTAATGTTTGTTGTTGTGTGTTAATGTGAGTTGGGGTATGTAGCTTATGTTTGCTTGTTAGGCTGATTGTGACCATTATTTCGTTGTTATCATGTGGTAATATAGGTTAGTTTATTAGTTTGTGTAATTTGAACATGAGTGTCGTTGTGTTTTTTTTAATCTCTTATGGTGGGCCTGTTGTTTTGTGGGTTGTTAATGTGAGTGGGGGACCCCTGTTTTTTGGGCATTGAATTTAGTTGATGGTTGTTTTTTTTTTGTTTCACCCAACACTTGGTTTGTGTGTGAAAAGGAATGTGTGTAATACGATATTATTATGGGTGTAATAATGGCCTGGCCTGGCCCGGCCCGGCCCATTCGAACTTCGTGGGCTCATGCTTTTTTTAGTAGGCCAGCCCATAGGCAAAAAAGTGGGGCCCAAGCCCGCTCATAATAGGGCCTAAGGCTTGGGCTCGGGCCTTGGGCCGCGGGCCGAGCCTAGTCGGGGTTTTTTTTTTAATATTAGAAATTAAAAATTAAAAAAAAATTATACTAGAGTATTTTAGTTACGATTAATGAGATATTGTGTTTGGTTATGTAATGTTTCATAGTGATATTTAAATTTAATTATGTATGACTTATTTTTTTTAATTATGAACTTATAACTAAAAAAGTATGTAATTATGTAATTTTTTTTCTTTCGAAATGAATAATTTTATATATATGAAATTGAAACTTTCAATATTACAATATTAAATTATTTATATAACATTTATTGAATGAATAATTTTTATTTCAAAATGAAATAAAATATTACAAAAATTAATATTATTAAATAAATTAGGCGTAGATTACTGATGATGGTATAGCAATTGCATCACTATAGGTCAAGTACATCCCAACTAGGTTGCCACCTATTAGCCTACCAATCATTTACATTATACTCCACCTCAATAATCTAATACAAAAAAAAAAAAAAAAAACAAAAACAAAAACAACCAAGAAAAAACGAAATGAAATGAAATAGTAAAAAATAAATTGCTAATCAATCATCGGAGGAGACAGACATTTCAGTCGTGTTGCCCGATAATATGTCATCCAAATCATATTGAATTCGCTCATTTTCACTAAAATTTTGTCTTTTTGTAAGCGCATGCATATGATCTTTGAATATCATCAGTGCCTCAACCATTTCAGGTGAAAGCCTACTCCTGTAGTCACTCAGCACCCGTCCACCTGTACTAAAAGTTATTTCCGAAGCAACTGTAGAAATAGGAACGGTTAGTATATCACGGGCCATCTGTGAAACCACAGGCCACATATATTTATTTTGTTTCTATCATTTCAAAATGTCAAAATTATCGGAATCATCCACTGACGAGCTTTCCAAATAACGTTGTAGTTCAGAACTACTTACACTTGTATGTTGAGATATTCTTCTACTTTTTATTGCTATGAAAATACTTAATCTCTCGTCTCGAGATTGGACTGCTAATGTAGTGTATATAGGTGTATTTACAGATGCAGCTGCCCTGTATTCTTGAAATAATCTGTTGCATGTTTGTATAATAGGGGTAAACTGTATTTGCTCAGCTAAAATATGCTCTAAAATTTTTTGTAAACCAACTTCTTTACACCTAGGATCAATTATTATCGCTAAACCTAATAGACGAGGCAAAGGATGAAAATATTTATCAAATTTTTTTTTTCATTGAAGTAATAATGGTTACATAATATTCATTACCCATATATTTTATGAAAACTTTAATTATTCCTGCTAGCATATGTAAAACAAATGGTGAAGTAGGAATATATATATAAGAAAATAATTTTGTTGAAGTATCGAAAACTTTAAAAAAATCTTTATACAAAGCTACTTGACACCAATTAAGTTCAGTGGGTGTCAGTACTCCTCCTATTAATATTGTTGCAAAAAATAAATCTATTACTCTTCTTTGTTTACAAACTATTTTTAACATATTTTATGTTGAATTTCACCTACATCTAAAATTAATTTTCTAAATGGCATATTTTCTCGTTGACAAATTTTTCTATATTCTGAAATTCGATTACCAAAAGACATAATAGTAACAACTGCATTTTTTATTCCAAGTACAGAAGTTTCGTATACATGTATAGCTTCCTTAACAATCAAATTTAAAATATGGGCACAACAACGAACATGAAATAAATAACCATGAACAAGTAATTGTAAAGTTAATTTTAAATAGGTTACAGTTTGATTATAATATAATGCATTATTTAAACTAATCGTAAATATTTTATTTTGTAAAACCCACTCATATAATACATTTCTTATTTCTATACCAAGCAAATGATCAATGTATGGAAGTTCAACTAATTTAAATGAAATAATTCTTTTATTTAATTTCCAATCATTATCAATAAAATGTGGAGTGATACATCGATATTCAAAACGATTATTTGACCACAGATCAGATGTTAAACAAACTCTTCCATTCAAATTTTTAAAGATATCAAATAATTCACTTTTAATATCCTCAAATTTCTTTAAAATCCTGTTTCTAGTAGTACTTCTTGAAAAACTTTGATATTGCGGTGCAAAACTTTCGTAAATAATTTTGGTAAAATCAGGACATTCACTAGTACTAAAAGGTTTTTCTTTTTTAATAATATAATCAACTACAGAATTTTGTACACGTATAGGATCATATGAAAATGTTTACAAATTACCAGTTGATGAAGCCTCTAATTGCATTTGATTTCGAATATCAGGTTGTTTACTTTGTAAATATTTGTCAGAATGCCTTTTTAAATGACTAGTACCCCCTACAGATGCAGCACTAAGTAAACGTGCACAATATTTACATTTTGCTTTAAATGTAATTGTGCCATCAGAATTATTTATAGATATTTTTTCAAAATGTTCCCAAACACTACTACTTCTACTCCTAGATGATGATCCAACCGTTGAAAGAGGGATATTAGAAGGAGAATCAACAGATTCATGTTGTGCAGTATATGTATCAATATCGACATAAACATTAGCCATATTAGGATCCATAGTAATGCAAGTAAAACAATATATAAGAATTAATAATTAATTTAAATAATGTGTAAATTCAATTAGTAAAAAATAATAATTAATATATGTGCATAAATAATTAATAAAAAAAATGAGTAGTTAATAAATTTAATTAAACTAATTAATGCTACCGACTGGCTAATGTGATATAGAAATTTTCTTCTTCTGATAAAAGTTTCTTATTGCACAATTGCAATAGCCACTTAGGGATGACACTTCAAAATTAATTGAGAGTTGAGAGAGATTGAGAGTTTAAGAGAGAGAGAGAGAGAGAATTATTTGTTGTGAAATTTATTTTGAAAAATGAAATATATTTATAGTAGTTTGAATTATAACTGTTTGAATTATGGCTGTTTGTATATTTATATATCCGTTTAAGTTGCATTTAAGTAGGAGATGTAATGCAACGGCTCAATTTTGATCAGGCTACTAGGCTAGTACTATAGTAGGTAGGGGGGCTGTACGGTGGCACTGGCAGCAAGGTTTTACAAAATGGTTGCCTCTTTTTCAGGCAATCATTCAGTGCTCTTTGGCCAATGGGAGCCCATCACGGGTCCTATTTTGCTAATCGGAACCGTTCAATGTGTACAAATCGTCGAGTATTATATGTTTATAAAAAATCACGTTAATCGGATATCTATAACTATCTAATTGGATTAGTTTTTTTGTCAACCGTTAACTATAACACCATGCATTTTTTATACAAAACTAATTTGATCATGTAGTTAGCGATATCCAATCAATGTGATTGTTTGCAGGCATACAGTAATGGACGATTTTTACACATTGAACAGTTCGGATTATCAAAAACGGGACAAGTGGTGAGCCTCCACGGGCCCAACATTACTGTCCAACTTAGTAAATATATATATGTAAATTTTTTTTTCTTTCAAGGTAGGTACTTTCCCATCAATGATGTAAAAAATTAAAAAAAAAAAAAATCAAGGCCAGCTACAGCGACAGTGTGTGTGGCAGGGTGTAGTGGCGTGATACACACACACTATTTCTCTCTCTCTGCTTACGTCAAAAAAAAAAAAAAAACATTAATTTGATTTTAATTTAATAAATTATTATTATTTTTTGTTTTATTTTTAAATTATTAATGTTATTTACTTAATTATATTAATTTTTATTTAATTTTTTTATTTTTATAAGATCAATATTTTTATTTTTTTAATTATTTAACTATTGTAAGTTGTTTTTTATTTTTATTTTTTGAAATTTGATCATTGGTAGAGAGAGAGGTGGTTTAATGGGTAGGCTAGGCCGGGGTGGGCCGGGCTGCCCTCAGGGCCCGAAATTTTTTTGGGCTAACGGGCCAGGCCGGGCCCCAAATGGAAGGCCTAGGCCCAAGGTACTGGGCTGGGCTCAAGCTTAACTGGGCCAAGCCCACCTCGCACTTCGGGCCGCCCACAAGCCTCGGGCCATTTTTACACCCCTAGATATTTTGCGTAATGTGGAATGTGTTCTCCTGCATTGGGGATGGTTTTGAATAACTTAATTATTGTTGTGGTTATGCTAATAATCCGTCTCGGTTCAGTATGTAAGTTGCGTGTTTGAAGGTGGTCGTTGCTATGAAACGTATTGGCATTGAGTTTAGTTGATGTAACAAATTGCATGTTCTATTGTTTTTATATAACTAATATGTGTGTTTGGTTAGAAGTTAATTGACATTATACGTACGTATTGTTTCTTTTTTTCGGTAGCTAATGGTGTGTGAGTAGACAAGGTTAATGTACATTTGTGGCCAAATGTTTGTTTTGAACGCATGTGGTAGTTTGCATATTTGGATTGTTAGTTTGTTGGTAATTATTTATCGTGGTCAAATTCAGTGTAGTGGTATTGGTTGGTGTGTTTGTGGTAATGTGGGCATATATGCTAATGAGGTAATGGTATTGTTGTTGCAAGCAGTGCAAACTGGACAAGTGAGAGGCTCAATGACCAGTGGAGAACTCCACGCTTACGTTCTGCAGTTCAGACATTAACCCGTGTGGCAACCAAGAGGCAAGCGCACCTGGAATTCAAAAAATATAAAATTACGTTGGGGCTGGTAAAAAAACTATTGTGGACACATTGAAGTTGATGTACCGTTCAAATGTTACTGGTGTCATCAAAACTATATTGGAGCTAGAGTTTGGTGATGGACATGTGAAGCAACTGCAAAAGACACCGTTTTGGGTAATGATTGATGCAATCCGTGTACATAAACTGGATCCGAACACGTATAAGAAGTGTGATGCAACCATATGTCATATGATTCAGACATATGATCCAAGAAATGAGAAGTTTCACATCGGGAAAAGAGGACTGCCACTCCGTAACAGTGACATCCGCTTAGTTTTCGAGATCTAATGTGGAAAGGAGAAGCTGGATCTGGCGCATGGTGTAAAGCTTCTTCAGATTTTATCTAGTGGCGGTATCCGAACGTCAGTAGAATTTCTTCCAAAGTAATCAAAGACTTACTCGTTGTGGCAATGCGTGGGAAAACGGAACGTGATGAAGAAGATATTGCAAAATTGGTGTGTCTGTACATATGTGCAAAATTATTTTTTGCGATGACAAGCGAGTCCATAGGGTGGGCTTTTGTACGGGTGATCGATAAGTTGAACACGTTGTGTTTTATGACCGAACAGCAGCCATCCGTAACGCACTAATTGGTTCGTTGAATAAGACACATAGTAGGCCAAAAAAAGTTACCGGCTGTGTAGTTACATTACTAGTACGTTATTACTTTATGAAATTTGTAGTATACATTCAACATAAAAACCATATTTTAAAATTAATTTGATGCTATAGCTAACATTATGAATTTGGAAATGGTTGCAATTTCTGCTTTGTGAGTACACGACCATTGTGGACTCGGACAGGTGCAATGTGTCACCACGGTTTTGCTGGTGGAACCTTAGAAAACTCGTAGCAAAAAGGAAATGTGTTGACCTATCGATCGCAGGTTCTATAGAGGTATGACTTACAACTTGTTGTGAAGTAGTTTGCTATGTTTGGTTGACGTGTAAGTTGAAGTTGTTACATTATTTTCCCCCTCTCCCCCCCCCCTCAAGTTACAATTAAGAAACTGGGTAGGACTATCATTAAACAGAATTTTGTGGAGATATTAGGAGATGCGTCTGTTCTTGTTGAACATAGTGAAACTATGTTCGAGGTAAAGCCGGTTAGTATGTGGGGTGGGGGTGCTGGTAATGTGGCTGGTAAGGCAATTAACGTCGGAGAACCCAATTTGGATTATTGGCAGTCGGATTTGCCACATGGGGTGAGGTTAAATTGACGTCAAAAAATAATGGAAAAAACAGTCCTAGAACGCAAACATATGGCAGAAAGAAAAAGGATGTGAAAATGTTGGCAGCTGGGGAGACATGGCCGAACTTGTTCCCCGACCTGTTAGACTTGTCAAGTACACAACCTGGCAACACCGTTGTTGACGGCACAACAGATATAAGTGAACAGTTAAATAAAGCAATGAGACGAATTACTAAGTTGAAGTGTGAAGTCTGAGCAAAAGATGCACGTGTACGTGAGTTAGACAGTAAGCTTGCGACCACAGAGAGGATGCTTGGTGCACAGGCGAGCAACTTATTTATTGGTTTTGACAATATACTTGTGTCAAAAGATGTCAAGATTGCATGCTTGAACGCACTAGTTAAGGAGCTGGAGGATAAAATTACGAGTTTAGAGGACCACGTTGATGATAATGAGGTACATGAAGTGACCCAATCAGTTGCAAAGAAGAATTTCAACCAGCGGACGCCGTCAAAAAAACGTTTCGGATGAAGTAATGGGACAAGGTCAGTTCCAAGTTGTGACAGTGTGCAATGTGCCGCACCCAGTATGGAAAAATGTGTTCCAGTTTTGAAGGGGTTAGGCAGTTACATAGACATAATGAATTGGGTGGCAGATTTAGGTGATGAGCATGTTGGGTGTGGTAAATGTGAGCCTGGAGGAGTGCGTGGTTTCGTTGGAAGTGACGATATCAGTTGCAAAGTTGACGGCGTCGTTGTCCTTAATAGTGGTGGTTCAGACAGAGTAGCTAAGGGCGGAGTGAGTAGCCCCGGCCCAAAGATGTCATCATTAGTGAGACGAGTGAAAAACAAGGAACGACATGAATTGACTATGAGTATCCAAAGTTTGTTTGTCGTGGCAAGCAAAATTGGAAGATGAACAATAGGGCGGCAGTGGGCCCAGAAGTATTATACAAAGTTAAGGACGTAGGAGTTCAGCACAAAACGTAGAACGGGTTTGGTATGACCAGGAAGCATGTTGTGTGGAGAATGCTTGCATATGACAAAACAAAGCTATTGGAGAAAGTTTACAACTTTGACGGTGACAGGTAAGCATTAAGTTTGTAATATTCTGCTGCTTAAGTATTTTGATTAGTTAGCATCGTTAATGTAATTAAGTAACATGCTAATGGACCAAAAGTGTAGATGCTAAAACATTTGGTAGTAATCACTTAATGTGTATGTCAACAAGTACCGTCAATGGTAAGGAAATTGCTTATGGAGTAAAATTTGTAACCATACCAGTTAGGGAAAAAAGATTGGCTATGCCATCGTTGATGGGTCAACTTGTTTAATTTAACAATTATAGTACTCCGCTGCATATGTATTGGATCTATTAATGTCAACCTCCTAATGTAAGGAACATGCTTACGGCCCAAATTTGCGTGCAGTGATATGGGATGGGGGTGAGAATGGTATACAAGTGTGGTTTATAGATGTTCGTGACTTAGTGCAGGGGGTCTCGATTCAAGGAAACGTAAATGGACATGTGATGCATATGTGTTGCTATGCACATGTATATAACATATTTATTTGTCATTTTTTGTTCGATGTGAGTGCTAAATTATGACATTAATAACATTGTTTGTGTTTTGTGTAGGTCATCGACACATATGCAGCCATGCTACTAGACTTACAAAAAATTGCTGTTGATGGAAACGAAGATGTAGGCCCGTCGTACGTTTTCAGCAATGTGTGTGCAGTACGTGTGTGTATGACACAAATGTTGAATATTGTACATATACATTTCCTTACCCACAAAAAATGTGTCATGCACCCAATGGTTTGATATTGTTTACGGGTTTCGTATGGAAAATTACAATAGGATGTGATGTGGAATCCAAGTGTAGTGTCACGGACGAAGTACCTCAACGTGCAAACCAAAGCTACAAAAGGGCATAGATACACCCATTACCTAGTGTATCATAACCAAACATTGGACGTTGATGATGGTGAATGATGCGGGAGCCAGAACGTGGAAGCATTACAATTCATTGAAACCTAGACGAGAGATGCGGGATAAACATTACAACGAAGCACTAAAAATGGTAAGGCCGTGAGTAATTTTTCATTGTGTAACGGCGTGCAAGCGAAATAGTTAGGGTTATCCTGGTGTTGTTAAATGTATACGGTGCCAAAAATTGAGGTACGGCTTCATCGTTAAACATGCATAAACATTAATTTTGCAAAAACAATAGGTAGAAGAACATTACAACAGATTCATCAAACCACGGTTGGCATCGGGCAGCAGTAAAATGCTGAATTTTGACAGACCACTTGTTCTAGTTGTGACGACCTCACCACATATAATATTTTACATTTAATTAATTCTTATTCTAATTTAATTGTGGAATTCTCAATAAGGTGAAATTGATGAATTGAATTATTTTAATATTGAGTATTGGATCATATAAGAGTTTAATTAAATATCTGATTCAGTTTAGTAAATTTGAAATTTTATTAATTGGGTCCGAATTGGAGTTTATTAAGTTATAAAAAGAAAACAAAATAAATAATAATAATAATACATAGCTATACATGCCAAAGATGTAATTTAATTTGGCATTGGGTTATCCAAGGTATGATTAATATATTGTTTGGGGCCAAATCAAAACAACTATGACATTATGATACTAGTTGGGGCCAAGTAGGAATATAAGGAAAGATATGCAAGTTGGCTAGAAACTTGTGATTAGGCCACCTGTGAAGGCAAAGTAAGTAGGAGAAATGAATCATCAATTAGGGTGATGATTAAGGGATGAGTCATCACCAAAGGCTCGGTATAAAAAAGAGGGTTTGTTCAGGATTTGCTCAAGATCAAGAGAAAAAGGGAAAAAAACTAATAAAGGGAAAATATACTGTCGAATGTAACTATTAGGTAAAACGGTCTTTGATAGTAGAAAGTAAGAGTAAGGAATCACTATTAAAGTGAATTATATTATACCTTAAGTCACCATAAAATATTTTGCATATGTTTTGAGTTATCATAATTTATTTTACATAATTTGTGTTTTATAAATTATATTAATATTTCGATTATGTTAATTATTTTCTGAACTATATTTGCTTAAATTGAAATCCATGGATATGTTTGTTTAAATTTTAGAAATTATTTGATAATGATTTTATAAACAATTATGTTTTGTAAATACCACCACATGAGTTCCATGCCTTAGGGGACTTAAATAACTATTGGCCTCTGTTTGGTTATTTTATCTCTGTTTGTCATAAATCCATTGATCTCTGTTCTGATTGTCACTCTAATGACCTCTGTTTTGTTCGGTTCTGTAGCGTGGTTATGATTATTTTGTTCATATGATCTATGTATTATATGTTTGTTATTCAAAATGATTTTCGTATTATATATTATATATTTTAATATCAAACTTTGTTTAGCCCAATAATTATCCATGGTGATTTTTATACCCCCATGCTCTCGATATAATATTTTTCACTCTGCCATGTGCTTATAGTTGTTTACCACTTTCAGGTGATATGTCAGGATTAGCACATGGGGTAGGCACAAGGCACTTTATAATCATAATCTAGGCTCGGGCAATGAAGCTAAATAGAAGCTCTAATGCATATATTCTGTTATTATTAAATAAAGTTCTTGGTACCGTTTTATTTTACTCCGCTGCACTATTAATTTGTTATGATTTTAGTTATTGTCCTGTTGCGGCGCGGAACCTCCGAGTACCGGGTTTGGGTCGTGACAAAATGGTATCAGAGCAATGGTTTTTCAAAAAAAAAAAAAGAAATATTGGAGTATAGGACACACGCACAATTATGTAATAGGATAAGGGTATGCATGATAAGTTTGTGTGATTTTGTACCAAATTTGATATAAACATAACAGGTGGCGTCAGGTGTTGCCAGTGATGAGTAAGAAAGAATAAGGCCAAGTTTGTGAAGACTAAATAAGTGCACTTTTTGACTTTTCTTGTATTATGTGTAGAAAAAGTAGAGAGGAGATATTGATTGATGTGACCCAAAAAAGATTAAAAGATAAAATAAGTGCACTTTTTTAGTTTAGCCAAACTTATGCACTTTGTGTGTTTGGTCTGCGTGTTTGGTCCGTACCTAGATAGAGAAAAAGGAAGAACAGACAACAACAACAAAAAAAAAAACAAACAAACAAAGCTATCACGTGGGTTTCAAAAAAAAAAAAAAGATTAATTGGCAAGAGTAAATGGTAGGTATAGGAAAAGAAAAGTGAAAGGGTTTCCGAAACTATCGTCTTTTAAGTGCTCAAAATCAAGTTTCGAGCATACAGGAGATAGGTCTCGACAAGAGGAGTCCAGATCCAGAAAGAACAGGCAAAGTGAAGGTCATGGTGGACTACACACGCCGGTCAAATCTTTGCATGTAAAGTCAATTTGACATTAGAAAGCCACGCGCGGCTAGAGGTTGAAAATGACCATTTTGTAGCCAATCTAAATACTTGAAATATTTATTTGGGACAGGGAAATCACAAGAGTAAGTTTGGCTTAGTGATTAAGGCGTATGGTGCTGACGATGTAGTCAGGTGTTCAAATCCTCTTAGCAGTGTTCGAGGATTTAAATGTTTAGGTAGACATCATCATAGAATATTCTAGTGGTATCAACGGAATATTCTAAAAATTATAATTTGGTCCCTGAAGTTTTTAGAAATTACAATTCGGTCACGAGATTCCTGGAAATTTTCATTTTAGCCCCAGGAGTTTGGAAAATTTGCTCTTTTATATTTAAGGATGGAAAGGATAAATGGCCAGCCATGTGTTTGGCATTATAGTTTTGCGTGATCATACATACAAAAGCCGCATGCATCTAGTAAGTAAGTGCTAAATTGAGCATTCAAGAATATGTACATATGTATGTATTAAGGTTAAAACCTATGAGCTACAGGGTACTTTGATGATTATAAGAGGACCAAGATGCATTTGTTAAATAGCCTAAGCATTGGGTCTAAGAATTTAGAGCTGTTATTAAATTTTGATAATTATGAGGAAACTGAGATGCGATGTTTAGTAAGTGTGGTATTGCGGCCAAGAGCTAAGAACTATTAAGGAATGTTTAACGTTGTAAGGAAATTAGAATTGTTAACTGACATATTAGGAAGTACAAATATGATGATTTGTGAAAATATAGTATTATAGGACTTAACGGTTATTACAGAACTTCAACGATAAAAAGAGACTGAGATGTGTTTGTTTAATAAGTTTAGTGTTGAAGTAAAGAGCTATTGTGAAATCTATAATGCTATAAGGAAGATGTAATTTTTGACTTGCATATTGGGGAATACTAGTATATTGATTCGTATGAATATGGTGTTATAAGGAATTAAATTTTTGATGGAAGTGATGAAAGCTACGTGGTTACATGTGAAGTTAAGCTATGAGAACATTTCAGGAGGTTGAAATATCTGATGATCAATGAAGTGCATGGAACTATGGTGATTGAAGGCTAGGAAATTATTTGATATGAAGACGATATGTTGTTTTTGAAGGGACCTACTGTCTAAGCCATAGGGTCTCATACTTTTGTTGAGTGACCTCGAAAGTCTAATTGAAATCAAATTCAACCAGCGTAACTTCACATCTGAAATTCTCGGTCAACTTCATGGAAATGAATAGGTTGCCCTACCGATGACCTTGTATAAGTATTTGGCTTATGGTTGAATATGTCGTGTTATGTTCCGAGCTAACTGCTATTACCCCAAGTATTATCCACCTTTGCCGTGTGACTTAAGGAAACGATGATGAGAAGTATAAATGATGTGGAAGTTGTTGAATCTCTGTCAAAAAATTACACAAAGTGGAAGAAGTATTAAAAAATTTAATGAAACCTATGCAAACATATCATGAGAAACGGCAAAGGTCAAAAGAAAAAGTTAAATATGGAATTAACAATAGAATAAAAGGAGATGTTTAGAAATTTTGTAATACAAGAGGTAAACAATCTTAAGCAAAGTCATAAAGAAATGAGTCTACCCCCAACATGTCCAATGTATTAAAAGCCGCATAGACAGTTATGTCATTGACTTATGAGAGGATACTTTAATAGGACATCGAATGAGAAATTGTCAAGAAAAAAAAAAGAAAAGAATTACAACAAGTCAATCAGATCAGATCGAAGATTGGTACTTCATAAATAGATTAAAAATAAATAAACATTGCTAGTCAATGCAAAAAGTCTTGAATTAGAATTGACACCCTTCTAAATATTTGAATTAATTGTGGGTAAATTTAGAACTCATCTACTTGATCATTTGAAACTTGATATGATATTTGTAAGATAATTAGAATGAGATTGTTATAAGGAAACTAATTATGAGTAAAGTGTATATATGTTAATGGATTCGGGTTCAATCCATTCATTTGAAGTCAATTGTTATAAGATGAATGTATCATTGGGAATATTATTATGTAAAATTGTTTCATCGCTAGTCAGAGAATTATATTATTTGGGAACGTAGTACTATGAGTATGGCCCAATACCTTCGATATGGACTCTAGAACGCAATGTTGAATGTGAATGGATTTTCAATCTATCAAGTGAATGTGATCATACACCTAAGTGTGTCGTCTTTGACTTCCGAGATCAAATAGTTATCTTGTGGAACTAATGGAGAAAAATTTTCCCCACCGATTTAACTTGATGGCTTATGAATTCCATAAGAACTAATAACCAAATTATTGTGGTCAGAAAATTTGTGGATTTAAATTTTTTATTGAGGTTGTATCACATACCCAACCCATTTTGAAGACTTCATATGAGATGTCAATAAGAGAGTACTTTGATTTGTTAAAACTAAGTAAGATCATGAATATCATTTATCTATTTGGAGACATATAGATTATTGAAAATATAAAGATTATTAGAAGATATGTAAATAACTAAATAAAAGTATATGTGATTGATAAGAGTAGTATGTTAGGATTAATATATTTTGTGGCTTAATATTATGAAGATGACTTCGAGGTCTGCTCTATTTTACTAAATAGCTTTTGATATGAATTAGGACGAATCACAATTTGGGTTATTAACCACTAAATGAAAATGAGCTAAACTCCTGTGATGAGACAATCGAATAATGAGGAAATCGAATAATAAGGAAAGTTACTTGGGAAAAGCAAGGCCATATGATTAGTTTTTAGGTACAAGTGCCTTAAGTTTGGAGGACCAAACTCTCTAAGGGTGGGAGATTGTGACGACCTCGCCACATATAATATTTTACATTTAATTAATTCTTATTCTAATTTAATTATAGAATTCTCAATAAGGTGAAATTGACGAATTGGATTATTTTAATGTTGAGTATTGGACCATATGAGAGTTTAATTAAATATCCAATTCAATTTAGTAAATTTAAAATTTTATTAATTGGGTCTAAATTGGAGTTGATTAAGTTATAAAAAGAAAACAAAATAAATAAATAAATAATAATACATAGCTATACATGCTAAAGATGTAATTTAATTTGGCATTGGGTTATCAAAAGCATGATTAATATATTGTTTGGGGCCAAATCAAAACAACTATGACATTATGATACTAGTTGGGGCCAAGTAGGAATATCAGGAAAGATATGCAAGTTGGCTGGAAGCTTGTGAATAGGCCACCTGTGAAGGCTACGTAAGTAGGAGAAATGAATCACCAATTAGGGTGATGATTAAGGGATGAGTCTTCACCAAAGGCTTGGTATAAAAAGGAGGGTTTGCTCATTTTTGCTTAGGATTTGCTCAAGATCAAGAGAAAAAGGGAAAAAAACTTTAAGAGAAAATATAATGCCGAAGGTAACTATTAGGTAAAACAGTCTTTAACAGTGGAAAGTAAGAGTGAGGAATCACTATTAAGGTGAGTTATATTATACCTTGAGTCATCATAAAATATTTTACGTATGTTTTGAGTAACCATAATTTATTTTACGTAATTTGTATTTTATAAATTATATTAATATTTTGATTATGTTAATTATTTTCTAAACTATATTTGCTTAAACTGAAATCCATGGATATGTTTGTTTAAATTTTAGAAATTATTTGATAATGACTTCATAAACAATTATGCTTTGTAAGTACCACCACGGGAGTCCATTCCTTGGGGGACTTAAATAACCATTGGCCGCTGTTTGGTCACTTTGTAGTCCTCTGTTGTCATGGATCCATTGACCTCTGTTCTGATTGTCACTCTAGTGACCTCTATTCTGTTTAGTTGTGTACTGTAGTTATGATTATTTTGTTTATATGATCTATGTATTATATGTTTGTTATTCAAAATGATTTTCGTATTATATATTTTTTATTTTAATATTAAGCTTTGTTTAGCCCAATAATTATCCATGGTGATTTTTATATCCTCATGCTCTCGGTATAATATTTCTCACCCTGCCATGTGCTTATACTTGTTTACCACTCTCAGGTGATATGTCAGGATCAGCACATGGGGTAGGCACAAGGCACTTTATAATCATAATCTAGGCTCGGGCAATGAGGCTAAGTAGAAGCTCTAATGTATATGTTCTGTTATTATTAAATAAATTTTTGGGTACCTTTTTATTTTACTCCGCTGCACTATTAATTTGTTATGATTTCAGTTATAGTCCTGTTGTGACGTCGAACCTCCGGGTACGTCATGACACCAGTCATTGACTGCCCACAACAGAGTTCGAATAAGTAAATAGTGTTTTTTTTTTCTTAATGGCTACACGAATTATGGTATTGTGAAATGGATTGGATTTGTACGTTAATTACTGCGTATATATGTGAATGTCAAGCGACAATTTGTACGTCTTGTGTGGGGTGTGGAAAATATTTGTGGTGTGTGCATATGTTCTGAATAGTTTCAACATGTACATTTGACGGCTATGAAAACATTCCCAACTTTGGGCATGTGTTGCGTGGTCCGATTGGTTTTGAATGTCCGGATTGGTCAAGACATCTGAAATTGTTAAAGTTCCATATCATAACCTTTTTAAGACATTGACTTCAAATGTGTATTTAATGCTGCTGTTGTGGTAAGTTAATTATGGGTGCATTAATTGTTCAACATATACGAAAATTATTGATTTGTGAACTTCTGTCTTATGCGCTAGATTATGTTCTGAAGTTGTTTTTTTTTTAAAGTTTTTGTAACAGTTTAATTCTTTCCTAACATGATGGTGTATACATGGTTATTTTTTTTGTCCCTGCAATAGGACAGATTGTGCCATTTTCGTGTGCTACATCATTTGGCAATACATGGAGGGAGGCGATATTGGGAAAACGATAGATGGGCAAACACCAGACGAGCTTCATGCGTTAATAGTGAAGATGTTTTTGAATGACCCGATTAGAGAACTCCATGGTTTGACACGTTAATTAAGCTGTCATTGCCCCCCACACCACCACAATTTAATTTAGACACGGTTTGGGTTTTAGAATTTGTTCGTCTTCCAGCCACTTACTAGACATTCGAAGTAGACACTTAGTGGTTTTCGCGTGTCGGGTGTAGGTACATGGTTTTTTTTAATGTGTATGATGACATTTTTATTTGGCGTACATTATTTTTTTGCGAACGATTTAAATTTTGATAATATGGAAAATGTGTTGGTGTAGCATTGAACATTTGGTGTGTATTTTGTTTATCATGTTTGGGTTACTAAATTAAATTTGGCCACTGTTTTGACTGGTCGTTTGGTTTGCTGTACATGAAATTTATGTGTGAATCATGTGCGTTTGTAATAGTTTTCATGAAATTATTGTGTGTTATGAGTGTTTGAAGCAGGTGTACGATGACGGCATGGTAGTAACGGTATTATAATAAGTAGCAGTAAGTGAGCAGCTATGTTGAAATATGCGAGACATGCGAGAAAGAGTAGCATCAACATCATATTCATTATAATACGAATTTTTTGGTCTATGCAATGAGTTAACAAACATGATTTAATGGAGCTACCAGGTTGGTTAATGTTGGAAAAGACCAAAACTTGATTTAAGTGTCCCGCATTTGTAATGTGTAAAATTAACCATTCGCAAAATTTAATCCCCCAGCCGAAACTGTGATGTAAGGGCAGTAAATAGCCCCACAACCATGTTTTTGAACTACGATTGCAGCAAATATTCAGGTGTTGGTGCAACTGAACCTTTGAAGGACACTGTTTTGAAATGTTACAATTGCGTCCGATGGAAATGGGCGTTACGTGGCGGATGTTGTATAAAATCTGGTGTAACAACCACCAAAAGGTATAATATGGTGAAACACAGAAATGCAAAAAAAATGTGGAAACAAAAAACTCTCAAAGAGTCCATGCATTATTCAAACTAATCCAAATGTAGTAAATGAATATGTTAGGTCTCAAAAACTTCCAGTAATCTAAAAACGTACGAATATAAAATGTTGCTCAGCCACAATGTTGTAAAAATTAATATAGTGTTTAGCCATTATTTGAGCAACATGCTACATTGGTTTCTTGCATGTTTTCCTATTATGGTGACCTATCTTGCCATAACCGCCACACCGAATACGTTGAACGACCTCACCCTTTGATAGAATTCTTTTCCGCTTGGGCTTACCGGGAGGACGCTTGTAAATAGGTAGCGCAATGAGATAGTCTGAAACAGCAAATTTTGGTTTTTCCACAGTGGAATTTGGGTGGATGGAACCCCCATATGCTACCTTATACTCCCCAATGTGGTATAATGATTCTATAGAATTGTAAATGTTCTTTCCACTATTACAAAAAGCGACAACCACGTGTGAACATGGGAAACCATTTAGTTGCCACTGGAAACAAGAACATGAGCGACTGCCAATGTCGACTAAAACTGATGGGTGCGAACGAAACTCGAAAACATTGTCATCCGACTAACTAACGATCTATGACCTACTGTTTTCAAACGCAGCAACCAAAATTTTTTCCATTTTCAGGCAAATATTGCCAAACCACCATGTCACAACCCAAACCTGTCCCTAAAAGTTTGGATATGATCGGCCTGAACGTAGGCCTCAAACCTAGTTTCCTTAAGTTTTACTCAACATTGGGGCCTGAACGGAAGCAAATATAATATTAAAATAAAACATCCATTGAACTGTGTCTAAATGCCAAGGTCTTGATACATCATAACATACATAGATACATAACACGTTCATATATCATGTATACCCATTGAGATTACACATTTAAGTCTATACGAAGGAGTAAAAACTCGAAAGTTAAATATAAGACAAGTCACTCAAAAGATTTAACAAAATATGCCACCACATAGATCTCCTCAAAATAAGCAGAAGGGCCATTTTGGGTGACTCGACAGAAATGATCCAGCAAAAGGCTCATGGGTTGACCTAGGGTTGCCCTTCAGATTGATTACCTACATAACACACACAAATATAGAATGAGCAAGGCTCAGTGAGTAATAGCAATATAGTAAGGTTCACGTGATTGAGCATAATACATGCAGATTATAATTTCACAAGTCATGTACTTGTCTTAGTCATGAATTCCTTCCAAAACGGCCTCGGGCCCAATATCATACGGAACGGCCTTAGGCCCAATATATACGGAACGGCCTTAGGCCCAATTTAATACAGAACGGCCTTAGGCCCAACATATATAGAACATCCTTAAGCCGAATTTAATATAGAACAGCCTTAGGCCTAACATATACAGAACGGTCTTAGGCCTAATTTAATACATAAACAAAATGACCTCAGGTCCATCTCGAATTCCATTGATTAATCATGTTAGGTAATTTATCCAACATAGCTTACGTATCATATGTTATTCATTAACAAGTAGATAAGGTATAAGCACAATTTGTGAATTAAACAAATCGATACACTACTACTACTCACTGTGATGCGAATGAATAATGGTCCCCTCCTGCACGTGCCCTACACATAGCACACAACTCATAAGTACATCATTTTTCTTTAGTCTTCTCTATTTATCAAATGTTCGATTCGCTAAGTTCCATTCAATTAAATGCATTACAAAAGCATCAAATGGACATATTAACATATTCAGAAGGTTGAAAAGAGTGAAAGAAACTAACAGAATTTTCCACCTTTAGCCGCACGTGCGGAAGTCCCCACCGCACGTGCTTTTATTGCAGTATACCTCAATCTGTTTTCCCTGTTTTCCGCACGTGCAGCTGTGAGCCTTGCACATGCAGCCATGAACCTTGCACGTTCGGTTCTGGCTCTGCTCTGGGCAATCCGAAAAATCACAATTTTAAACTTTCAAGAGCTAATCAAGAAGCCAAAATCAAGTAGATTTACCTCAAAAATATAGCATATAAACACAATAGACATGATATCCTAACCCATTAAGGTCAAGACTTGATTTATTTGGGCCTTTACATCTTTAATCCATGATTCCTAGCTTCCATTATATATATATATATATCCATATTTACATGAGCTCAAGTATGAAAAAGGGTAAGATTGTGCACAATTTCAATGTAAATTAGAGATAACATAGAAGAATCAACTTTTCCACTACACACATCCAAGAAATACATGATCATTTATGAGATTTGCTCATTCTCAATTATAACTCATAACCCTAACTTCCATAGATGGAAAATTTCATTTCAAAGCTTGCTTCGAAACAATTGAAGAAGAAATAAGAATTTAATAGTGATTTACACTCACTTTAAGTTGTATTCTTCAAATCTCCTTAGCAAATTCTTCAATCTCCCAAGCTTGTTTGATCTCTCTTCCTTTCTTTCTTTCTCTCTCTCTTTTTCAGGATCTCTATCAGGAGATACGCATTGGTTGTGTTGACTAAGTCATCTCAAGTTTATATGTATAACCCTTATATTTATGAAGGCTCACTAATTAAGTTAATGGAGTCTAAATTACATCAATTAATTCAGTACGAATCAGATTTTTCCAAAAATTCATGTTATGTCCTAAAAATCATGCTAATCCTAGCTATAAAGTCAATTTTGGATTATCGTGCCCCTAAGGCTTCCAATTTTCAATCCCAATGTCTTAGTTTCAATAGATTTTTTTTTCCAATAACCGTCAGATATAATATCATAATGAAATAATTTACATATATAAGCACAACTCTGCATGGAATTTCACACTAAGCATGTAATTACTCATATAACTAAAAATGTAAAGCATATAAGAGGGTCGGGTTATTACACACCCCATAGATTTGACCTTACGCTTTGACTTTTGTTCTATGATCTTCACCCTAATTGCATCCACCAGCTGAGTAATGGAAAGGTGACGAACTTCCCGAATCCAGTTGTTGAACGACTCGGCAGCGCTAGACCATATCTCGTCATACCTACGACCCCTGTGGGGAAAAAAAATTAAAACCCATTAGATTCATAATATTCATTTTGTAATGGAAATGTAAACTAGCATCATACCTGAAATACAAATTAAACCAATGTTTAGGATCCAAATCTTTCAGAAAATTTCCAACCACCACTGGGCTACATTGCTGCAAAATCTCTATTTTCTGGTTGAAGGAATTTACTGTTGGGGCATACGCGCATTCTCGCAACTTGCGCATGAGCCCAGTTTTCTTTAGCATTAACGTATTTCATGCGGTCTCGAAGATTCATCTATAGATATAGCAAGCAGAAAGCATGGTGTGTCGTTGAAAAGACGGTATGCATAGATTGTAACAACCCCACATTACGATCAGTTACAAAAGTTAAAAGTCCTGGAACAATCTACAACTTCGGCCAAATGACATAAAAACCACTCCCAGTTACATGAGTGTTCAAAATCGACAATAGCGAATGCAACGGGGAATAAACCAGCATAAATATGTAATCGTATAATGAATAATCCAACATTAAGTTTGTTCCAGTTTGCAAAATAAAAAATAATATCAACTAGGAATATAAAATCTATGTTGTGAAACATGACAATAGTGTAACCTAATCATGAAACTATATAAAGAACCATTACAAAAATGACAACCATACCTTGATTCACATCCTTAGCGGTAGCCGCGAGCAACATTCCGTTGAACCTACCCTTCAGAAATGTACCATCCAAAAATAAAAGCGGGCGGCAATTGTTGAACGTATCGATGCTTGCATGAAAAGATATGAAATACCTCACGAACCGTCCAGTTTGTTGATCGAAATCCAAATTGATATAACTATGTGGGTTGTTTTGCATAATAGCATTGCTATACCACTTGAGTTGGTCAAACAACATAGCATGATCACCAAATACTTCACTTCTCGCTTTTTCCACCCTTAACCAAGCAAACCCGGTAACTAATGCCTAATCTATATCCGTCTTTCATGTCAAACACGATGTCTGTTGGGCATGTGAGTGGTTGTTCACGCACACAACTAGTGATAACATTGGAGACCAAAGCTGACCCAGTCCGTGGGTTTTTGTATGTGTGATACCCCTGTTCTGTAGTATGTTAATTGGTCCTTAACTTGCGTATGATTATGTGTTTAGCATGATTTTATGTGTCATTTTGTGAATACATGTGAATTTGAAGTTCTATTTGTTTACCATAAGAATATCTGTTTGAATAGTTTGCTTTGGAAATTAAATTGGAGGCCTTATCGGCCACGGAACCCGAAATCGATTGCGCCATGGTGATTGGCATAATTTTTAGAACCTACGGTGAAAGTTTAATTGAAAAATTGATTCGGGCCAGATTAAGTTGATTAAATTGTTAAACTAGTGCCCAATTACTTTAGTAATATTATATTGAAGTTAGTGGGACTTTATGGGTGAGGCTTTATACACTTATTTTCCCTCATACACCTTCATTTTTTTGGCCGATCAAACTCTAAGGAAGAGAGAAGGCCGGCTGTTAGAGAGAGAGAGGGAGAAAGTTGTGTAATTTTGGCTTAAGCTTGTGAATTTGAAGTCCAACTCAAGAGTTAATCATAAATTGAATTTCTAGGTAAGTAATTGTTTATGAATTCATGAGTTTGAACTTGTGATTTGGTGAATTAAAGGTTAATTGGTGATCAAGAACAAGAGTTGCACTCTAATTGATGAAATTGAAGTTGAAATGCACATGCATGCATAGAATTGTTATAAATTGCCATGGTTTGGTATAATCTAACATATGGCATGTCAAATAGGAAAGATTGAGGGTTGGATCATACATGCAAGCATGTTTTTGTTGAATTTCATGTAAATGAATACCAATTGCATCAATTGTAATGGAAATGAGATCAAATTTAGCATGCATGTTTGATTGTTAAAAATATGGAGCTTAAATGAGGTTGAAAACATGAGCCATGAGTGAATTTGAAGTATTGAACCATGATTTTAGAGGATTGGCTTCATATTGCTTACACCCATGTGTTAAATGGTATATTTGCATGTTTTTGGTGCCTTAGTCGAGCTTATAAGCCTTTTGAATATTGAATTGAACTCCAAGAACAGTTCTGGAATTTCCAGAAAGTTTGATGTCCGCTCGAGCGGGGAAACCGCCGCTCGAGCGGGAATTTTGTGCTCCCAGTACTTTTTGCAAATTTGGTTACCGCTCGAGCGGGGGAGGCCACGCTCGAGTGGGGAAGCTATTTAGACAGGCCTTCCGCTCGAGCTTCCTATTACACGCTCGAGCGTACTTTTCATGCAACCAGTACTTTTGCAGGCCTTAAAGGTCTGCTCGAGCGGGGAAGTCCACGCTCGAGTGGGGACTCTGTTTCCTGAAAATCTAAAAATGCATTCTATATTCTGTTTTTCCGTTCCCTTTCACTTTTAAGCACTCTTAGGCATGCATTGAACATTGTGATTGAGTTAAAGAGTTAAGAATGAAGCCTAAAGAGGAATGTGTGAATTAATGAACGGATTGAACTAATTGTGACCCATATGTGTTACATGATATGTAGGGTCAAGCTCCAGGGCAACTACACAAGCCGATCACTGTGAGTAATATCTTGACAAGATATCTGAAATATAATGTTGTCCAATTGTTTACTTATATGTAAGTTTTGTAAGTTCATTAAGTTGAATAATGGACAACGATTGACACGAATGATTGGGCCGAAAGCCGATTGTTGATATAAATGATTGGGCCGAAGGCCGATTGATACGAATGATTGGGCCGAAGGCCGATTTATACGAATGGTTGGGCTGAAGGCCGATTGATACGAATGATTGGGCCAAAGGCCGATTGATACGAATGGTTGGGCCGAAGGCCGATTGACATAAATGATTGGGCCGAAGGCCAATTGATATGAAAGATAGATATAGAGGATTGGGCCAAAGGCCGATAGATATAAATGATGGGGCCAAAGGCCGCTTGCTGTAACTATTTCAATGATTACTTATATATCTTCCTCATTTGATATTATTCACTGGGCATTCGCTCACGCTCATTCATGTACTTGTAGGTGAGCCAAGGGACGCCCAGAACTAGCCTCAGTGATCTTGTGAGAAACAGTTAAAGTTTTAAGGAGTCAACCCAAACGTCTCACGCACGAGACTGTCTTCGCCTTCGACCCTTGTTTATAGTTTTGTTATGTTGGCAAATACGTTAATCTACTTTGTATATAAGTCTTGGGTCCGACCGAATTACAGATGATCTGTATGTACAGTGTTTTGTGTGAGAACATATTTTGATGTGAGTTATTAACATGTAAATGTTTGGAATGTTACGGTGTGCATTTAAGTACGGCTCTATGGACAAAGTTTTTGAATTGCTTCCGTTTGGTTCCTTCATCTCTAATGAGTCTTGATTCATTTAGTTGAGGCCGTAGGTAATCACTCGATTACAGGCCGGTTATGGCCTTAACCCATAGGGGCGGGTTTGGGTCATGACAGTATGTCTGTACACCAGCTCCACAATAATGCACACTACTAAACCTTTTCAAGCAAAAAATCTTATTTGAAGCAAAAGCCCTTGCGTGAACTAACCACCCATACCCAGTTGACGTTGCGAACTTACATACGGTAGTGACACGTACAGAGGCGTTTTTTACGTACTTAAACTGAAAATCGCATTCAACAGCATACTTGCAGAGTACCGTCCAGAATTCATGTGCACCCCCCAAAAAAGATTGGCCAACATTGGTAATATCGAACTCCCATCTACCAGACAAGAACGTCGTCTTCTTATGAGAACAATAAGATGATAACAAATCAGTTCGGTCCTCCATATCAGCCATCCTCCAATCCATGGTATCGCACAGCCCATCATCGGGGGACACTGTTACACCACGTTGACTGACTGATGCATTGTTCCGCATTTGCATTAGCGCGTCAATATGATCATGACTGAATGACTTTGCAAGTGACAACATGTTTTGCACATCATCGTCGCAATGAACCTTAAAATTGTTGTAACCAGGAATGGTGAACAAGAAATAAACCAATCCTGGCTCGAAGATATCAAACTTGCCACAAACACTGTCAATCAACTAAGCAAATGTGAATGTTTGGTGAATATGGAACGCTTCGTTTGTCTGCCTAAACGTACACAACAACACTGCGAACTCCATGCTTGCCAAAAAACACACAATTACACTTACAAACATTTCCCTAAACAAATTTAGTAACACATGACTGTGAATGTTTTATTGTATGAGGCTAAAATAAACACAGATTGTAAACAATTAAGAAGATAAACTAGGATTTTGCGTAAATTGAAATCATGAAACTTTATTTTTCACGGTAACACAGTTTTCTGTCTATTCATCTTTTTTTCTCTTTATTTTTTTGTCACATTTTTTTTTATTTTATTTCAAAAGGTTTACTTTCTTGCCTTTTCGTCCCAATTTTTACCTTACTAACATATATATATATATATATATATTATAACTCTCATGTGCTTATCATGTAAGACAGAGTGTATTGATGGAAAACATGGATGATTTTTCTCTCTTACCCTCGTTTCGTAATTGCATTTTTGTCACATAACTAGATTTTGTTAAAGATTTAAAAATAAAATAATAGAAGAGGGACATTAACACGGGACCAAAGTGATATTTGAGTAAAAGTGCAGAGGGTTGACTATCACGACTTTATGTGTAAGGACCAAAGTGGGATTTGACCAAAAGTGTAGGAGGTTAACTATCGTAATTTTATATGTAGGGACCAAATTGAGATTTGATGTAAAGTATAATTAACCCTATTTTTTTTTTTTTTTAAATGTTTGATAACTCAAAATTTGGTGGCTCAAATCTGTCAAAACGACGTCATTTTACACTCATTTACACTCAAAACGACGTCGTTTTGAGTGATTTGAACCATTTAAACCACAAAATTTTAAACTACCTAGAATTGTTATTTTTTTTTACCATCAATAAAAGATATTTACATACATATATATATATATATATATATTTAGCAAAAGGGTCTTTTAAAACCCAAGGCTTGTGGAAGCTCCAACATGTCAATCCTAATTTCCTGATTTTTTAATATTTTTTAAAAAAAAATTCAAAGATTGTAATAATTACACTATTGATTACAATAAACACTTAATTTATCATAATTACACTTATTAAATGAATAACGCAATAAATGAAATCCTAATTTCCTTACTTTTTGCATCCCCAAGATTTAATATTTTTAAAAAAAAAAAATTGACTTGGTGATTGGTGATTGGTTCTTGGTTCAAAGATTGTAATAATTACACTATTGATTACAATAAACACTTAATTTATAATAATTACACTTATTAAATGAATAACGCAATAAATGAAATCTTAATTTCCTTACTTTTTGCATCCCCAAGAGACCCATGTAATTATTGTGTAAATGCCTCTTAAATAAATAAATGAACACTTATTAAATTCTTTCAAACTCATCGGTCAAACCCCATGTATTTAATTTATATATTATGTAATTATTGTGTAAATGCCTCTTAAATAAATAAATAAACACTTATTAAATTCTTTCAAACTCCTCGGTCAAACCCCATGTATTTAATTTATATATTAAAAAAAATGAAAACAAATATAAATATCTATAATTATCCCGTAGGCTTGTGGAAGCTCCAACATGCCAATCCTAATTTCTTAATTTTTTTTTTTTAAAAAAAAAATTGACTTGGTGATTAGTTCAAAGATTATAATAATTACACTATTGAATAACGCAATAAATGAAATCCTAATTTCCTTACTTTTTACATCCCAAGAGACCCATGTAATTATTGTGTAAATGGCTCTTAATTTTTTTCTCTCTTAATTTTTTTGTTTTGTTTTTTGAAAAAACAAATAAATAAACACTTATTAAATTCTTTCAAACTTCTCGGTCAAACCCCATGTATTTAATTTATATATTAAAACAAACGTAAATATCTATAATTATTCTGTGTATAGCACAAGTGATAGACTAGTATATATATAAAGAGAATTGTATTATAATCAACCAATACAAATTTATTAGTCTAACAATTAAGACCAACTACTACCACCGATATCACTTATTGTAGTCAAATCTATAATGGAGAAGAAAGCGATGAATTCTAGGTTGGCACAACTACAGTGTCAGCAAAACTCTACAATCAAGTTACAAGATAACCATTAGATAGAATTTCAAAAGTCAAGCCTATTTTAGAAATTAAGAAAAAATAAATAAAAATATATGTAAACTACCAATAGGTCCTATTTTGGAGACTTATTACCCAATAGGTCCTACTTTAGAGACTTATTACCTATTAAGTCCTATTTGATATAATTTATTAAGTGATAAAAATAAATTTATCAGTCTTTTTTTTTTTTATGAATAATTTTATAGTGATAAATTTATCAGTCTCTTTGTTTTATGAATAAATTTTTAGTGATAAATTTATCACTCTCTTATTTTTATAGTGTTAAATTTATTAGTTAGGACCTGTAAATAAATAAGTCTAATTAACATGACTAATTGGTAAGTACCCCTAAAAAAAATTTAAAAAAATAATGTGATACAAATAAATTAATAAATTCTTTTTTTTTTTTTTAATTATCAAAATAAGCGTTAATAGAATATACTCACTCGTATCTGATAACGTTCTTTATGTAGAGTATTGGCATTTCTCTGCTACTTGATCCTGCAAAATATCCTTTAACAACCACTATTATGCAGATCACAATTCTCCACTTATCTCAGGATTTGATCATAACCTCCCACATGCTTGTGCCACGTGGCTCATTTATCTTTGGTTTTAGCCGCTACTCTGCAAACGAATGGTCCTATTGGATTGATCTCCCATTAACACTTTAGAACATCTGTAATGATAAATATTATAATAGTATTATTATTGTCAAATTATGATAATGAATAGTGAAAAATGGATTAAAATAACATTTTAATGATTAGTTGATATTTTTGTTATTTTGGCACAGAAATTGGTGTGTCTGGCCGGACGCTTGGTTGGTCGTCCAAACATACTAGTTTATGTGTTTTTTAGCTGACGGGCGGGGTGAGAGAGGAATGTTTTGCTGGGAGAAGAAAGGAAAGGAGGATGGTGTTGACACAAGTTTTGACGGTTATCAAATTTGGCAACTGTCATTTCCTCCGATTTGAGCACATTTTTATAGCAATAACAGCTCTAATGACTTGTCATTGGATGCTTTTAGGTGTTTTAGGAATGGGTTTTTTTTTGTTGGTGTGTTTATTTTAATTTTTAGTGAACTTTTTTTTAAATTTTAAAAAAGTTTCAAGCTTCTAAATTCATAATTGAAAAATTATAATTTTTTTAAAAAAATCTTTAAAAAAATTAGAAAAGACAAAAATAAATTAAAATAGACAAATTTTTTATTTATTTTCGTTTTAGTGATTTTTTTTTAGAATTTTTTTTAAAAAATATAATTTTTTAGATTCATCCCGACAAAATAAATCAGAAAAGTAAAAATTGTCATAATTTTTTTAAAAAATCAAAAAAGAAGTGAATTTTTTTTTTTTTTTTTTTTTTTCTGAATTGCTAAAATGGATCAGTCGCCATACTTGACTGGTGGGTCAGTCGCCATACTTGACTGGATTATCAAGTTAAGTCTAGATCTAGCCCACTGATTGATTCAAGAGGTTAAATCAAGCACGCTTGAGGTCAACTTCTTTTGTAATACCTCTGAGAAGATTCCTCAGTAAAAATTTGAGTAGAAATTTTATCCGATATTGAGCATTTTAACTGGCAATTTGTATTTTTTATCAAAGCATCGATTGATCGAGAAGATGACCGGACAGATGTTTGATTGCTCGACCGATTTGCGTAAATTAACCAACACTTTTATGGATAATTTTGCAAAGAAGAAATTGTTCGGGAAGATGTTCAATCCAACGATCATCTACAAATTTAATAAATCATTTAATGAAAAAAAGTAATTCTCTCTATTTTTTATATCAATTTAATAAAAAATTAAAGTTTACGTTTTAGACATTTTTCAACAAATTGAAATTTAATAACAAATTTGATAAAGTGTTGAAAACGTTATAACTCTACTTGTAAGGCCGTCTCCAATGTTGTACAAAATCTATTATCAAATTCAAATTTTGTGAAAAATATTTTTTTTTTCTGCTCTAATGATTTCATCAAATATATATCAAATTGAAAATATAACAAATATTTCACCAAACTAAACAACATTTTACTGTGTATAGTCGTTAACTGGCTGGACGTGATGATCATCCTCTTAGTTGAAAATTTCTCACAACAGAGCATTGTGTCAACAGGCTTGCAAAATTGTTTGCTTTTTCTTCTTCTTTGTTGTTTGTTCCTTAAAAAAAGAAAAGTTTCCATGCCCTTGGAAAAATTTTCCATGCCGTTGAAGCCTTCCTTCGTTTTCACTTCACCCCTTCACCTCTCTCTCTCTCTCACATTTCTTGTCGATCTGGTTTAGTCTCTGTAATTCAAACCACATGCTCCGCTCTGCTCCAAATAAGACTACGATGGCATGAAAGCTTATACCTGTTTCACACAATTCATCACATGTACAGCATAATGATTTCCACATCTACCGGGGCTCTATTACCCAAATAATATCTTCCCATTATAAGTTCATAGTTAATGTTATTGCAGTAAAGTTCTTATGGCCATATTTATAAAACTGAAGTATTACTTTTCTCTTGCCATGACTAGAAAGAAGTCTTAACTACATCACAGATTTAGAGTTGGACACATTGCTTATGTCAAATTGATGATGACTTTCCGCAAGAGTATTTCATTTTTATTTTTTTTTAAATAAAATAAAAATTGGAAAGGTCGACCATTTTATTTTTGTGGGATCAACTGATGAAATAGAGAAGTATTTTGAAAGTAGAACTTCAAGAAAAGGAGCAAATAAAAAGTGCATGCAGAAGTCATTATTGTTTGGCATTTACGACAAGTTTGGATCAATCCACAAAATTCTGTCTTGAGTTTTACAATAAAAGCATTTTAGATACTTGATAATCTATTTTCTTATAAAAATATATTTATCCTGTGTTTGGTTAGGAGATTTGGAGAGGAATTTGGAAAGGAAAAGGGAAAAGGTGTGTGAAATTAGGTGAAATATAGGCATATTTTATTTACATTTTACCTATATTTTTCATTTCCCTTTCCAAATCCCTTCTCAAATCCTCCAACCAAACACATCTACTGGTCATGAATGATGCCGTGAATCTGATGTTGATTATCTCCTCTCTTTTCATTTTAAATCTAAGTAATCATCATCATTTTCTCATTTTGCTTCTAAATTGATTGCTATATCGAATTCGTGGTTATGAATATGAGTTTTCTTCTGGTTAACTGTTTTTGAAGAATGGCATTATCTGGCATGTAGGCAAGGAAGTTTGAATCACACTTAGATGAAGAATTACACTTGCTGGGCAAAAATTTACCATTGAAAAGCTAGATATCAGATAAAAAAATTTCTCAAATTTTATCCAAGTTTAATAAAATATTTGATATAGCGTTAGAGATGTACTCACTCTAACCTTTGGTACTTGCATGACCCAATTTTAAAGTTGCCATGGCCATGTGATTGGACCAATTTCAACCACCACATTTAATTGGATATGGACCCAGATGTCACTTTTTATGGAGTTCATGGTCATGAGCCAGTTGCATAATGTCCATACCATCGACATCGTTCCAGATATTAAAATTGAAAAATAATTCAACACGTAATTACCGACATATAACAGAAATTCAATAAAAATATTAAGGATTCCGAACAAATACAAAAAAAAAAAAGGTAACCAGTTAGAAATTTACTGCATAATGTTAAGTACAAATTAGGGCAATATAAAGACTGATCAATTCTCAATCGTTATTAAATATTAATATGTGGGTTTATAGGTCAAGATGTCTTCATCTTCTTCCGTATTTTACAGATTCATTACCTACAAATTAATTAAATATAAATTGAAAATAATAGTTGTACTTGATTATGTGCTCTTACTATTTTAGAATATTTGAAATAGTATATTCTTTGCGGTTTTGAGAATGTGTAGTTGATCTGCAACTAAAAATTGTAATTTTGTTAGTAGGAAAATGAAATCAATTAAATTAATCAAGCTCGGATCATGATTAGATTGTGTTGGTGAAGGTGCAATTAAAACTGTAAATTTATAGTAACTAGGATCATAAAAAATGAATCAAATTATTTAAGCTCAAAATCAACATCTTATGTAAACAAGTCATGTGGATACATCAAGCTGAATGCGAATGCGAGTACAAGGGAGGGAGAATTTCGTGCTGGGATTGGTATTGTGGGGCGGACTCAGATGGATGAGATTTTGTTTATCAACTATTCCCTTATTCTTTTTGACTTGTTTGGTGCAGCTTAAAAGCTGCTTATTTCAGCTTTCAGTTTAATTTAAGCTATTTTGATGTGTTTGGTTTAGCTTATAGCTTATAGTTTATAGCTTTTTGGAAGTCAGAAATCAGCTTATTCTTTAAGTAGGGCAGGAGATGCTTAATTTATAAGTCAGAAATCAGCTTATGTTCATAGTTATAAGCTATAAGCTATTTAAGCATAAGGTATAAGCACTTTCCCACAGCTCTACCAAATAGGGCCTTTGTCTACCCCTTTGAGTGCTTAAAGCTTTGGTAGTTTGAGAAGCCTTGCAGTGTGTGTTGATTGGCCACAACCGTAATATTATTGTTAAAGGTGATGTTAGTTTGAAACACTAAGTAGGCAATGCCCTGAAATATTGTGAGACTACTAAACAATTATCCTTAAACATGGCTTGTTTGCATTTTTTTTTTTTTTTTGCCAAAGAAGAAAGATGAGTTTTATTCATAAACTGAAGAAGATGAGCATAGTGACCCAATATCAACTGATGAGTGTGTAAACACCAAGATGGGAAACAAACTTTCCACACTCAAGTCTCATCAATTGACAAAGTATGGTGCGTAATATCATGCGCTACTCCATTACAAAATACGTAGAATGAATAGAAAGCAGACTAAATGTAAAGAAAGACTACCAAGTTTGGGAAGACTAAATAAATGTACTTTTTTACTTTTCTTGTATTATGTGTAGAAAAAGTAAAGAGGAGATATTGATTGATGTGACCCAAAAAAGATAAAAAGATGAAATAAGTGCACTTTTTTAGTTTAGCCATGTTTTACAGTCTTGCAAAATCAGGAGGTTGTATTTCACCATTAAGGCTTTGATACTTTAAGCGTATTTTCAAATTTAAACACATTTTAAAACTCATTAATTTTTTGAATTCAGCTTTAACTTAATAAGATAAGCTTATATGAACTATACAATGGTAAAAAATATGAAATTGATCGAGCTCAACTCATGATTTGTTGATTGAAATTCCTCCAAGATCAAGTAAATTTTCGAATCAAATTTGAACAATTTACTATTTAAATTTTTTTTGTAAGTTACGAAAAATTCCAATCGAAAAGTAATGACCAAGTGGTTCGGTAGATGAACAAAGTGTGGGTTCTTATATTAGTTAGCATGTAGCTTTTGACCCACCCAAACAGGTCTTTGTCACTCCTAATGTGTGGCCGATAAAATTGAGGCAAGAATTCCAAGAAACGGGAAAGAGACAAGAGAAGAATGCAAAATTGTTGTTGGGCGCTATAAATATGTATGCGTGGCTGCATATATGTGGTGGTGGTTGTTGGTAGATAGAGGTGAACATGTAAAATATAAAGTTAACCAAGACGATTCACAAATAAAAAAATTATACAAAATTTCATATCAAAATGATATAGTTATGGCACTTGTTTTTTTTTTTTTTTTAAATATATATATATATGTCATATTGATGGGCCTTTATTTTTAAAATAATAAGATCTAAGGCTAAAAATTTTGTATAAATTTTGAAGTGGGCTTACCTCTAATCTAATTATTGGATAGGAGAGTCTAGTTGAGTGGCTATGGACTCACTCCAGACCCATTTTAATAATCTAAATCGTTCATCTTTTAGTATTTTTCCAATAAGTTATCCATACAAAAAATAATCAAGTTGATCAGATATCAAATAGCCATATAATTAGATTATATTTGTTTTTAAAAAATAGATAGTTTTGGAGAGAAAAAAAATCATATTTACCGTTTATTTTTGTTTTATGGTTATCAATGTTTAATAAATTTAATTTTTTATATGAATGATTTACTAAATAAATATTTAAAAAATAATTAATTCAAATTATCAAAATGGACTCGGAGTGAGCCCACAACCCCTAAACTAGACCCTTCATTTTCTAAATTTTTTATTGGGTAAATTACACTTACACCTCCTGAAGTTTGGATTTAATACATATCACCCCTGACGATTAAAAAATTACACTAACCCCCTTGTCATTGTAATCGGAATGAAAACATTGAACTCATATACTCTCTATTTTCTTATTTTGCTTTACTTCCTCTTATTTTTTTCTCTTTCCTTTGCTTTACTTTTTTTCAATATTGTAATTATTACACTAACCCTCTTGTCATTGTAATTATTTGTCATTCTCTTTCCTTTGCTTTACTAATTATTTAGACGGAATGAAGACATTGAGTTATTATCTTTTATATAAGCAGGAGGTTGTGAAATGAGACTATTAATCACAGGAGTGAAAATACAATTTTCAAAACACTAAGAGATAAGATGTAATTAGATCAAACTTCAATAGTGTGAGTGCAATTTACCCTATTATATTTGTACAATACTGTTTCTACATAGTACATACTTCTAGATGATGATGAAAAGGTCCAAGAAACACCAGTCCTTTGATTGCCAAACATTATAAAAAGTCAAAAAGCTAAAGTGACCATATGCATGCACCTAAAGTCCTTGTGTCTGCACACTCTCTCTCTCTCTCTCTCTCACTCTCGCTACCATGGTGAAGGTAGAGGAAGAGAAATTAGGTCCTGTGGATGGGACAGAGGGTTATGCAAAGATAGAGGAAGAGAAAGGTGCTGTGAATGGAAGAGAGGATTACACACAAGATGGGACTGTGGATCTCAAGGGTAGACCTGTCCTCAGATCAAAAACTGGGAGATGGACTGCCTGTTCCTTCATTGTTGGTAAAGTACCCCTATCTATGCACACCACTTGCCACCCCACCCTATGTACTTAATGCACTTTTCACCGTTGATCATATTTTGAGATTTTCATTTTCTAACATATTATCGCAAGTGTGTTAGGTACAAGAAAAAGTACTTTTATGGTGATTGAGAATATACTCCCCTTTCTAATTGATTATTTCAAAGCAATAAACCTCATTTAAGTAGTGAATCATGAAAAAAAAAAAACTAGTCAAGGATGTATGATAAGATAAACGAACAAAATCAAACTACTAGTTGTGGTTTTATCTTGAACAATTTCTTGTTTCTGAACTATCTTCATTAGCTCAGTGATGAGACTTTTGCCAATGAGGCAGTAAGTTTAGGGTTCGAGTCTTTTGATTTTGCACTTGTGGGGCACTGCCGTACATCCTAGATTTGATCTTGTAGGGGATAAAAAAGCACCCTGCCTTAAAAGGGTTCCCAGTTAAAATAAAATAAATAAATAATCTCTCTAGGTGTGATTTTTTTAAACTTTTTTTCATTTTTGAAGCAAGATCTAAGACATATCTTCCTGTTGATTGTGTGAAGGGTATGAAGTGTTTGAAAGGATGGCATATTATGGGATAGCATCAAACCTAGTGTTGTATTTGACAAGGAAGTTGCATGAAGGCACTGTTAAATCTGCTAACAATGTCACCAACTGGATCGGCACTGTTTGGATGATGCCTCTTCTCGGTGCCTACATCGCGGACTCTCATCTTGGCCGGTTCTGGACTTTCATCATTGCCTCTGGGATTTACCTTCTGGTAATTCCAACTAATCATTTTCCATTACTCAGATGATACAATCATCTTATTAACTACTTTCACTGCATGAAAATTTGATTTATTGCATGCATGCAAAAATAATTACAAGAATATGGAAGATTAAATGGGTATGTGCTTTGGTGTGAATGAGAACTGTAACTTTACACCAGAGCAAAGGCTACTTGCATATTCATATTTTTTTTTCAATGATTTGTAATTCTCCATATATGTATGGTGTCTTTGTTGGTGCTGGCTTGGGATGAAAACAAATTTACTGGGTTTAACAAATACGTTTAATTTAGTAAGGTTTTTTTTTCTTTTTTCTTTTGGCTTTTAAATTTTTTTGAGAAAAAATATTTGTTCAAAAAGCTCATGAATTTGGCAAATTGTTTTTTTTTTTTTATTTTAAAAAAAAGTTTTTAGTGACTTTCTATTTTTTGAGAGGTTGCGTTTTTTTTGGGTTTTGTCTATTCACTACAAAAAAAAATACATTCGGCGACTAAATTTTCCGACTAAAAATAATTTGGTCGCTGAAAGTATAGCTTTCAGCGACTAAAAAAGAATTAGTAGCCAATTGTGAAGCTTTTTGACGACTAAACAAATTTAGTAGCCACAAGTCTACAATTGGCGACTGAAAATAAGTTTGGTTGCCAATTATATGGGTTTTACCGACTAAAACATTTTTAGTAGCCAAAAGTATAGTTTTCGCCAACTAAAAAAAATTTAGTAGCCAAAAAGTCAACAATTGCCGACTAATTATAATTTTGGTCGCCAATTATGTGGGTTTTACTGACTAAAACATTTTTAGTAGCCAAAAATACAATTTTTGTCGACTAAAAAAAATTTAGTAGCCAAAAAGTCTACAATTGGTGACTAATTTAGTACCCATATGATACAATCATCTTATTAACTACTTTCACTGCATGCAAAAATAATTACAAGAACATGGAAGATTAAATGGGTATGTGCTTTGGTGTGAATGAGAACTGTAACCTTACACCAGAGCAAAGGCCACTTGCATATTCATATTTTTTTTTCAATGATTTGTAATTCTCCATATATGTATGATGTCTTTGTTGTTGCTGGCTTGGGATGAAAACAAATTTATTGGGTTTAACAAATACATTTAATTTAGGCCAAGTTTAGCAATTCAAAAATAATCTATCTTTTTATTTTTTTTTCCATCACATCATCTCTCTACTTTTCTGCACATCTTTTCGTAAGAAGACAAAAGGTGCACTTAGGGCTAGTTTGGCATAACTTAAATAAGTCAAAAAGTCACTATTTTATTTAAGTCACATCATCTTATTTAAATCACATCACCTCTCTAATACATCACATCACATCAAATCCAACCCAAACCCAACCCAAACCCACCAATAAGTCAAAAAGTGTACTTTTTTAGGACATCCCAAACCAACTCTTAGTAAGGTTTTTTTTCTTTGTTCTTTTGGCTTTTAAATTTTTTTGAGAAAAAATATTTGTTCAAAAAGCTCATGAATTTGGCAAATTGTTTTTTTTTTTTTTTTTTTAGTTTTTAGTGACTTTTTATTTTTTGAGAAGTTGCGTTTTTTTTGGGTTTTGTTTATTTGTCAAAACAAGCTTGAATTATTGGTCTTAAAAAAATATAAATAAAATAAAAAAAATTGCTAAAAAATATGTTTTACGTATTAAACAAGAAAAAAAGACAAAAACAAACAAACAAACAAAGAGTTGCATAGATATATGAGAACAAGAGAGAATTCTTTGGAATAACCCGAAAATGAAGCTTTCATTAGATCCCTTAGAAACAAACAAAGAGTTGCATAGATAGATGGCATAAAAAGTAAATACAAAAAAATTGAGTATTTATAACAAAATAATAATATAAAAAAAATCTTTAAAATAAATAAATAAATTTTAGTTTGATATTAAATCAATGTGATTTGAGACAGTGAGGCCAAGTTTGGCATATATCAAAAAAGTCGAAAAGTCAAAAAATTACTCAAAAAGTTAAAAAGTTAACACTATTCACTAAAAGTCAACAATTACGACTGTACAACTCCCAATACTAATTTTTCCCTACAAATCAATTTTTATAATTTTTTATTACACATTTTTTCATAAAAAGTCAAAAAGTTAACCGAAATATCTATATTTTCTTCTTCAATTTTTTAATCTAAAAAGACAAAAAGTACACTTATTTAGGACATTGTTAAAGCCCATGGGATTTAACACGATCCCTTACCATGATTTATTTTGTTGGATTGTGTGTATAATATTTATAAATTAAAAAAGAATTACGAGAATTATACATGATTTTATTTCTATTTTTATTTAAATAATAAATTATAAATATGATTTTAAAAATAAATCATCTATTTTAAAGACAAATATAATAAAATAATATATCTATAAATATTGAGTTAATTTGATTTTCCATGAATAATTTACACACAAAATCCAATAAAATGAATGGTCCAGATTGTGAGAAACTATGAATGGGCTCCATATTAATGGGCTCCAGAGAGATTCTAATGGGCTCTAGAATCCAAAACCATGAGAATGAAAAGGGCCAACAATGGGTTTAAAACCTGTTTTTTGACAGACTAATGGGCTCTAAAGTCCAAAACCATGAGAATAAAGAGGCCCAACAATGGGCCTAAAAACCTTCTTTTTTTTTCTTTTTACATATATTGCTCACACAAACAGCCCTTAATAACATTCTCTTCCCTCTCTGAAAAACAGGGAATGAGCTTATTGACTCTAGCAGTTTCACTACCAACCCGGAGACCACCATCATGCGACAAGAGTGTGAATGAACTGGATTGCGACAAATGGGCCTCAAAATTCCAAGTGGGCTTTTTCTACTGTGCCCTATACATAACAGCCCTCGGAACAGGCGGTACCAAGCCCAACATCTTCACCATGGGCGTAGACCAGTTCGATGATTTCGAGCCCAAGGAGAGGGCCCAAAAGCTCTCCTTCTTCAACTGTTGGATGTTCGGCATATTCTATAGAGCCCTCTTCTCCAACACTTTCTTGATCTATATACAGGACAATGTGGGCTGGGGTGTGGGCTATAGCCTGCCAACACTAGGCCTTGGAGTGTCCATAGTGGTGTTCTTGGTGGGCACACCTTATTATAGACATAAAGCCACTTCAGGGAGTCCATTGACTAGTGTAGCAAGGGTACTAGTGGCTGTAATGAGGAAGAGGAAAAAGGTTGTCCCAAATGACCCAAAAGAGCTTTATGAGGTGAGCTTGGATCAGTATAACAGCTCCGGTAAGTTTAGAATTGACCACACCCCCTCATTAAGGTATGCCCCTATGATTGTTCCTAGTTATTACATTGCATTCATGTGGGCCTAAAGTCAAAGATGAATGCAAACTTGTCAACTCTGCATTTTTATATACTTTTTTGTGGAAAAATTGTGTGTTTGTAGTGTTTTAGTTTTTTTTGTTCACTAAAGTAAGTTTCGTCCATCAAATTTTTTCAGAGAATTGCTTACTACTCAGCATTGCATTCATCTACAAGTGTGAGCCTATTTAAGATCTGTGCACTTTTCTATAAAAAAAAGTTTTACGACAATATTACATGCCTAGAAAATTACTTAGAATTTACATCATGATTCGTGTGAACTAGATTCATCATAGTTGTGGCTCACAACACATCAAGGTTCAATCCACACATTTCACGGTAAAAATTCTAGGCTTATATCTTTTCTGAAAGATTTGTGTTTGTTGCATTATTGTTTTCTTGTTCATTGAAGTAAGTTCCGTACATTGAGCATAGTTGGCGCAATTTATTGAGACTGCTTATGAGGCAAAAAATAATATAAATAAGCTTTAAATGAAATAAAATAACTTATTATCAAGAAACTAATGAGGTGTGCTTTTACTTTTCTAGTTTGTGATGAAAAACTTACTAAAAAAGCTGCACAAAGCAGGCAAATTGGCATCTCCATGTTTCTCCTTCCCATACTTGTTTTCATCACCTGATCTCACTCACAATGCATTGCCCCTTGCAGACTTCTCGACAAAGCAGCAATAAAAACAGGACCAAGTTCGCCGTGGAACCTATGTTCAGTGACCCAAGTTGAAGAAGCCAAGCAAATGATCAAAATGATTCCAATCCTCTGTGCAACATTCATTCCAAGCACCATCGTAGCACAGACACACACACTCTTCATCAAGCAAGGCACCACCCTTAAGAGGCATATAGGTCCCCATTTCGAAATCCCCCCTGCCTGTCTCAAGCGCATTCGTCACAATCTTCTTGTTAGTCACCATCGTCCTCTGACCGCTTCTTCGTCCCCACAATCCGAAAATTCACAAGAATCCAAGAGGAATCACATTGTGGCAGAGGCTTGGGATCGGCTTAGTCCTTCACACTATCATGATGGTTGTTTCTAGTTTGGCAGAGATGAGAAGACTTAGCGTCGCAAAAGCACATGGGATTACTGGGAAACACGAAATTGTCCCTCTTAGTGTTTTCATTCTTTTACCTCAGTTTGCACTCATGGGGATCGCAGATAACTTTGAGATCATGGCTTGTGTTTTTCTATGATCAGGCACCTGATGGGATGAAGAGCCTTGGCACTGCTTATTTTACAACTAGTTTGGGAATTGGGTATTTTCTCAGTAGTTTTGTTGTGTCTACTGTGGCTGATGTTACTAAGAGAAATGGCCACCAGGGTTGGATTTTGGACAATCTCAATCTCTCGCGTTTGGACTATTTTTATGCGTTTTTGGCTGTGCTGAGCTTCCTCAACTTTCTGTTCTTTCTGGTTGTGTCAAAGTTCTTTGTTTATAACGCATACATGGCCAGGGAAGACAGGAGAGAGTTGCAGGAAGCCATTGTGAGCTCACCAAACTTCTACTCAAAATAAGATTTCTTGTGGGTTGGTTTTGATTCTTGGAATCAAATACAAGATGTTGAAATACTCGCATTGTGATTTGTGAACTTCATATTGTTTTCATACTTGGCAACTATGTACAGTGTGAAAGCTCTGCTTGGTGGCTGCTGTCTTAAAGAAATTATCAAACATTTATTGGGTGTGTGTGGATGTAAGATTTTTGAGAATATACATGAGTATTCCAACAAATATGCTTCACAAATGCATGTTTGACAGAATTGAAATTTGATGGACATTTCCTGAAGGTTCTGTGCATGAGGAAGCAAAGTGATAGATAGAGATTAAAATTTATCACAATAGTGAAATGGGAACGTTAACGGAGTAAAATTTCAATGCACTAACCTCAAAGTCGTTAAGGAAATGAGAGAACTACTGAATGATGCAGGAAAAAAAAAAAAAAAAGGCACAGGTGCTCTGTTTCCCACTACAATCTTAGCTTATTGTAAATTGGATATTTCCAGAAGAACACTAAATTCTTATTCTCTCAAAAAGTTATGCACTTACATTATCTAAGTGATGGGAGGAAACATCATCATCACAAGTAACAAATTACAACTCTGCAACAATTCTGTTGAATTCAAAGACTGCCAGCAGTATAGGCACGCAATAGAGAAACTCTCTAGAAGAAATCTTATTATGATGATTGCCCCTGATTCCTATCATTAACCTAATTAGTCTCAAACCCGTCAAAATAACTGATTTACGCCACTAATTGTGCTCAGCCATGCCAACCATTGTTGGCATTATTCATCTTGCAATCTGGATTTTGCTTTCCGCAACGCCTTTCCCATAATTTTTTCATCTTCATCTTGCAGTCTGTCAATACCTTTCAAAGATGCAAAATTTCCTGCCAATCCCATTTGGACACTCGCTTCCAGCTTATGAATCACTTGCGCAGACTATTCAAGTTGACTGCTAGTTTCATCCTCCTCTTTGGGAGACCATTCTGAGGAAGTTTTTCTACCATTGCCATCAGAAAGCAGCTCTTTTGATGATGATTTGGTTTTTCGGATTTTCTGTCGTATTTTTGTCATGGCATCAACTGCAGTTTCAGGTTCCACACCTTCTGATGTAATAATAACATTAGAAGAATTTATAGCACTCCTATCATCAGATTCAAAACCACCATCTGCTTCCACATCTTCTATTTTTAATATCTCTGTGCCAGCAGTAAAGACAACTTCTGACACATTTATGACTACCGGCTCTGCTGACTCAACGAAATTCTCCAAGGAACTTGTGGTGTCATCAATCTCAAAGGAGTCACTCGCATAGCCAGGCTGGTCGTCTTTTGTTTTCTCTTCCAGATAACCAGTAGTTTCATTTGGCAATGGTTTTGTTTCTTTAATCTCTCGTAGTTTTTGAAGGGCTTCTTTAGCAGAATTTATAGCCCATCCTTCATCAATCATATCCCTGCAAAACAAAATTAAGAAAACTGGGATACCTTATCAGTTTATTGAAGTCAATTACATCTCCAAGATACATTCAAATGCCTCATCATCATTGAATTTGTTTTATATATATATATTTTTTTTTGGCCCAATTATCTTGCCAGCTGAGGAAGTTCAGTATTACCTTCTAGGATCCAGCCCAGCAGAAAGAAAGGTTGATTCCATGCGAGATATGAGAGCCAGGGAGGCCGTCAGTATGTTATTGGTGAAGTATCCTCCTTCCCTTGCAATTTCGACCAGGAATTGCATATCCAAAACAAACTGTTCTTGAAACAAAAACTCTTAGCACAAAATTCCAACCAAACAATGAGCATCACTCAACAGCTCTAACAAAATAAGTATGGCAGATGTAGTGTAGATAATGAGATGGTGTCAGGTTTTGATGTGACGTGACAGATACAGAAGGCTGTATAAAAGTACATGGGTACAGAAGGAGACCTTAACTTGCACCTGAGATAAGGAAACAGAAAACTTCACAGAAGTGGAGGGAAAAAAGAAGGATATTAATCAATTTTAACCCACCAAAAAGTGGGGTACAGGGTGAATTAGATTGGATGCAGTTAATGTCATCATTCTTTTGTTTCTTCTAGTCAAATTCCAGTTTTGAATTCTAAGGCTCACAACCTCACTGAAACATAAAAAAGCGAGTACATTCCAAAAGTTTGTTAAAGCTACATACTTGCACAATGTCGAATGTACCCATAAGGGATAGCCCCTGGAAGTGATAGTACATAAGGGACCACTGAGTGGTTTACCCAAGCACAAGCAGTGTAAAAATGAGATTTGGTACACAAAGGGTGTCATAGTGGGGAGACAAAAACTAAAAATGGAATCAGCTAAAATCCTAATGAAAGGATTTAACATGCTGCGACAAGGAAATCGGTTCAGACATATTTAAAGTGGGAAAGGATTCTTATTATTTTAACCCCCAAACTCGGTATAAAACGCTGTTTGTTAAAATTTAGTTTGCATACTGCAAAACAATTGTGCAGGCAGACAAACCACAACTGCAAACATCTATCCAACTAGATACGTATATTTGCACTTGGCTAATGAAGGCGGAAAAGAAAAGCAAGCAATGCAGAAAAAAGGTAGCAGAACAAGATTTCTTTTGGTACTTGAACAACTAAAAGAACACAGATACCTGCTTGAAATTCTCACAACGTTGGACAGCTAAATCCTCTTTGGTAGTTGTCCACAATTCTTCATTATTTGAGATGGAAATGAATATGGCCTCTATCAGTTCCCTCATAAGCTCTGGCAACCCATCCACTTCAACAAAGTTGTCGTCAGCAAGTTTTTCTAATTTCCTTAGTTCCAAAAATACTCCCTGGAGGAGAAACAGGAGAGTGATTTGGCATAAAAAAATAGCAAGTTAAGCAGAAGATTTGAGGCCAACAAAATCCTTTAACGTAAAAATACCACTGCTATAAAAGTATTCTAACAGAAAATGCAGCAAAACCAAATGGAGGGCAAGTGAGGAACAATGTCCTGTATCTATGATATACGGAATATAAAATTAACCAATTTCTAAAATTTTCAATCTCAGTTCAACCCTCCAATCACCATATGCAACAGATTGTCAAATAAATTCAGACAACTGCATAGAAATTTGGAACATGTGAAGTCCTCACAAGAGTTGAAACAAATACAGGGGTATGTCAAGTTTAACATTAGCACCTTTCATGTCATTTCTTCAAAGCTCAGAATTTCAATGATTATAAATACCTGAAAAACAACAGAGGGCATCATATCTTCAGATGTGTCAGAATCACTCTGGCCACCAACCCAAGTTTCTTGTGAAAGTCTACAGCCACTCCCATACATTATTTTGTGTATAAATTGCTGGCAGAAATGAGCTCTGATTCGATCAGAAGCTTCTTGAATATATAACATAAAGTTATCAACTTCAAAATCGAGATGATTGATGCCCTTGAAGACACTTTTGATAATGCTGGAGAAAAGTCGTACAAGCGTTGATAAATTGGCTACTACAGAAACTTGTTGTTCCAGTGACTCTGCCGAATTGTCTCCTAGACCTCCTTTCTCCAAACCATTTGCTTTACCAGTGAGAACACTTTCAAGAATGGCAAGATACTCTGTGAAGAGGGCCATGAGTCCTTTGAGGATAAAAGCTTCCATTTGAAAGGCAACTAAAGGGGAAATGTCTTTTGTGATAGCCTGAAATAATAAAAACTAGTAATATATCTGTTGAGGTTAAATATCGCAAATCTATTTTACAATATATTTTACTAATTAGAAATATGGGAGTAGGGTCCTTAGTTCCCCATTTTACAATCAGTCAATTATTAATCAGAGATACCATGAACATCAGCACACAACCAATACTAACCAAATAATTAGAATAAGAGCTTCAACTTGAAGTCACCTTCACAAGCATGTATTTCACAATGCCTTTCACGAATGGCAAGATTTAAAATGGTTACTAAAAGCAAAAACATAAGTCAACATTTTTGTAGCAGCATGAGTAGCACAATTTACTCGCACACTTACAGAAATAATTATCCATGAAACCACAGATTGCTTAGTTAGGAATTGAATTGTTCATCAATTGAAGGCAAAAGATGAAATTGCATTTGAATAATCAATTCCAATAAAAAAATGTATAGATTGCCTACCTCCATATGTTGCTGCAAGGAAAAACCAGTGTTTTTTAATTCAGACCTTCCAAATCATTCCTTTAGGAGATTTGGATCCATATTCTTCAATATCAAGTGCCCATTTTTAATAATTAGATTATCATTCCTTTTTTCTTTTCTTCTGTTTTTTTTCACGTATAAGTACATAATATCCATATCAATGAAGCTATGTACACCAGAACGCAACAGTAATATTTTTTTAAGACTATAAATTAATTTAAAACGGGCACCAAATAGACCTGCAACAGTGTTACGAACTTCCGACCACTGTTAGTGAGCAGGCAATATTCTGGTTGTTGCCCAATAACCACAGAAGAGCACCCTTCGCTCAATATTCCTGATAGAAGATATTTGTCCACAACCCAAGCATCTGTAGAAGTAAAAATCTGAATGACTTTCTTAAAATGGTCTATGTGAATCTGTAGAACGTCTTCCACACAAGGACAGATATGCTTCACCAAGCATGGATGTAGCACCACTTTCTGAGTTTCCAACAAAGAGCAATATGACAATGCAGACTGCACAGCTTCCACAATTGTTACCAGTCCACCACTTATTTCTGAAATGGATCTAACATATTTATTGAAAGAGGCAGCAAACAACTCAGTTTCTTCACAAGCCCACTGCATAAACTCTGAAGAATAAGAAGATGTTTCTCCATATAAGACTAAAAAGCTCATTGCAGATTGTGAAATCATTGAAAATACTAATTTTGCAACTTCATGAATGAAAGAACCATTTCCTGATTTCGAATACTGCAAGTCATGTATCCCAGATGCAATGCGGGAATGGTAATATTTAACCAGTAACTGAGTTGCAGGATGAGAGTCACCAAGTCTACAAAGTCCAACTAAAGCTTTTAGCAATTCGGGAGCAGACACTCTAGGGTTTCCAGCAACCAGTTTCAGTTGATCTGCAATCTTTGCCCTCCTTTCTGATATTGCAGAGTTATAATAAGTTAGCACGTTCGAGGGAAATTTCTCTTGCAACTGCATCCCCTGAAAGACTCCATCTTCCAGTTCTAGGATTGCCAAGGCTTCATCTAATCTTCGTTCTGACAGAAGGATATCTAGGGCTTCTGAAACATCATCAGCATGAGACTCTAATATGCTTTGAGGAGATGGTTCAACACATATAGGTTCTTCAATAATTAAATCCACTGTTTCATTTGATAGAACTTTTAGATAAATGCCATCAACAAGCTCTTTTACAAGTCTCTTCTGTGTTGAGACATGCTGTTTCAGTTGCATCAATTCCTTTTCCATGCCTTCCAATTCTTTAAATATTCTGCATGTATGATAAAATTTGTCACAGTTTGCTCAATCTTTAAAAGAAATACATGGCCCCCAAAAAAAAGTGAGTACCCTAAATGTATGACGGCATACATCACTATTTGCTAAGGAGGGATCATCAAAAGAATTGTAGGGGGGGAAAGAAAAAGAAAATAGAGGTGAGTAGGATGCCAAGATATTGGATGAGGTTGCTAATGGGCCCCTACCCCACATCAACCCCATCCCCCCATACCCACACACCCGAGATAGAAGAAAAAAAAAAGTGGGGAAAAAAAAAAGAAATGTCTTTAGAATATGATTGAAAATCAAAATGACGGGAGAAAGAAAACACTAACATGTTGTTTAAACAAACGCAAATGGCCTCCGCAAAAACACCCAAATTTTAAGAAAAGTATTATGGAGACAAGAAAGGATAAATCTTTGTTCAAAACTACAACCAAGCATACAGAATTAAGCTTCCCTTTTCTTTCTTTACTTTCATTTTTAATAAAGCATGTGAAGCTTACAAATAGAGACCATCCTTTTGTATATAACTATGAACCATTGAAACACAACTTAAATTGCCATGTTCTAGAATAACCACATTGACCTCTCATATTAAAGGAGAGAAAAAAGAAAAAGGAAATACAATTTATATATCAGGTGTTAACTAAAGAAGAAAAATGATGCAGTATAAAGGGAAAAATTTGTAAACAACAGAGAAAATATCAGCAATTACCTGAGAAAGGCTGAATAATTGGAAAATATATTCTTGTGAAAATCTTCATCCGATATCCTCTTCAGTTCAAGAAGTTCCGAACACAGGTGCTTAATACCCTATATGACCAAAACAAGATAACACACATTGCAATTAAGAATATATGAAACATTAACCAGAAGAAAACGTGGAGCTGAAAAATTCCAGTGGCAATTGCCTAACTAATTCATGAATTCATCATAACACACATTATCAAGTGTGTACACGGTAGACACAAAACATGAATGAAAACTCTATATATAAAGCATTGAAGTGTAAAATTTTCAAAATTTAGGACTTTATTTACATTCTATAGTCATAAGTAACATGAGACACATTGTACACCTTTTCTTTTTCCTTTTCAAATCCCTCAACCAAACAGCGCGTTAGTATTTAAGCTGTTAGAAAGATGGTAAATTTATTATTTATATTCTCAACACAACCCCATCAAACTCATCTAAAAGCTGATTCTTACCTTACTGTTTATTTGAATCCAGCACATACTTGGTGTAATAATTCTACCTAAATCCAAAAATTGTCTCCACAGACAGCACATACATGAAGGACAGAATAGTAAGTACAGTCAGTTTAACCGTCAGAGTAGATGCTTCATTACCTTGCCAGTCATGGACTCGATCTCGACCTCGTCGTCGCCGTCGCTGGAGATAGACCAAGTGTCGGGACTGGTGTGGTCGTCTCCATCTCCGTCGGCCATCTGCGGTTGTTGTTGGTGATCTCTGAACCGAAACCTCAATGTGGAAGAAGAAGAAGACTCCTCCATGGAAATCTTGAATGCCGAATTGCTCTGTGTGGTGTTGGTACATAGTTGATAGTATAGACGCGTCTAGGGTTTGGAGCATGTTGTCGTCGTTTTCTTTGGTTCTCGGTGAGAGCTTCGGTTTCTTCGTAATGGAACATTTTTTTTCTCTTTTCATTTTTGGTTGCATTGCCGTTTCGAATTTTGCTTGTGCAAGTCCAACCGACCTACAGTACAGGGACCTCTCTGTTGAGGATGTTTGTTTGCTATTTGAATGAGTAATAATACATAATTATAATTATAAAGTAGTAGCCGTAATGTGAATTCTAATGAGATGGAAAAGTGAGTAAAAAGAGATAGAGAGACGAGCGTGGGTTATTATATTACATTGACACTTTTTACATTATTAAAATTTTATTAGAATGTTTAAATATTATTTTAATAGGTAACAATGATAAATAAATTTAATTTTAGAGCTCTAAAGTAAATTTTAGTGATGTGGCAAAAGAAAAAAAAAGTAAAAAATAAAAATATAGGTACACATATCCCATCACATGTGGGTCACACTCTTTATCACATTACTAGAGTTTTCTTTATGTTGTGTTTTGTTAGAGATTTGGTGAAGAATTTGGAAAGAGAAATAAAAAATGTAGGTGAAATGTTAATCAAATTTATTTAAATTTTACCTAATTTCACACACATTTTTCCTTTTTCTTTTCAAATTCTTCTCCAAATCCCCTAACCACCAAATACAGCGTTAGACTTGTAAAATTAGAATTCTCAATTTTTATTTTTTGATAAGTTGAAATAGTTATATTCGAAAATAATGTTAGATTTTTTTATAATTTGATGTGATGTTTGTATAAAAAAAATGTGAAATAATTATAAATTTGATATGATATTTTATCTTATTAATTATTTTAATTTATTTTATGTAGTGCTATTTTAGCTTAAAAAATCCAAAAGCCTCTTCCTACAGCAAATTCATACCATTCTATTTGGTTTTAATTTTTTGAATTTAATTTTTTAGAAATTAAATTTTTTTATTTTTCATATTTTTTTATTTTTAGTGAATATTTTTAAAATTTTAAGCATTTTTTACCTTTTTTAAAAAAAAAATATCTTATTTAGATGTATTTAAAAATTAAATATTTGTAAAAAAAAAATATTTTAAAAAATCAATCAATACACAATAATATGAAAAATGTACTGCATTTTTATATTTTTTTTTGTATTTAGGGCTCTTTTGGGAACTTGATAAAAATCTGATTTTCAGATTTTTTATCTCCTCTTCTCTCACAGAAAAGCTGATTATAACCATCTTCCCAAAACACCCCTTAGTGAATTTTTTAAAGATTATTTTTACAAATATTATACTTTTAAGTGTATTTATATTAGATGTATCTAAAAATTTTAAAAATTTGCTTAAAGTATGAAAAACATTCAGTAAAATCAAAAAGTAAAAAACACAAAAAATAAAAAAAATTAATTTTCTAAAAGATGAATCCTGAGTTATGAAATCAAACAAGCTGTATAGTGTTTTCCTAATATTATTAATTAATAATATGTGATATTACAATCAAAGGAATTATATTTATATTTATAATAAAATAAATCAATATCAGGGTAAGGTAAATTATAAACTTTTATAAAATATAATAAATTTCAAAATTTTAACATAATTCTATTGATCTCCATTTTAATAAGATTATAAATTTAATAATTATTGCAAATGATGTAAACACACAAAAATAAATATGATAAAATATATTTTTTATTTTATTATAAAATAAATGATAACATTATTTTTCTATTGATATAACTAACAAAGTATGAAAACTGAGTTGACTTGGAAAGTAGTTTTTTTTTTTTTTTTGGTGATTTTTTTGCTAAAATATGAGGTAAAACAAAAAATTAAGTGTTTGATAATAAATAAAAAAATTATGTTTTTGTGAAAAAATGCAAAAGGTAAACTTAATGGAATAAATTTTCATTTTTTACATGATTTTTTTACTTTTTAAATTTTTTTGTGACTTTTTAACCAAAGCCACACATTCTTTAACGCTGTGTTTGGTTGGGGGATTTGGGGAGGGATTTGGAAAGGGAAAGGGAAAAGGTGTGTGAAACTATGTGAAATGTATGTATATTTTTTTCACATTTCACCTAAGTATTACCTGATTAAAACCTTAATGGACCTAAATGTAAATATGTTGAACTTGTGGACTCTCTATAATAGTTTTCATGGCTTAAAAATTGCATAAAAACAGTAATATTTCGAAATTCACAAAAAAAAAAAAACAAAAATGCTTGGAACTGTTAAATTTCACATTCTTACATGAAATTTATCAATTTACTAGTTCCAATAAAAAATGTGAAACTAAATATTGTGTACTAAAATTGGGATCCCATTGCTATAAGAACAAAACTAAGGAATGAACATCTTCAATTTAATCAATTTGAAAATTTGATTAATTGTTTAATAAATGAAATATCACCAAAAAAATTAAATAAATTAAATTACTATGATTTGTTGTTTCAGGTTGTGTGGCAAACTACATCAATTGGTGGTGTCAGCCCAAAAAAAAAAAAAAAAACTAACATCAATCAATTTACTCAAATTACAAAATTTTAAAAATGATAAATTCCAAGTTGAGGAATCTGCTAGTTTCGCATTTTAAAAATTGAATTCTTTATAAATTTCCAAATTTGGTAAATCTATAGTTTTCTAAACAGTATAAATCTCTCACTCAACTCATAATTTCAATTTCACCTTAAAATTACAACACATTTCATGTGTGAAACATGAAAAATGTTTGGTACTGCAAAGTTTCATATATATATACAATTATCAATTTCAAACGAATTGTGAAATTTGATCGTAAAATGTGATATTACATTAAAAAAGGTCTAAGTTTAAGAAATTGGAAAATAGATTTCTTTTGTTTAAAGATAATATGATATTCGAAATTGCTTTTGTTTGGTAGGTATCACCAAACAAGTCTAAACATATATATAATTTGTTTTTTAAATGTATTAAATCAAAATTATGAAAATTCAAAGTTCAAAAAACAAAAAAAAATAGCATGCCAAAATGTGCACAACTTATGTTATCGATAAGTTATTGCCTGGTCTAGGACACCGTTCGGTGGTGTCCTAAGGATGTCATGATTGATGGAAGAGATATAATTAATAATTTTGTATTAAGTAATTTGAAAATAAAAAAATAAAAAAACATAAAAAATTATAATTGATAAGAAGTACTATCAAGTGATATCTCATAAGCACCAAATAATTTTTCTATATTATCGGGCACTATGACAACATATTGGGTTGGTTGTACCTCTTTGAATTCAACATAACGAAACTCTTGAATAAATAACTTATGTTGAAATCCCAAAAAATAGGAAATTCTTAGTAATTAAGTCTAAAATATCTTCCCCGTAACTTTAATTTTGCCAAATCAAACAGGAAAACAAATTAAGATTTATTTGGAGAATTTATTTTTTTATTTTTTTACCAAAAAAATTCTTAATGACTTTTTAAATTTTTGATTATGACTTTTCAAAATAGTCTTAAACGGGAGAGCAGACGCATGCCGCAAGAGAGCCCCATCCACGTCGTCCACATGCCTTCATCTCGGACTATTTCGTTAAATTGCTACATCAAAAAGGGCATTTATGAAAGAATAATGCTATATGCACCAATTTATACACTAATTAGTGTATCAATTAATGATGTGGCATAATTTAAGAAGTTTTTGGTATTTGTAATGTGATTAATGAGTGGGGTTAATAATAATGTCATAACTAGTGTTGGTTAGGGCTGCAAACGAGCCGAGCTTTAGTATGTTTGGGCTTGTTTCTTAAGATTTTAAAGAGCTCGAGCTCGAACTGAATAAAAATTTAACAAACCGAACTCAAGTCGAGTTGGCTTAGGCTCGACTCGAGCTCGAGCCTGAGCTTGTTCACGAGCCTTAACGAGTTAAAAAATTTATAAATTCATACTTGCATGGGAAACTAAAGTTACAATTAAAACTTTAATTATACAATTATATATACAATATATATAAACATACTAAAAAAAAGTCCATATTTTACTAAAATAATAATATCTACCACCTTTATTATATAAATGTACTATCTATAGTTAACTATTATTTATATTTATCTTATTTAATATATAAATAATAAATATTAAATTAGCTAGCTAACGAGCCGAGTTTTAAAATGTTTGGGCTTTGTACGGGAAAGAAATACACCTTCTCGTATAATCCTGTTGATCAAATCTGCGTTCCTCGTACGACGTCGTTCTATCACCTGAAAACACAAACGTGAGCTAGCCGGCGGGTGTGTGTGCCGGAAACCTCTCCGATGCCTAAGTCAGTAAGCAAGACAAGTAGGCAAAAGCTCTATGTATTCAGGGAGCAAAAGTTGCATTACCTCTCCAAAGGTGATATTAGTGAGCTTATATAGGTTTCGCGTGGCACAATCCTGGTAGGACTCTTATTCCTCCATGTGCAGAGTCCTTCTAGGATTACTCCTCCTTGCGTAGAGTCCTCCTTGGATTCATACTCACGAAGACAATGCTTATCCTCCAACACCCCCTCACCGCTTAAACCAAGTGAGATGGTTCTTCTTATGGCGGACTACTTCAGACCAAGTAACTATTAATTCGGCCCTCACTTTACTCTCTCTTACCTCGGCTTTCCCATACTAAGACCGAGCTATCCATAAGGGAGTTAAAGCCGAGCTATCTTTAGAACCACAGCTTACTTCGGTTTCTCACATGCTATAACCGAAGTAACTATCGAAGACCGAAACCTTCGTGCTACTCCACTCAACCGGAGTAGAACTAAGTCCTTCCGAGACCGGGCTAACCACCACGGCTGTGTGACCGGTCTATCTTCAAAGTTACTTCTCCAAACCGGAGTAACCTACATGGCCTTTCTACTCGGCCCTTTTCATTTCGGCCCTAAGGCCCAATACCCAGCTCGGCCCAATTGTATATAAATTACCCTCTCAATTGCCCCTTAATTCCATCTGCACAGCATGATAGGGATTACCTGTCTTCGAACCGAACTAAAGTTTTAGCTTATCCAGCCGAGCTACAATCCTTTAGCTACTCCGGCCGAGCTAAAAACCTTTTTAACTTCTCTAGCCGAGCTAAGTTTAGGCCGAGCTAAGCACGTCCGGTCAAACGTCTCTTCAGTCACAGCAATTGAAGCGTTCCACATTCCAATGACACGTGGCAAGCCCCTATTGGCCATTCATTGTGCTATACCGCCTCAGACTCAAAAATTTTTGAACAGTCCCGCGTTTTTTCCCTCCTTCCGCTTACACAAAACAAACCCTCTCTGTCTTCTCCAAAATTACCTGCCTTACTATTCACTCTCTCTTTATTCCGAGCTTCCCAATCTTGTTCTTGCTCCTTCACTGTTCTTCAACCCCGTACCTCTGAAACTCTCATTTTTGCTGCTGTTGGCTTCAATCCAGTTCCTCTGCTTCTCTACCAGGTAAACACACAAATCTATTCTTGTTTTCCTTTGTTTCCTGTTTTAAATGTTTTTGCAAAACACTCTTTTGTTGCAAGTTTCATATTTTCTGGAAAAACTTGTCTATAAACTGTTAGAACTTCATAAGATAATCAATAGAATGCCATTTCGATCTTTGTACATGCCCCAACCGAAGTAAAACACTGTTTGTGATGTACGTAAAGATATAGGTGAACTGAAACCGAACTAGCACTCGTGCACATCAAAGTAGTTTCAATAGGTCACCAACTGATCCACAATAGCCGAAACAAAACCCACCAAATTAGAAACCATAGCACTTGACCGAGCTAAAACTTCAGGGGCCATGCCAGCATTCTTAGTTCCTAAACCGAACTCAGAAAGCTGCCCCTTGACGTTCAGCCGGAATAACAAAACCAAAAGTAGAACCGAGCTTAACCCAACGCCTTGCCAAACCCGAGATAACACGCTCCTCTTTGAAATCGAGATAGATCCCGCAGCAATCCATCAAGCCGAAGTAAGGCTTCCTTTCCTTGTTTTGTTTTTTATAGCACGATCGACTGATCTGTGCTTAACCCTTTGTTTTCCACTTTGCAGACTTAGGCTGTCCAGGCACTCCTTTTGTGCACTCAACCGAGCTCCTGAGCACATTTTCTCAGCCCGAGCTAATTTATTTATAAGTTATACCATAAATGGGGAAGTACAGATTTTTGGTAGAATCCCCAGGAGGCCTAGCCGAGTTCAGAAAGGATTACAATATACCAACCGATGTAAACCTTACACTAGCCGAACCAGATGTAGATCCATGGGGCAACCCAGGCTTTGTCCCTTTCACCATTCAATCAATAATAGAGACCGGACTACGATTCCATCCAAATTTTTAATCTGTGAGTTTCTTAGGCAAACCAGACTATGCCCAACCCAACTTTCCACCAACACCTACCGTATAATAATGGGCATAGACGCCCTAAACCGCCAGACCGGTCTCAACCTCGGCTTAGCCGAAATATTGCACCAATACTCCATAAGATCCAAAGACGAAGGCTGGTGCTATTATTTGAGAATACGCCGTGGCCGAGAGAAAATAATCAAGAACACACCGGACAAAGATTTAAATGATGACGATTACTTCTGGGTGTCTGGAAACTTTGAGGACCACCAGGCCCAGATCCGAGGTGGAAGCATAAACTGGAACAAAGGAATCCCCGGTATACTTACTTCGGTTTCAATGCATTCTTAATCTTTTACTCCGGTTTCTACTCTGGACCGAACTAATACTTTTTTTTTTTTTTTTTTTTTTTTGCAGATAAAGCCCATCTCCTTTCAAACTACGGGCACCCCAACCTCGGTCTTCTGCACGCCGTACTAAGGGTTAAGGAGAGAAGTTGGGCAAAGCTTCTAAACTTCGAACCGACATACCGTTATACCAGTCGCCGAAAAGCGAGGGTAACAGACTTCCTACTTGAAGAAGCTCCAGAACCGGACCCTTCCCTGCCCCAAGATCAACCTTATACCACTCACAGCCGAGCAAGAAATGGCTAAGAAGAACAGATTGAAGGCCCTCCTAACCGCAACGAACCCCACCAAAGTACAGGAAATCGGCCGTACCACTGAGACCGTGGTGGCACTTCCATCTCAACGGCCATCTTCCTCACGACCAAGCAAACGTGCCCGGACTAGCCAAACCGAGCCACGTCTTGCTGATGAAGACGAGACCCTCCTGCCAACAAGTCCTCCACCAAGCCCTCAGCCAAGCCTCCAACCGGAACCCACCGACCGAACTGCTTCCCCCAAGTGGACTCCTGTACTCACCTTCAATGACCGAGACATCACCGCGTCTGATTCGGTGGTCTCAGAGAAGGACCATCTGATGGCTTTCAATTTGGCCAAGGGTGTGTGCCTCCCTAAAGACATGGAGCACCACTACAAACAGCTCAACACCGAGCTAAAGTCAATCCGTTCCTCCACTAAGTCCATGATCCTGGTAAGCAGTATTCCTCTCTATGTAAGATTTTTTTTTCAACTTGGAGTCCGGCTAACGTTACTTCTCCTTTGCAGGCCATCCAGAAAAACCAAGTCACTCACAGGAGGGTCATGGAGCTTAGGAGGAGTACCAGGGAGGCCATGGCTGAGGCCGAACTGGAGGAGGCGAAGAAACAACTGGCCGAGCTCCGGGAAGAGAACGGTCGGCTGACCGAGATCGCCAATTCGGTGGAGGCCGAGAAGAAAAAAGTTGCCATCGAGGCAAAAGATAGATACCTGCGCATCTTGGCTGCAATTGAGAAGAAGAAAGATGCCGAAATAAAGCAATTGAAGGGGGAGGTAAAAAAGGCCGAGAAGCGGGGTTTTAAGGAGGCCGAGGACGCGTACACTCTTCAGTGTGACGCAGCAAAGGATCTATTTTTCAAGTGCGGCTGGAGGGCTGCGGTGGAGAAGCTCGGTTGTACGCCTGACACCGAGGTCTACAACGCTCCACCGTACTCCATTCCAGCCTCACTCTCACAATACGCGGCCGATCTCCAAAAAGCCTTTCTTGAGGGGTCCGGTGATGATGATGACGATGATGATGAAGAAGATGAGGAGCCATCTCATACTCCGGTTGTCAACGAGCCGAATGATAAAGCGATTGATGCGAGCGGTTATTGAAGATCCAACTCTTGAGCTGCAATGATCGACACCGGTTCAGTTGACACCGAACTCCCACTTCAAACCGTGCTCCCCTCTGACACCGGACTCCAGGCGAATGCTGATGCAGAATTTGATGCCGAACTTGATGCACTTCTTGGTTGATTTTTTCTTTCTTTTTGAACTTTGTAACCGGGCTGAAGCCCCCCCAAATTGTACTTCTCTGTTTTTTAATGAAAAATTTTCTTCAACTCTTATTTCGGTTTTGTGCATGTATGCTTGTATTTGAAATGAATTTTCCATGTGATCATTTGCAAACTTTGATCTCGGTTCCTGCTATCTAACTTACTAGCCAACCACTCTTCACCGATATAACTTACTTCTTTGAAGAGTACAAGGAGTTGGTTTAATCCGATAACCACTCTTCACCATACACTTACTTAATTTGAAGAGTACAAAGAGTTGGTATAATCCAGCCAACCACTCTTCAGCTGTACACTTACTTCAAATGAAGAGTACAAAGAGTTGGTTTAATCCAGCCAACCACTCTTCAGCCATACACTTACTTCGGCTGAAGAGTACAAAGAGTTGGTTTAATCCAGCCAACCACTCTTCAGCCATACACTTACTTCGGCTGAAGAGTACAAAGAGTTGGTTTAATCCAGCCAACCACTCTTCAGCCATACACTTACTTTGGCTGAAGAGTACAAAGAGTTGGTTTAATCCAGCCAACCACTCTTCAGCCATACACTTACTTCGGCTGAAGAGTACAGAGAGTTGGTTTAATCCAGCCAACCACTCTTCAGCCATACACTTACTTCGGCTGAAGAGTACAGAGAGTTGGTTTAATCCAGCCAACCACTCTTCAGCCATACACTTACTTTGGCTGAAGAGTACAGAGTGTTGGTTTAATCCAGCCAACCTCTAGGTTGGTTTTTCCAGCCAACCTAGAATATAGTGTTTGGTTATTCCGACCAAACGTCCTGCAGCCTGGATCCTTATCCTGGGCTTAGGAGGGGTCATAGTTGGTTTAATCCGGCCAACTATGTTTACAATGCTACTAACTTACAAAAGTTACTTTCTACTAAAAACAAATATGCTAAAAAAGAATCGATTTGTTTTATTGATGAAGTGAAAAATTACATATACTTAAAGAGAGAAAAGAAAAAGCTAAAAGTAAAATAACTTAAGATTGGCAGTGTTCCATGGCCTAGGAATTGCTTTGCCGTCCTCATCTTCCAAGTGGTATGCCCCTTTTCCTGCTAATCCGACCACTTTGTAAGGACCTTCCCAGTTAGGACCTAACTTGCCGTCTCCTGGGACCAATGTGTTGCCCATAACTTTGCGAAGTACCCAATCGCCGATCTTGAATTGCCTTGGATGCACAGTTTTGTTATACTTCCTAGATAGTTCTTGTTGGTAGGAGGCGATGTGAACCAATGCTCTGTCTCTTCTTTCTTCCGCAAGGTCAAGTTCCAATGCTATAGCTTCGCCATTTAAGTCTGGATCAAAATTTTCGCTCCGAATTGTGGGGAGTCCGACTTCTAATGGGATGACTGCTTCCATGCCATAGGCTAAGGAGAATGGAGTTTCTCCTGTTGACCGCCGTGGTGTGGTGCGATAAGCCCATAAAACATGAGGGAGCTCTTTCCCCACTTGCCTTTGGCTTTCTCCAACCTTTTCTTCAATCCGTCGTCAAAACTACCTTGTTTGATGCCTCGGCTTGACCGCTTGCTTGGGGATACGCCGGGTAGAATTGTAGCATTCTATCTTGTATTCTTCGCAGAAGTCTCTGAAAATTCTCGTCAAACCGAAAGTACCATTGTTCGAAATCGCTTTTGGTATGCCAAAGCGAGTAATGATGTTCGCCAAACAAACTTCTTCACATCTTTTTTCCTTGATTGACGCCAAGGCTTCGCTTCCACCCACTTTGTGAAGTAGTCTGTCGCAAGAAAGAACTTCTGTTCTGGTCTTTGTTGGAAGTGGACCTACTATGTCTAAGCCCCACATTGCGAAAGGCCATGGACTAGTCAAAGGTAGGAGTTCTCTGGCAGGTTGGTGTATTTGGTGCGCAAACTTCTGACACTTTTCGTATTTTTTGACATACTTCTCTGAATCTGCTTGCATGTATAGCCACCAGTATCCTTGTGAAATAGCTCGGTATGCCAATGATCTTCCTCCTTGATGGCTGCCACATACCCCCTCATGTATTTCAAACAGGAATGCTTCCACTTTACTGGGGTGGACACACTTTAAGTAAGGTCCTGAGAACGACTTTTTGTATAATGCCAAGGATGGAGAGAGCCAAAATCGCTGTGACTTTGCTCTTATTCTGTTGGCTTCTTTCTTCTCTTCTGGGAGGATGCCGTCCTTTAGGAATAGTATGATGGGATCCATCCAAGAAGGACCTAACTCTGCACAACATACCTCTTCAGCTTCTGGGTCTTCAATGCTTGGTCTAGGTAGATAGTCGATTAGCAGTGGGTGAGGAACGGAGGTGTCTGCCATTGAGGCGAAGCCTGCGAGTTCGTCTGCTCTGCTGTTTTCCTCTCTGCCAATCTGTTCTATTCTCACTACTTCGAACTTCTTTATCTCTGTTCTGACCAAGTCTTGGTACTTGGCCATCCTATCATCCTTTGCCTCATAGTCGCCAGATATTTGGTTTACCACCAGCTGCGAGTCGCTGTAAACCATTAGCTCGGTGGCCTTCATGTAGAATGCCGACTTGAGACCGGCTAGAAGCGCTTCATACTCTGCTTCATTATTTGATGCTGGGAAGCCCAGGTTGATTGCCTGCTCCACTACTAGGCCGTCTGGAGAGATGAGGACTATGCCAAGTCCTGCTCCATGCCTATTGGATGCTCCATCCACGAAGAGCTTCCACATCTCTCCAACGAACAACTTCCAGCAGGTGGAGGGATCAGATGATGTCTTGGGATCTTCCACGTTGCTGGTGGCTTCTTCAGAGTCGATGCTTGCTGTCTGCCCCTTGTTCTCTGTTTGCACCAAGTCTTTGTTTGTCGGTGAGTCCTGACTTGGTGTAGCATGGTTCACTTCTTCCTCCCTTTCTTTACTCTGGTCCGCCTTGGGGCTGGTGAGCAACCAAGATTAGGGGTTGCGTTATTCCACGCCAACCTCCATCCCTAGTTCAATTTGTTTTGATCGGTCGATGATGTGATGACTTCCAGGGGTGAACTCTGCGACAAAATCTGCTAGTGCTTGAGCCTTTATTGCGGTTCTGGGTTGGAACTTGATGTCGTACTGTCCCAATTCTACTGCCCACTTCAAAATTCGCCCAGAAAAGTTCGCCCTTTCAAATAAAGCCTTGAGTGGGAAGGCTGTGAGAACAACTATGGTGTGGGCGTGAAAGTAATGCGACAATTTCCTTGAAGCCATCATCAAGGCCAATGCCAGTTTCTCCAGTGGCAAGTACCTTGTTTCGGCGCCCAGTAACGTCTTGCTGACATAATAGATGGGCAAGTGTTGGATCCCTTCTGCGCGGACCAACACTGCACTAATCGCATGTTGCGATACTGCCAAGTAGAGGAAGAGTTCTTCTCCAGGTATTGGGGTGACAAGTAGTGGTGGAGAAGACATGTATTCCTTCAAACTCTCCAGAGCTCGGTCGCATTCTTCGTCCCACTCAAACTTAGCTTTTAATGACTGAAAGAATGGACGCAATCTGTCTGAAGACCGGCTGATGAATCGGTTAAGTGCTGCTGCCATGCCGGTGAGATGCTGCACTTCTTTCACTGAGTTAGGCCTTTCTAACTCCTGAATTGCTTTGATTTGGGAGGGGTCTGCCTCAATACCCCGGTTGGTCACCAGGAAACCCAGAAACTTGCCAGACCCTACACCGAATGCGCACTTAGAAGCGTTAAGGCGCAGCTTGTGTTTCTTCAGGATCTGGAACATCTCATCTAGGTCCTTTAGATGGTCATCCGCGTCCTTGCTTTTGACCACCATGTCGTCGATGTAAGCCTCCATTGTTCTGCCTAACAATGGCTCGAACATCTTTGTGACCATTCTCTGGAATGTCGCCCCTGCGTTCTTTAGGCCAAAGGGCATGACCTTGTAGCAGTATAGTCCTCTTGGAGTGGTGAAGGATGTTACTTCCTGATCCGGTTCGTGCATGGCTATCTGATGGTAGCCTCTGTATGCGTCAAGGAAGCTAAGCCTGCTGTGTCCCGCTGTTAGGTCCACCAATTGATCTATCCTTGGTAGGGGGAAGCTGTCCTTCGGGCATGCTTTGTTGACCGTCTTGTAATCGACGCAGACGCGCCACTTGCCATTCTTCTTTGGCACCACGACTGTGTTGGAGATCCATTTGGGGTAATGTACCTCTCTGATTGCCCCGCCTCAAAGGTTTCCCACCTCTTCTGCCACTATTTCGGCGTGATGGAGTGCCGATCTGCGGGTGCGCTGAATGACTGGCCTGGCAGAAGGGTGGACATTGAGTTGGTGGCAGATGAAGTTGGGATCGATGCCTGGCATGTCGTATGGGGTCCAGGCGAACACTTCGATGTTGGAGGTCAGGAATTCCAAGACTTCCAATCTCTCAGTGCTGGACAACGACGAGCCAAGTAAGAAGAACTTATCCGGTTCTTTTCATCTATTCTTACTTCCACCAAGTCCTCCACTGCTTTTCGATCAGCCGCTTTGCCAACATCTGCGAATAGTTCATTACCCCTCGGTTCTTCAACCGAATGAACATATCCTTTGGCAGCTGCCGCCATTCCGTGACAAAGCACTGCTTCGACATGATCTGATCCCCATAAACCTCTTCTATTACTCTGGTGTCGTTGGGGAACCTCATCACTTGGTGGTAGGAGGATGCCACCGAGCGCATGGCATGCAGCCATGTTCTACCTAAGATGATGTTGTAGATGGAGGGGACCTTCAGCACCCAGAACTCCACTTGCTTCGTCACACTTCCTGCTTTGACTGGAAGGATGATTTTGCCGACTGGCCATTCCGGCATAGAATTGAATCCAATCAAAGGGGATACGATAGGGGCTAAGTCCTTGTCTTGAAGCTTCAGTTGCTTGAAGGTTTCATAGTACATGATTTCGCATGAACTACCTTGGTCAATCAGAATCCGCTTGACGTCAAAATCCTTGACTCGGAGAGTGACGACCAAGGCATCATTGTGAGGGCAATAAATCCTTGCCAAGTCTTTATCCGAAAAAGACATGACATTTGTGGCCTCTGTCTTGCCCTTCTTAACAGCCGGTTGGGCACTTAGCACCTCCCTTAAGTGCTCAGCCTTTTTGATTGAACCTCTGAGCTCGCATACACGCTCAGGTTCAAAGACTCCATGTATTACGTTGATGACGCCTTGGGGCGGGGCGTCGATCGGCATCCCATTGGGGTTGTTGTGGTCCTGGGGGGCTGGCTGCGCCCCTCCCTCTATGTATTTGTCCAGGTGGCCTGCTGCCACCAATTCTTCCAGATGCTGCCTCAACGGCGTGCAATTCTCAGTGCGGTGCCCCTTTTCTTTGTGGAAGGTGCATCTGGATCTGTCATCATAGTCCTTCTGGGCCTCGCCTAGCTTGGCTGGCCACTTGACGAAAGGCTCGTCTCGAATCTCACTAAGTATACGGTAGATCGGTTTCTTGAATACCGTGGTTATGGCGGTGCGGACTCTTAACCATCTCTTGTCCTGGTCCTCGCCATTGTCTCGCCTGCCTCGTCCGTTTCGGTTTTGGCGATCTACCGTATTGACCTTTGCTGAGGTCTTCTTCTCTGGGGCTGGGGTCGCGCCAGATTTTGCTTTGGCACGAGCGCCATCCTCTTCCACCCTGATGTGCTGATGCACTCTCTCCATCAGGGCCTCCATGGTAAGGGGTGGTGTCATGGTGATAGAGTCCCTCAGTCTGTTCCCGACTGGAAGGCCTCTTTTGTATTGCGCAATGGCGAGGTTAGTTAGGCGATCCCAATCTGTTGAATGTCTCCCGATGAGCATCGTTGTATGACCTCAGGGTCTCCTTGTCGCCCATGTCGATGGAGAGTAACTGGTCGATCTCCACCGGGGTTTTTGTGTTTGTTCTGAACCGTGTTACAAACGCCTCTGCCAATTGCGCCCAGGAGGCTATGCTGCCCTCTAGAAGCTTCTCAAACCAAGTCAAACCAACGTCGCCAAGGCTTGAAGGGAATAGGATGCACATCAAGGCCTCGTTCACGCAGATACGACCATGACCGCGAAAGTGGCTTAAAGCGAGTAGGGTCCGTCTTCCCTCATACGTTGTGAATTTAGGGTCTGAAGCTTGACGGAAGGCGCGTTCTCTATTGCCGGACGAATGGTGAGGTCTGCACCTCGCCAATGCCTTGTCCGGCTGGTTCAGATGCCGGCGCATTGACATTCCAACTTCGACGCTTCCATGCGTCCGATGAGCCAACCGCTGCAAGGCAGGAACCCTGTGTGGATCGCGCGCCCTGGCGTCCTCCTTCCATCTTGCTTTCTCTTCTAGCATGGATCGCAGGTCGGACGATTTGGGTAATTCCGTCTGTCTAGACCTTGTCTGGTGCGTATGTGAGGGCCAATAGGTACTTCCCTCAGTGTATGACCTCTCAGACCTCGTCCTCTCAGACCTCGAGTGACGAGTCCTGGAAGATCTGGATAGCGTGTCGCCTGTCCTGAGGCTTCTGTTCTCTGGTTGAGAGGGTGTAGAATTCCTACTACGACCCTCTGAGTGGCGAGAGGGCGTCTTGTTGTTGCGCCCCTCTCTTGTCGCCACTTCTTTACCCTTCATCTGGCGCTTTAAGGATTCCATGTCCGCCGCCATCTGCCGTATTAATTCGTCTTGTTCTCTGACGCGATCCTCCAGAATTTGAGGATCAACCCTGCGCCTTTGTCTTTCTAGGCTTTGCGAACGAAAGGGATGAGGGCTATTATTCCTCCTCCTACCCCTGGCATCCCTCCTGGGAGTTTGTCGTTGTTCCAGGTTTGCCATGGGAGTGACCACTGGTAGGCCTTCGCGTCTAGCACCCCCATCTGGAGTTAGTCCGTCGACGGCGGATTGAGGTAATTCTTCATTGTTCGCCATTGAGGTTCAAGAGAAAGCTTGATCAAGAGGTTGTTCTTGTCTGAGTTCCCACAGAAGGCGCCAATTGTACGGGAAAGAAATACACCTTCTCGTATAATCCTGTTGATCAAGTCTGCTCTCAGACGACGCCGTTTCTATCACCTGAAAACACAAACGTGAGCTAGGCGGCGGGTGGGTGCCGGAAACCTCTCCGATGCCTAAGTCAGTAAGCAATACAAGAAAGCAAAAGCTCCATGTATTCAGGAAGCAAAAGTTGCATTACCTCTCCAAAGGTGATATTAGTGAGCTTATATAGGTTTCACGTGGCACAATCCTGGTAGGACTCTTATTCCTCCATGTGCGAGTCCTTCTAGGATTACTCCTCATGCGTAGAGTCCTCCTTGGATTCATACTCTTCGAAGACAATGCTTATCCTCCAACACCCCCCCCACTGCTTAAACCAAGTGAGATGGTCCTTCTTATAGCCGGACTACTTCAGGACCGAAGTAACTATTAATTCGGCCCTTACTTTACTCTCCCTTACCTCGGCTTTCCCATATTAAGACCGAGCTATCCATAAGGGAGTTAAAGCCGAGCTATCTTTAGAACCACAACTTACTTCGGTTTCTCAGATGCCATAACCGAAGTAACTATCAAAGACCGAAACCTCCGTGCTACTCCAGTCAACCGGAGTAGAGCTAAGTCCTTCCGAGACCGGTCTAACCACCACGACTGTGTGACCGGTCTATCTTCAAAGTTACTTCTCCAAACCGAAGTAACCTTCACGGCCTTTCCACTCGGCCCTTTTCATTCCGGCCCTAAGGCCCAATACCAAGCTCGGCCCAATTGTATATAAATTACCCTCTCAGGCTTGTTTATTAAAAATTTAACAAGCTCGAGCTCGAACGCAAAAAAAAAAAAAATTAACGAACCGAGCTTGAGCAGCAGGCACATTCACGACAGCTCTGTTCATTTCATTTGACCCTAGTGTTGGTACACTAGTTAGTACATTAATTGATGCATGTAGCACCACCCTTTATGAAAACAAACAAAAAAAAACTGAAGGCATAAAGCGCAATGGAAGCTTCTATTTGTGTACCAAAAATTAAAGTTGGACGCCTAAATTGAGGGGTTGTTTGGGATATTCTAAATAAGTACACTTTTTTATTTTTTGGTGAGAAAAGTAAATAGAAAAAGATGTGTGTTTGGGATAATTTATTATCTTTTTACGAAAAAATGTGTATTAAAATATTGTATAAAATAACTAAATTACATTATTACCCCTATGTCCTAGACTCAGTGACAGTGCTGATTGAAGGATAGTACAGATTGCCTTGCAAATGGTGATAACTTCAAAACATTTATATAATAAAGCAGAACGAATTTTGAAAATATATAAAATGTATCAGAGATACATTTCTTTTGAATGGTTGAGATCAATTCTAAAAATATAATAACGGTGGAGATGAATGTGATTCCCCTCTCAAACATCTATCTCCCTTAGCTTTCTACCTACCCATGTCTCTTTCCCTCTCTGTTCTGACCCACGTCTTCTACCCATTCCCTCTTTATCTCTCTCGCCCTCTCTGTTCTTCTTATTTCCTCTTCATACTGACGCTGCTTGCTCTCTCATTGCTCGGCTTGTAAGGTAAGATGTCCTCGATTTCTATCTCCCCCCTTCTCCCTCTGTTTTGATTTCTGCCTCTTTCCTTCTCTCTATGTTTCAATTTCTGATTTTTTTTTTTTTTTTTATTCATGGTGTTGTGATCTGTAACCGTCGCAACCCTCCCTCTCGCTGCTCTCGAACTCCCTCTCTATCGGGTGAAGGAAAGTGAAGAACCCTAATTGTGAGTGAACTAAAACCTTAATTTCATTTAATTTTCAAGAATCCTTGACTGCAACTAATTGTTTGATTGCTAATGAATAGAGTTTATTGATTCTATCTTATTTTTTGAATCCATAAGTCACTACAACAAAAAAGATCTATGGTGACGAAAACGCGTGATGAAAAAATATTTAGTCTCCAAATATGCATGTTTTAGTGATGAAAATAAGATTTCGCCTCCAATTATATTATTTTCAGAGACGAAAACCAAATTTTGTCACGAAATGCTTAAAATCAAATAAAACAATAGGTGACGAAAATTTTATTCGTCTCTAAATTTTATTTTTCGTCACAAAACAATTTCCCGCCCTTGGAAAATTTGGTGGAAGATTTGGCGCCATTTTGGAGACGAAATTTGTCGTCACAATTGTAAAAAATTTTAGGGAGGAAATAATTTCGTCTCCAAATGTATTATTTTCAGAGAGGAAAACCAAATTTCGTCACCAAATGCTTAAAATCAAATAAAACAATAGATGACGAAAATTTTATTCGTCTCTAAATTTTATTTTTCGTCACAAAACAATTTCCCGCCCTTGGAAGATTTGGCACCATTTTGGAGACGAAATTTGTCGTCACCATTGTAAAAAAATTTAGAGAAGAAATAATTTTGTCTCCAAATGTATTATTTTTAGAGAGGAAAATCAAATTTCGTCACCAAATGCTTAAAATCAAATAAAACAATAGGTGACGAAAATTTTATTCGTCTTTAAATTTTATTTTTTGTCACAAAACAATTTCCCACTCTTGGAAAATTTGGTGGAAGATTTGGCGCCATTTTGGAGACGAAATTTGTCGTCACCATTGTAAAAAATTTTAGAGAGGAAATAATTTCGTCTCCAAATGTATTATTTTTAGAGAGGAAAACTAAATTTCGTCACCAAATGCTTAAAATCAATAAAAAATACAAGAAATCTGGGCTATTGTGACAAAATTTGGTAACGAAATTTTTTTTGTTTTAAAATTTAACCCAAAGATGACAAAATATTAATTTTGTCGTTTGTTTTAATTTTTCTCAAAAGTATAGGAGACGAAAACAAAATTTCGTGTGCAAAAATGAGGCGCCAATTTCATTTGCATTGGCGCGAATTATTATAGCTTATTGGAGACAAACATTTTTGTCACAAAATATAATTTTTTTTGTGACGAACGTAATTCGTCGCCAATAAATTCCATACCTATTAAACGATGTCGTTGCATATTTCCATTTATTAGGCGACAAATATGTTTTTGTCTGCAAATGACAAGTTATGGAAGACAAAAATATTTCGTCACCAATAAACACTCCATCATGCAGACAATGTCATTTCATCTTTCTATTAAATAGGCGACAAATATATTTTTGTTTCAGAAGAATAAGTTGTGGGAGACGAAAATATTTCGTCACTAATAAATTCTAATTGATTGCATGACGAATATATTTTTCGTCTCATAAGGTTAAGTTGTGGAAGACAAAAATATTTCATCACCAATAATAAATTCTTTGTTCTGGTATTGAAGGATACAAAAATATTTTATCACTAATCATTTCTCTTTATTAAAATGCTGTGGTTTTGTGTTTCAAAGCATTGGAACTGTGACCCCAAGAGATACACTCTAATGCTTATCACTCATTTTCATGTACATGGACCTTGAAGTCGTGACCCAAGAAAACACTTTCTACAAACCCTCATTTCTCTCTTGCACTTGAGTCTACTCCTCTCTCACAAGTATTGAAGTCGTGACTCAAGAAGACACTTTGTAAACCATTTCTTCTATTTCGCGCTAAAGCCTATATCTTCTGTCTCACACTTAAGCTCTTCGTGCATGCCAACATTGAAGGTATTATCCAAGAAGGCACCCTATGCAAACCCATTATTCTTTCTCACAGTGAAGGCCCCTCTTGCACGCAAGCACTTTTTCTCATTGTCTGAACCAACTCTACCCTTTCCGTCTAGAACACCCATTTCAGAAAAATCGAAGGTCAAAACCTCTCTCCAATCAAAAAAAAAAAAAAAAAGATAATTAATATAGCTATTTTTTTTTGTGAGAAAAAATACAGAGAAACAAATAATAAAAAATTTGTAATTTTCAAAATTAATAGAAAACATTACCTTGTTTAGTATGGAGTTTTCAATAATTAATTTCTAAAATTTGGTGATAAAATTTATTTTCGTTTTAGAATGTAACCTAAACATGACCAAATATTACTTTTGTTGTTTTTTTTAATTGTTTTCAAAACTATAGGAGATGAAAAAATAAATTTGTCAGAAAAAAAAAAAGAGGCACCAATTTTTTTTCTTGTTGGCACCAATTATTTTAGCACATTGGGGACGAACATTTTTGTCACAAAATTTAAAGTTTTTTGCAACAAAAGGAATTCGTCACCAATAAATTCCAAACTTATTAGCCGATGTCGTTTCATTTTTTTATTTATTTGGTGACAAATATATTTTTTGTCTGGGAAAGATAAGTTATGGAAGACGAAAATATTTCATCACCAATAAATCCTTCATGCTCATTTTGTCTTTTTGTTAATTAAGCGACGAATATATTTTTGTCTCGGAAGGATATGTTTTGGGAGACGAAAATATTTCGTTAATAATAAATTCTCCATGTGTCGTGTTGCATTTTGATTGATTGTGCGACGAATATATTTTCGTCTCATAAGGTTAAGTTGAAGGAGACAAAAATATTTCATCACCAATAAATTCTTCATCTCCACACAACATTGTTTTTGTATTATTGTTGATTAGGCAACGAACATATGAGTTTGAGACGAAAATATTTTCTCCCTAATTATTTCTCTTTATTAAAATGTCGTCAGAAACTAAGAGACACTCTTACCTTAATCACTTACTTTCACACACACACAAATACTAAAGTCGTGACCCGAAAAGACACCCTCTACAAATCCTCATTTCTCTCTCGCACTTGAGTCTCCTCTCTCACAAGTATTGAAGCTGTGACTCGAGAAAACAATCTCTATAAACCATCTCTTCTATTTCGCACTGAAGTTTCTCTATTCTCTCTCACATTTAAGCCGTTTGTGCATGCAAACATTGTTATCCAAGAAGACATTTTGTGCAAAGTTACTATTCTTTCTCATAGTAAACCCCTCTCCACAAAAAGGAAAAAATAATAATAATTAAACAAGGAAACAAAATACAAGAAATCTAGGCTATTGTGACAAAATTTGGTGACTTAAAATTTAACCCAAAGATGACAAAATATTAATTTTGTCGTTTGTTTTAATTTTTCTCAAACGCATAGGAGACGAAAAAAAAATTTGTCTGCAAAATTCAGGCGCCAATTTCATTTGCATTGACACGAATTATTTTAGCTCATTGGAGACGAACATTTTTGTCACAAAATATATATATTTTTTGCGACGAACGTAATTCGTCACCAATAAATTCCCTACCTATTAAACAATGTCGTTGCATATTTCCATTTATTAGGCGACAAATATATTTTTGTCTAGGAATGATAAGTTATGGAAGACGAAAATATTTCATCACCAATAAACACTCCATCATGCAAACGGTGTCGTTTCATCTTTCTATTAAATTAGTGACAAATATATTTTTGTCTTGGAAAAATAAGTTGTGGGAGATGAAAATATTTCGTCACTAATAAATTCTGATTGATTGCGCGATGAATATATTTTTCGTCTCATAAGGTTATGTTGTGGAAGACAAAAATATTTCGTCACCAATAATAAATTCTTTGTTCTTGTATTTAAGGAGACAAAAATATTTTATCACTAATTATTTCTCTTTATTAAAATGCTATGGTTTTGTGTTTCAGAGCACTGAAACCGTCACCTCGAGAGACACACTCTGACCCTTATCACTCATTTTCATGTGCACGGACACTCAAGTCGTGACCCAAGAAGACACTTCCTAGAAACCCTCATTTCTCTCTCACACTTGAGCCTACTCCTCTCTCACAAGTATTGAAGTCGTAAAGCAAGAAGACACTCTGTAAACCATTTCTTTTATTTTCGCACTAAAGCCCCTCTCATATGTCTCACACTTAAGCCCTTCATGCATGCCAGTATTGAAGCTATTATCCAAGAAGTAGGGCTGCAAATGAACCGAGCTGTTCGTGAACAGGCTCGGCTCGGCTCGGCTCGGCTCGGGCTCGGCTCGTTTAGTAAACGAGCCGAGCTCGAGCTCGCCTGTTCGACTCGAGGCTCCTGCTTATCTATAATTAAATTATATAATAAATATATTATTTATATATTAAATAATATATAAATATATATATATATAAATAATAATATAAATGCATTTTTTATATATTAAATAATATAAATAATATTTTTTATTTAAAAATTTATATTTAAATAATATAAATAATATTAAAAAAAAATTATCGAGCCGAGCCGAGCCGAGTTCGACAAAATTAACGAGCCGAGCCGAGCTCGAGCCGATCCTTATCGAGCGAGCTCGAGCTCAATAAATGAGCTCGAGCCCAGCAAGGCTCGGCTCGGCTCGGCTCGGCTCGGCTCGTTTGCACCCCTACCAAGAAGGCACCCTATGCAAAACCGACTATTCTTTCTCATAGTGAAGGCGCCCCTTGCATAAGCACTTTTTCTCATTGTCTGAACCAATTCTACCCTTTCCGTCTAGAACACTCATTTTAGAAAAATCACAGGTCAAAACCCCTCTCCACAAAAAAAAAAAAAAGCTTTTTTTTTTTTTTTGTGAGAAAAAAAACAGAGGAAAAATTAATAATAATTTTTTAATTTTCAAAATTAATAAAAAACGTTACCTTGTTTAGGTTAAGTTTGGCATCTTCAAAAAAAGTTAAAAAGTCAAAAAGTTACTATCCTATTTAAGTCACATCATTTTATTTAAGTTATATCACCTCTCTATCACATCATTTCAAACCCAACCCATATTTCATAAAAAGTCAAAAAGTGCACTTATTTAGATCCCAAACAACCCCTTAGTATGGAGTTTTCAATAATTAATTTTTAATTTTTAATCTATATTTTTTTAGTGAACATTTTTTAATATTATAATTTTTTTTTTTACTTTTTACATCCCTTTAATTTAGATGAGGGCAAATTGCAGCAATTGTCCCAGTACTTTGGTCCTTGTGTCATATAAATGATATGTGCCATATCTATATCTATCTATCTATCTATCTATATGTCTATATCTATCTATCTATCTATCTATCTATCTATCCTATATATTAAGCAAAATGAGATTTTTAACCCCAAGCCATGTGGGAGCACTACTACAAAAATAGTTAAAGATCACACTTTGACAAAAAAAAAATATCTCACTTTTATTGAAAGTGTGATAAAAAAAATTAGATTGATATTTTAATCACACTTAATTTGATTGAGTGTGATAATATTTATTTTTTATGTCACTTTTCAATTAAGTGTGATTATATATATATTTTTTTAATCACACCTTCTAATTAAAGTGTGATTATATATACACTACTACTTTTTAATCACACTTTTTAAATAAGTGTGATTATATATATATTTTTTAATCACACATTCTAATTAAAGTGTGATTATTTATATATTTTTTAATCACACTTTCTAATTAAAGTGCGATTATATGTACATTACTACTTTTTAATCACACTTTTTAAATGAGTGTGATTATATATATATATATATATTTTAATCACACATTCTAATTAAAGTGTGATTATTTATATATTTTTTTAATCACACCTTCTAATTAAAGTGTGATTATATATACATTACTACTTTTTAATCACACTTTTTAAATAAGTGTGATTATATATATATATATTTAATCACACTCCCTAAATAGGTGTAATTGTATAAAATATTCCAATTTGATTTTTATATAAAATATACAATTCCCATTTTTTTTTTTTAAAAAAAAGCCCCAACACCAAAACACAAATTAAAAAAAAAATTCAAAATACATTTAACTCTTTGGATACAGCTAAAAAGTAAAATATTTATAAAAAAATATAATACGTGTGAAATGTATTAAATTTTTTATTTTTTTTTAATTTAGTATTTTTTTTTTAAATTAAAAAATATTTTCCTTCTAGGCCTTGTTGATAGAGATGGAAAGCTTGGCGTGGCCCGACTCGAGGCAAAAAAATATTTTCACAATATCAGCTGCTAAGCGTGCTCATGGCCCGACTCGAGGCAAAGAGGTTCAAGGCCTTGTTGATAGAGATGGAAAGCTTAGCGTGCCTATCCCTCTAGAATTTTGTGCACCAGTAGGGGACTATGCCTCAAAACTAGCCTCAAAGATTAGTGTAGAAGTGCGAACTCGTTTACCAGATCCAAGTGTTCGTAGGTGGAAGTATGTTGATGCCTCTATTTCAACGCTTGAATGTAAGTTCGTTGTCTACTTATAGGAGATTTTACTCATTTTTATAATAGGTTAGAAATCTTAATTATTTATTGTAATTATTTTATTTTTTTATAAGAATTATCTATGACTTATCTATTTTTTGCAGGATCAATTTGATTTACGAGGAGACCCTGTTGATATAGAGAAGGCAATGAACACAAAATTTGATCGGAGATTGAGTAACCATACCTATAGGCTGCACAAACAATTCATGGAGCTGAATGAGGCTAAAGGGGAGGAGTATGCAAGAAACCACCCACCGAAGAATGTCGATCCTACCAAGTGGATAGATCTTATTGATAAAAAGTGGAACACTAAAGAATTTCTGGTAACATTTTCATCTTTTTTATTATATTAGCAAAGAAAGAATTTGATAAGAATAGGGAGAGATTCTAAAACAACTAGAAAGAACACAATCAATTTGCTGTGAAATTCCATATGTATTCTTTTCCCTTTATCTTCTAGGCATGTAAGTGGAACATAATAAAAACCAAATAAGTGGAAAAATGAGGAAGGAAAACTATTAAACATGGATTGGAAGGCTCGCATAATAGGAGATTAATTTATGGTTCCTTAAAGTGCATCTTTCACATCATAGAATAAAGAACTAAGATTTCAGTTTCTATGATTGTATTAATTTTCTGTTTGTTCTTGGGTTTGGTCTGAAGTTTCATGATAATGGTAAGCAACTAGCTAAGTAACTAATATAGGGTATTGAGACAGAATTTTAGATTTGATAGAGTTGCGGAAGAAAGAAAGGGTTATGAGTTTGGTATCAGTAATTGTTCCATATTTTGTGAAATGTAAATGGATTTTTTCACAATCTGTCTTGCCCATGCTTATATGCCCCTATTTGTGAACGGTGTAAATTACTCGTTTTTCTTTTTTCACCCAGAAAAACCATCTTATGATGAAATCTCAACAAGTCCTCTAATCTATTTTCACAGAATTGAATGAAACTAGTGAATAATTTGAAATATCTTTTAAGTTGAAATAATATATAGGAAAATGATAGAGAGGAACAATGCAATTTCTGTATTATCAACCATTAAATTTGTTTTACTAGTGATACATTTCATTGTTATATTGGTTCATTATTCCTTACAGGAACAATCAAAAGCCAGCATATTTGTCTTGCTAATGATACATTTCATTGTTATATTGGTCATTCTTCCTTATAGGAACAATCAAAGGCCAATATCGCGAACAGAGAAAGGATGTATACAAAACATAGGTGTGGTTCTAGGTCAATCCCTGTTAGAGTAAAAAAACTGGTACGTATCCTTGCACTTTCAGAATTATATTAGATTCTTAGCTTTATTTATTGAATATTTGGTCTATCGAATTAGGCACGAGAAAAGAAGATGCAACCTGATCTAGCAGAGTTGTACAAGGAAACTCACTATAATGAGAAAACACATAAGTGGATCTCATCTCAAGCTCAGTGTAATTATGTGAGTATATATTGCAATTTTTATTAACAAAATTTTAGAATACTATTTGTTATAATCTTATTTAATTTTCTAATAATTATTTAATTTTTTTTATATTTGATAGGAAAATATGATCTGAACACAGTGATCACCTCTCAGAGCCGGGATCAACCCCTTTGACTGCAGAAGAGCTATCAATCAAAGTCCTAAAGCCAAGGTCTGGCTATGTGAAGGAACTTGGCATGAGACCTTCATCCTCTATTAGGAGAGCCACTACCATATATGCTGAAACAAATGATTATGTGAAGCGCCTTGAGATGCAAATAGAGATACAAAAGGAACAAATACAAATGCAAAACAATAAAATAGAAGATCTTGAAGAGGGTAAGAAGAAGCAAGGGGAGATAATGGCTGATGTTGTCAACTTTTTGAGGACCAAAGGATTCACTGGACACTTTGGAAGTGGAGGGGACTCATCCACAAGTGGACATACTTCTTGGTAAAGTATATTAACTTTAATATAACAAATTTTATAAAAGAATACATGTTTGAAGAATTAGGAAGTAATGGAAACATGCATATGACATCCAATTTGTACAAGTGCACATGATGTATAAATTGTGAATTAGTCTAAAAAATATATTTTTTTCTCTATACTTAAAGCTTGAAAAAAGGCCGTCGAAATGCTAAATTATCACACAATTACAGATTTGTACAAGAACCAATAGAAACACCTTAGGAGGGACCAATATAAGTTGTATGAACTTACGGCACCTTAATGGGATGCACCATTTGTGAATTAGCCTTAAAATTAATTTTTTGTTCTCATAATCCAAAAAAAGTCTGTTACAGGGATAAATTGTATAATTGATCTAATTGTAAATTGATGAGTTACTAATGTTTTTAATCTTTTGTATAATTGATTAATTATTAAAACTTTTAATTTATTTTTTTGCAGATTGAATTGGGGTGGCATTTTTGATGTGCAACAATGATGTAATTTGTTTGAATGTTCATTTTTGTTTGATAAGGATACACATACTTTTTGGAGTTACACTAGTTATTGTTGGATTTTTGGTGGAATTGAACAAGTTATAACTTTTGGATATTTTGTAGATATTTCACTATTTTATTATATCAGGATGAAATTATTTGTAATGATGAATGGATATTTTCATTTTGTTAATTCAAATGTGTTTATAATGAGTTAGGTTAAGTTGTGATGGAATTTTTATATTCAACAGGTTTCAACATGAATAGGGTCATATTTGTTGAACTAAAATTTAGATTTTGATAAAATAGGTATATAATGTGGAAAAAAATATTATGAAATTATTGACAAAATTTTTCATCCCTAAAGAAGGTTTTTTTGTCTCTTATTTGGCTTAGGTGGATGATTAATTTTGTCATAAATTCTTTATTTCGTCACTAAATGAATTTGTCATGACAAAATATTGTCACATTTTGTCACTATTACCCTCAATGTGTGACGAATTTTTTTTGACATTATTTCATCATTTTTAATGATGAATTTGTTTTTATCTCTATTGGTAGCTTCTTTGACAAAAAAATTTCGTCTTCGTTTATATTAAACGTGACAAAATTATTTTGTCTCCATTTCTTATATTTATGACAAAATACTTTTGTCTCTAATTTCTCATTTAATGACAAAATATTTTGTCGCTATGTTCCCAATAGAGTGTATTGGAGACAAAAAAAATTCATCACAAATTTATCATTTTTAATGATGAATTTGTTTTTGTCTCTATTGGTAGCTTCTTTGACAAATTTTTTTTGTCTTCGTTTATATTAAACGTGACAAAATTATTTCGTCTCTATTTCTTATATTTATGACAAAATACTTTTGTCTCTAATTTCTTCTTTAATGACAAAATATTTTGTCGCTAATTACTTGCAAGTATGTTCCCAACAGAGTGTATTGGAGACAAAAAAATTCGTCACAAATTTATCATTTTTAATGATGAATTTGTTTTTCTCTATTTGTAGCTTCTTTGACAAAAATCTTTTTGTCTTCGTTTATATTAAACGTGACAAAATTATTTCGTCTCTATTTCTTATATTTATGACGAAATACTTTTGTCTCTAATTTCTTCTTTAATGACAAAATATTTTGTCGCTAATTACTTACAAGTATGTTCCCAACAAAGTGTATTGGAGACAAAAAAATTCGTCACAAATTTATCATTTTCAATGACGAAATTTTTTTTTCGTCTCTAAGACCCTTTAGCGACGACCCTTTGGAGACAAAACGGGTGACGAAAAATGTTCGTCGTAATTAGTTTGGGTGACGAAATATATACATTTTGGGACAAATTTGTTTCGTCTTTAAATCTCAAATTTGTTGTAGTGAGTGTATCTCTCTATCTAAGACCAAAAATGGATGTCACTGGAAACTCCTACAACTTCTATTCTGAACATATTTTGAACATAGGCTTATTTTTTGGGGTAAATAGGTATTTAGGCCAAGTTTAGGAAGACTAAATAAGTGTACTTTTTGACTTTTTATAAAATATGGGTTGGATTTTGGTTGGGTTTGAAGTGATGTGTTAGAGAGGTGATGTGACTTAAAAGAGGTGATGTGACTTAAATAGGATAGTGACTTTTTGGATTTTTTTGAGGATGCCAAACTTGGCCTTAATCTCTATCTAGTTTAACATTATTGTCATTTAATTTCGAAATCAATATATAACTCCTATTTTTATTAAGAAATTTTTATTTGAAATTTTTTTGTCTGGTTTAACATTATTGTCGTTTAATTTCAGAATCAATATATTGAAGCATTTTTTACTTCTTCATCCCTACCCCCTGGTAGACATGAAAAGATATGCACAGTTCAGTGAGTTGCATATAGTTTGCATGTGTAATTTGCTTTTTATTATATTCTTGATTTGTTGAGTTATATGAGTGTCTCACAATTTGCACAAACATCTTCATTGCCAAATCGTGAATGAACTAAAACCTTTAATTCACTTAATTTTCAAGAATCCTTGACTGCTACTAATTGTTTGATTGCTAATGAATAGAGTTTATTGATTCTATCTTATTTTTTTAATCCACAAGTGTATCTCTGTATCTAAGACCAAAAATGGCTTTCACTGGAAACTCTCACAGCTTCTATTTTGAACATATTTTGAACGTGGACTTATTTTTTTGGGATAAATAGGTATTTTTTGTGGTAAATAGGTATTTTTTGTGAAATTTTTTAAGTTTGTGAAACTCCCACAATTTTTTTAGTTTGTCAATTTTTTTTCAGATAACATTTGTATTTTCCAGTGATACAGGGTTTGGTCAAAACCTCCCACTTTAGGGCATTGTAAAACTTATATCTGATAACATTGTATTTTCCAGTGATGCGGTGTTGATGTGATAAAATTGTCACTTGGCTGGTTCTGTTTTTTATTAAATAGAATGATCATTGTAATTTTTTTTCCCAGTTAAATTTAACTCAACTAACTGGTTGGGGGCTAAGGGAAGTTTGTTACTGATCCCATCTCACAAATTTTAGAAGATAAGCCTGAAATATTGAAGATAAGCCTGAATATATGGAGGTAAGGATGTCTAAAACCTACCTTTTTTCCCTCGCGTCTTTTCATTTTTATGAGGTTTTTATTGAAGTTTTTCTTTGTTTACATTCTTTGCAACCCAGCCCATCCCCAATCAGAAGATCCACTGGAGACTTATTGATGGTCTCCCTACCATTCAGCTTATTTGCTTAAGAGAAAGTTGATATTGCAGTTATTGAGATTAACGTCTTTCACTATACATCTTTAAAGCAATTTGCCAGTTCCCAAGCTATAGATCATTATGAGAAGCAGTGCTGAAATTAGTGTCCGAATTCTTGCATGGTCAACTGGTTGAACAAAAGAAGAGTTTGATCCTAGCTCAAAAGTTACATGAAAACTGGCATAAAGATGGAAGGGTTCATCAAGAGATCAAAACATCGAGAAGGTAAATCCTTTAAAAAGTATAGAACATAGACAGTGCAAAGACATTACCATTTTTTCAATATGTAGTGCATGAACATTACCATACATGAATATAAAAACACATGAATATGTTTCTTTATCTACATGTTAAGACTGCTTAGCTGATTGAAAGTGTTGGCCTCACCTTTATTTTTTCATTTTTTATTTAATTTAATACTTTTGTAAATAACCTAACTTTCTTCGTAATATCTTCTAGAAATTGTTAAATTTAAACACCTGAAAGGCAGCATTGTTATGGCATGTTATCATATTGCACCACTTGCATAGCTTTAGTAGATATATGCTAAAAGCACTTACAATTTTGTTTGACCTGAAAGTCTTTTAACTTTTTTATATGCATGTAAGAAAATGTGCATAATTTGTCATGGTTAAACATTATGATGTTGTTTTTATTTATCTTTTATTTTCCTTTTCTGTCTTTCATTTAAAAAGAGAGAAGATATTGTGGATGTGTTCAAAGTCTTTGAGAATTTACCCAAATTAAGGAATCTCATGAATATCAATTTATTTATATGGGTGATTGCAGCAGAATGTTCATGTTCATGTTCTTAATCTTCCTTTGGACATTGGTTGCTACTTTATCATTGATAGTTCTTATGTTTCAATTGCCAAGAACTTTATTTTCATTTTCTTTTTCAATATTTCGTTAACAGGTGACACCATTTGCTATGTTCTCATGCGCTGCAGCTGGAATAAGAGATTAACATTGGTAAGGCCAAAGATTCTCATTACAATTTTTTTTTCCCCTTTTAGATATTAGTGGAAAATTTTTAAAATATAACCCCTGATTTTCCTGTATCCCATCACAAGCAATGTATGGATTCATGCAGGTTGATATAAACATAAAATTTAATAAATATCTATATGCTAATAACCGTTTATGATCATGCTGAAAGTTAAAAACAAATATAAGCAACATGGAAAACTTATCAGTTTATGTTGCAAGTATTTGTGCTTGATTTGATTAGTTTTTGCTTGGTGCAATTGTAAAGGCCTTGGTGTTTAGTTTAGTGTGAACATGTAGGTCTGAGTAGTTAATAATTTAGGTCAGTCACTGTACATAGTTCACCCCTAACAGCATAGCACATCTAATGGAATAGTTGCTGCAATTCAAACCCACCGTTGCTGCAATTCAAACCCACCATTGCTGCAATTCAAACCCATTGTTCAAGTAACATTGATAATTGTTTCAGTGTTTTTTTATTTTGATAATTGTTTCAGTGTTTTTTTATTTTGTGTTTCACTCTATTTGTGCCTCTCTTATTCTCTCTCTGTGTTTGTTGTGTCTGTTCTTGAATTTTCCTTGCTGCAAAACAGAGGTGAGTTCTTCAGTTCTTTGTGTTAACAATCCAGAGGCTTCAATGTTATTTTACATTGTTTATGGGTCATTTACATTGGGCTCCATAGTGTTATTATTAGAATTCCATTCCCCAATTTTATTAATTAAACTCAACTCATCTCAATCTAATACATTTTATCCAAGCATCAAGAACTACATTAGTTTTTGAACTAGTTGTGGTGACCATTGAGTGTAGAACACCATTGAGTGTACATTGGTTAGTTTTTTATTTTGTTGTACATTGGCTATTTTTTTGCAATTTTTTGTAGAACACCATTGACTGTTTTTTTTTTATTACCACTAGTTAGTTTTTTATTTCGTTGTATATTGGGGTGATCCTCCTATTGTTATCATAGTAGCCACAAACCTGAGGTGATCCTCCTGTTAAAATTAGAATTTGATTTTTTTATGATGCTTCTAAAGTTTTTTTTTTTTTTTTAAAAAAAGAAGGAAAAAAAGAAAGAAGATATTGTGGATGTGTTTAAAGTCTTTGAGAATTTACCCAAGTTAAGGAGTCTCATGAATATCAATTTATTTATATGTGATTGTAGCAGAATGTTCATGCTTATATTCACCTAAAGTTACAAGACTTGACTATGGGATGTGGGTAAAGTCTTTGAGAATTTATCCAAATTAAGGAATCTCATGAATATCAATTTATTTATGTGTGATTGCAGCAGAATGTTCATGTTCATGTTCAAATTTTGATTAGCATACCAAACTTTTCACACATTGACGGGTTAGCAAAGCAGTGAAATAAACTGTTGTTATCATAGCAGCCACAAACTTGTAGTGATCCTCTTAAAATCACAATTGGATTTTTTTTATGATGCTTCTAAAGTAATAAAGGAAAAAAAGAGAGAAGACATTGTAGATTAAAAATTCACAGTTTTGTTAATGTTAAAAAAATATTTATGTGTTTCGGTGCAATTGTTTGGATTTGATTTATTTGTTTGTTGTTTTATTTTTATCTTTTCATTGTAAGTGTATATCAAATCTCTTTATCTCTGAGTGTTTTGTGTAATACGGTTCATTATAATTTTTATTCTCTTCATTAATAGTGTTAGGGTTCTTTGAAAAAAAATAGTACAAAAAATAATCAATGTTTGTAAAATTGATTTTTTGTAAATTTGTTTTTAACAGTTTTAATTGTGTTTTTATGAATTATAAAATAGGCGATAAGTTTATTTTAAATTGAAATTGATAATTCAAAACTAACCTCCATCAAACACATTGAAAACAGTATGTATAGTTTAACCAATGTGCTTTTTTAGTTTGTTCCATTGTATTTTCAATTATTTTTTCCATTGTTTGTTTCATTGTTTGTTTGTTCAATTGTATTTTTTTCCATTGTTGTTTGTTCTAGTGTTTGGCGTTGTTTGTCCTATTGTTTTTGGGAATGTTCCATTGTATTTTCAATTGCTACACTTGCTGCAGAAACTAACCCCAAATACATTGAACACAATAGGTATTGGGTTAGTTTTGAAGTTCCACTTATGTAAAATTGACAACTCTGGAGCCTTCTACAACTGCGGGGAAAATGCCTCCCATCCCTCTTCAATTATTCACAACGGTAAATACAGTATTCCCATCTTCTTGCTTTAGTTGCCTTCATTAAATTGCTTCACACCCTCTTGAATTATTCACACATTGTGAATAGAGAATTTTTTATTCAGAATGGTGAATACAGTATTTCCACCCTCTTGCTTTAGTTGCCTTCATTATTGTTTATAAAATGGTTTTGTTGTCTGGTGATTTTTTTTCTTTTTTTTGCATAAATTCATGTAAATAAATAAAAGGACACAGTTTTTTATCATAACATTATTTATACCGTGCCTTCATTTATAAATAAAAGGACACAGTTTTTTGCCTTCATTTATTTAAAAGGACACAGTTTTGTTGCTTTTATTATTATTATTTTTAATCAAAAAATGACACAAAATTCACAAATTTCAACATTATACGTATAAATTATAATTACATTTTGATCCTAATGTTATTTATACAGTGCCTTTAGGCATGGGCATACACTAGTATATATATATATAGCATTAGGCTTCACGGGTACTGTTGGGCCCGTGGTGGCCCACTACGGGTCCCGTTTCGATAATTCGAACCGATGAATGTGTAGAACTCATCGAGTACTGTATGTCTATAAAAAATCACGTTGATCGGATATCTATAGCTATGTGATCAAAATAGTTTTGTATGAAAAAAATGGACGGTGAAAAATAAATGGCTGACAAAAATTTGATTTGATCACATAGTTATCCATATCTGATCAACGTGATTTTTTATAGGTATATAGTAATCAACGAGTTCTACACATTAAATGGTTCGGATTATCGAAATGGAACTCGTGGTGGCCTCCACGGGCCCAATAGTACACTCTAACTTAATGAATATATATATCTAATTTGTAATTTGTACCATCACAGTGTATGTATGTAATTTTCCCCATCACTTTAGTACCATCACCTGTGTAAAGTTAGATTGTACTTTTTTGTGTAAATTAATTTTTTTTTTATATTTTTAATTTGTGAATAGTGATAAATTTTTTTTTACTTTTTTAGTAATTTTTTGACTTTTTGTCTTTTTTATAACATACCAAACCAGCCCTGAATATCCATATGAAACAGCTATAACCCATTTTCTTATGTTTGGCACTGAGTATTTGGACAAATTTCATATGTTTGGAATTAAGTATCCGAACAAATCCATATGAAATAACTGAAACTGATTTTCTTGTGTTTAGCACTAAGTATTTGAACAAACTTCATATGTTTCAAATTAAGTATCTAGGCAAATATATTTTGTTCGATATTGAGTATTCATAAGAAATAACTATAATCGATTTTCTTGTGTTCGATATTGAGTATCCATATGAAACAACTGGAGCTGATTTTCTTATGTTCAGTACTGAGTATTTGAACAAATTTCATATGTTTCGAATTAAATATCTAGGCAAATATATTTTGTTCGATATTGAGTATCTATATGAAATTACTATAATTGATTTTTTTATGTTTGGTACTGAGTATTTGAAAATTGGTAGCCGCCGATGGATGTAGAGTGGGAGAAGATCTTTGTCTAATATGGAAGGAGGCCATCGATCGATGTAGAATGGGAGGAGGCCTTTGTCGCTTAAAATATCTTTTCATTTCGGATGAATTCTCTTCATGGTTTAAAATTCTATTTTGATTTTGTTCCTCTAATTTATAAGTAAAGTTTCATTTGGTATTGGCTAATATAACCAACTTTTTTGTGTTAGGAGTTTTTTAGCTTTTTTTTTAGCCTCGATTGATTTGGATTTTTTGACTTTATAAATTTTTATAAGAGAAAAAATATAATGATTATAGATTATACAAAAATGCTTCAGACCTCCACTGGGGGTCGACCCCTAGTGAGGTGGCGTGTCCGGATTGGGAAAAAAAAAACTGTTTTATTTATTTATTTATTTTTTTTTGAGTTTCAATCAGTGGGGGCTCGCCACCTCACTAGGGGTCTGAATCACAGTTTTTATATGATATTTTATCTTATTAACTATTTTTTTGTTACTTTATTTTTTTTAACCCCAAAATGATAGCTTAAGGAAGGCTGAGGTATACAAAATAAATTTGTACAAGATTTTAAGAATTTTAAAGTTAGAATAAAGTATTATTTAGAATATCCAAAGAAATTTTAAATTTATCGTTAGAATGATTAAAGTGATAATTTGGGCTGCATTTAGAGAGCCTCCCAAGCGCAATAATTTGCCTTTCGGAGTCCCTTTTGTAACTCCCCACGACAGACCGCCACAAAACATCTCTCTCCATTTGAGTAGCGAATGAATGAGAGGGCACACTAGTATATACCTGGTTGTGGCGTTACTTGTCCTCGGAGCTTTGACGTCTATCAATGGCGGCGAGCTTTCAGACTGGAAGCTCTCTGGCATCATAATCCCTGGCTTCGCTTCCACTCAGCTCAGAGCCTGGTCTATCTTGGATTGTCCCTACTCTCCTCTCGATTTCAATCCTCTTGATTTGGTCTGGCTCGACACCACCAAAGTAATCAAACTTTCATTCTTTATCATAATACAATCGTCTCATACCAATTCTCGATCCATGTACTCCGTTTCTTACGTTTTTTTTCTTTGTTTTCTATACCGATTTGTCTGTCTAATGCTGATATTCTGAGAACTACGTGCTTGCTTGTACGTGATAAGCATATATGTGTGTAGATATATAGTTGTTTCTCGACCATGCCTTGTACTTTGGAGGCCTTTCTTTGTGAAATGCCAAGTTACTCATACTGTTAGTTCGAGATTTGTCCACTTCCTGTTTATTAGCCGGTTAAGTCCAATTGGGTTTGAGTTGGATAACTAAAATAATTTCTAATTGAGCCCTAAATCCGAACAATTTATTTTTGATTAAAAGTTTATGTCTGTACATTTGACTTTTGTTCACAAATGGTGTGTACGGAGATTTTTATGGTGTGCGAATAGAATTTCCTTTTCTAATATGGTATGAGAGTTAGGTCTTGGGTGGCTCCTTGCCAAGTGTTCATCCCCCCTTGCCAAGCGTTCATCCCAAGTCCGCTTCTCCCATCTCTTATCTTCTACCTACTCCACACGTGCAGGGAAAGTTAGAGATTTGTCCTATAATTATACTACAATTATACAACTGTAACTATTTTGCTATATTTTACTCTGATCACTGTGAGTCAATTGTTATGACCTTAATTCTACTGATTGTCAATTTGAAAACCCCGTGATGGAGGGTAGAGCTCTCTTCGCATACTAGTGGTTTTGGGTTGTACCAGTTTCTATTTTAATTTTCATATTATGAAGTTGACATCCTAGAAAGAAATTGAATATTGCATTCTTAATTGGGCTGTGTTGTGTTGTCCATTCAATTTATTCGACTAATATAAATTAGCCCATCGTATCTTCCCTAAGCAAGTGGTCATTCTTTCTTAGACAACTATTTTATATTCCATGTGCTGTTTGTTCAATGTGACTGTTGGTTTTTAGAAGTTAAAAGGTTTAAATGTATTATTTTTTCTTAATATTATGAATGATCGAAGAAGATTTACATCTGTAATGTAGCTTCTTTCTGCTGTCAACTGCTGGCTAAAGTGCATGATTCTAGACCCTTACAATCAAACAGACCATCCTGAATGCAAGTCCCGCCCTGATAGTGGTCTTTCTGCAATCACAGAGCTCGATCCAGGTTACATAACAGGTATTAATGTTCTTATTTTGCAATCACAGAGCTTGATGTTTTTGGTATTTTTTAGTGTAGGCTTTCAATATGATTGGCAGTTGCACAAAATATTTAAGATGCGTATCTACCTTATTTGGCGAATGTCATAATTAGCTTGGTTTCTTGGTTTATTTGATTATGCATGGTCTTCAGGTCCTCTTTCTTCAGTGTGGAAAGAATGGATCAAATGGTGCATTGAGTTTGGTATTGAGGCTAATGCAATCCTTGCTGTTCCATATGATTGGAGATTGTCACCATCAAAGCTTGAGGAGCGAGATCTTTACTTTCACAAACTAAAGTTTGTATACATTTTATTGTTTCTTGTGTATTCTTCTTTTACATTTACTTGCTATGATGCACATTTCTTGATAGATTGTTCTTGCACTACTTAATGCTTCAGAGCCACTTAAGAATAAGGCTGGAAATCCAAAATAATTATTTTATCACCATCAAATCTTGAGGAGGGAGACATGCTTTTGCAAGCTATACTTTGCATAGCTTACCTCCTGTGCATTTTACTTTTACTAGCAACATTTCTTGGTAGCCTAACCTGATCTCATTCCAGGACAGTTTGGTTTCACAACTATTTTTGTATGCAGTTCTTAAATAAATTTGAAGCCTCAAAACAAAAGAGGCCTAATGATTAGCATCTCATACATATGCTTGAATGCAGTGAGATTACTAGCCTAGAGTGATAATGCAGACGCTGATCTGTATTGGTGGTATGTTAAATTTAGTCAGTTATTGCCTATACCCTCTTTGGACTTTGAAAATTGATAAAATTAGCAAATAATCCACAGTCAAGCAGTTTCCAGTTGTTTCTTTTGGCTTTGATCAGCAGCGGTCTTGCTTGTCTGCCCTTTGTTTACCTTCACTTGTACAAATGATTAGTTTTTATTTACAGACAGTGTTGCTTATTTGCTTTTGCGTTTAGGCCTTTTCATCTTTTGGTTTTGCAGGCTGACTTTTGAAACTGCTCTTAAACTTCGTGGTGGCCCCTCAATTGTTTTCGCTCATTCATTGGGTAACAATGTCTTCCGCTACTTCTTGGAGTGGTTGAAGCTGGAAATTGCACCCAAACAATATATTGAGTGGCTAGACAAACACATTCATGCATATTTTGCTGTTGGTATGCCTGCACTCCTTTAAAGTTAGATAATGATATACAAACATAATTTTTTTTTTTTTTTTTTGGGTACAGAATGATGTGGTTGAATTGGGCTTTTCATATCAAAACAAAACACCTATGAAGATGGCTCTTAATTTAAAAAATGCATCGTTGCATCATCCTTGATGCATTTTCTGCATAACTTTTCTATAAGAATGGGCTTTTCGTTAAATGTAATAGTAGTTTCAAAATATATTTATCTGCAATTTAATTTAACTTGTTATTTCTAATCTGTATTTGATATCAGGAGCCCCTCATCTTGGTTCAGTTGAGACAATAAAAGCAACGCTTTCTGGATACACATCTGGTCTTCCTGTGTCTGAGGTTACAATATTTGTCTTCTTAATTTTGTTGCCAACATATACTTTTCCTAACCTTTCCCCCCCTTCATTTCCATTTAAATGTAATCTTAACCATAATTGCTGCTTTGGAGAAGCATTTAACTTTTTTGATAATTAGTTCTAAAAGACCACACTTTCTGATAGTGAATTGATCTATCTAATTTACATTAGCTTGTTGGAGTGCTTCAGGATCTGATTATGGTACCTTTTGCTATAGATGCCTGTATTAGTATGTTTATCATATGTTTTGGCATCCAGGGAACTGCTCGTTTGATGTTCAATTCATTTGGCTCTTCAATATGGATGATGCCATTTTCGAAGTATTGTAGGACAGATAGTGCATACTGGAAGCATTTTTCTGATGGGAGCAAAAAGAGTCATCACGCATACAAGTGTGATGAACGTGAATATCAGTCAAACTATTCTGGATGGCCAACAAATGTTGTCAATGTTGAAATCCCATCAGTGCAAGGTGAGACTTCAGTGCCATGTGCATTTCTTGTGGCTACAATGATTTCACCATGCTCATAGGCTCTATTTATGTCTTACATTATCAGGAGTTGATGCTTATCCATCAATCATGGAAGTATGTCAGGCAAATATGTCTATGGGATGCGGATTACCAACTCAGTTATCCTTTTCTGCTCATGAAGTATCGGACGGGACCTTTTTCAAAGCAATAGAAGATTATGATCCTGATAGCAAAAGACTCTTGCACCAATTGTACAAGTGAGTATTTAGTAGTTGCTATGCTACACATAATATTTTGCTTACATTTACAAACTGTCTTAACACAGAATGCAATAATAACACAATGCAAGTCTTGAAAGTTGAAACTACTCATTAACCTTCTGAACTTCTTTCTTTCTGAAACACGAATCTAGTGTTGTATTTTATAAATTATTTGAAATAACATAACTTTCAGAGGTTGGCAGTATCACTTCTGTCTGTGGCCCTGTCAAACTGCTCGAGTGTCCTGTGATGGTTTAACTTAACTCAATTCAACAAGCCTTTGACCCAACTACCTGGGGTCAGCAGCCTTGGCAGCCTCCTGCAGTGCCATAACATCGAGAAAAATCATATTGTAATACTGAAGTAAATTTTCTTAATATTGATACCAGCTTTGTTGAAACTCTGTCTGTCCCCTAGATACTTGTCACAACAAGAAACAGTAGAAATTTTAGTCTCAACATCCTTTTTTTTCCTTCTCTCTCTCCTGTAATTTTCTTTTATACATGGGTGTGTGTGTCCATGTAGCAACAGAAACATTATACATGATGCTTTCTGAGTTTGGGAGCAATTTATGATTATAAACACATCAAAATAACTTATGATGTTGGTCTAAGTCCTTTTGCTGAGTATGTAAATGTTGAAGGATGGAATTTCTAGAAGTCATGGCGCTGCGACTGAAGTGCAAAATATAAATTTTTCATGGAAAGCTTGTTCAGTCAATGCATTTTAGTCAAGTTCCATGTTTCTTAGCACATAAATTTTCAACTGTTTATTTGGTAATTGTGACCACTTTCTGTGTGGGGTAGTTCAGAATGGAATGGACTAATTGTTTGGATTGAAGTTGAGACCATTTATTAATTGGGCTCAATAAGTTCTTGATTTGATTGGTGTCAGTTTCAGATAAACTTGCTGACTTTGCTCTCAACGTTCTTATGTTTCAGTTCGTATCATGGTGATCCAGTTCTAAATCCACTGGTGCCATGGGATAGACCGCCTTTAAAGAACATATTTTGTATATATGGAATAGATTTGAAAACCGAGGTATGTCCATATTTTACTAGTGAACTTTGCCTACAAATTTCCATGGCTAACCAATAATGTGCCTGTTTGGCAGAAATTATTATGACTTATTTTTTTTTTTTTTATTTAAATTATTTTTGATGTTTTGATTTGTTTTATTTAGCTTTATAGCTTATAGCTTTGTGGAAGTCGGAAATCAAATGATTCTTCTTTTTGCTGCTGAGAGAATTTAAGAAAAAAAAAAAAAAAAATGAAGTTATAATATATAATAATTTTAGGCATTGTTTAAGCTATAAGCACTTTCACACACAGCACCAACTAATAAATACTTATAGATTCCTTTGTTTTCTAACTGTTGTTTTGGTTGGATATGACAAGTTTCAAATGTAATTCTTTTGTGCTGGCATCATAGCATTTATGTTTATTTTTTGTTTTATAGGTATAATGAGGCTCATTGATCTCTAGAATCTAGCCAGCATTAATTTCAATGTTGTTTAACCGCAAGTTCCATTTTTATATTGAACTTATATTTGTCGGCTCCTCTAACCATAAATTATCGGGTTCTCTATGTCACTGCGGGCATAAAGCTTCATCTCGATCTCTATCCAACTTCATCATTTTGGTTTGTAGATTATAGCAACATTCCGTTAAATTCATAACAACCATTTCTACTTCTCATTATTATTATAGACTATAGTTACAAATATATTTTTTTTGCATTTTTGAATGTACCATGGCTAGCGGTTTGTCTATCCCATTCTGCATTTAACTGGTAACCATGTTGCGATGAATGATAGTTTGGCTTCTTTTCAATGGCAAAACAGGTTGGTTACTATTTTGCACCAAGTGGCAAGCCTTACCCAGATAACTGGATCATAACTGATGTCATATATGAGATTGAAGGATCTTTATACTCCAGGTAACTGTCATTTCCCTGATCAATGATCATATTGGACATTGAACAGTGTAATTTTCACTGGAATCTAATGGATTGGACTTGTAAGAAGTTTGTATTAAATGATGATACTTCACGAACAAATGTTGACCGCACAGTAACTAGTTTTGTGTATCACTAGATCTTCAGCATATGATTATATGATTGGTTTGCAAACCTTGGTTTTGGACACATGAGGTTGTATGAATTATAAATATTTCATTTGCAATTTATCTGGTCTTCTTGGACAAGTGGTGTTGGCTCCACTTTTGATGTATCCACCAGTAAATCCTGCACAATAAAAACCAGAAAAGATTTTTATGTTAATGTGTGTAAATGGATACTTCTTTTAATTAAAACATTTTATCTATAATAACAATACCCTTTTCGTATAACTTTTTCTGCACTCAAGGACATGATTTTGCATACCTTTTTCCCCCCTTGTCAGGATGTACAGCAGCACGCGAAACATTTCATATCATGTTTTTTGGTAGCAGTTTTTTGTTTGCTGTGTTCATAAGGCACTGTCTCAATCACTCAAAAGGTTCCAGACTATAAATTCATACAAATGTTATTTCCATTCTTGTAGGTCAGGGAATTTGGTTGAAGGGAACCCAGGAGCTGTTAGTGGGGACGAAACGGTACATATAAATGGATGTTCTAGTATAGAATACTTTGATATGTTTCTGCTTCAAATATCTCCACTTTGAAGTACTCGTAATTTTTGCTTAAATGATGGAGGGAGATTCATTTACAGGCACCATACCATTCCCTCTCTTGGTGCAAGACTTGGCTGGGACCAAAAGTGAACATCACAAGGGCTCCTCAGGTACTCCTAATCAGTGTGTATAATGAAAAATTGCCACTTTTCCCTTAATTTTTAATTTCACACCAATACAAGTTTCATTCTTGGTTTATTTTTGTTCATTTATTTTGCATTATTCATTAGCAATATTGAATGAAATCATACCTTTGTATTTGAAAATAAGATAATCTATTTACTGAGAAAATATTTGATAAAAAGTGTAACATATTTCTGTTATGTGCCTTGAATGACTGGGCAATGCCAATGTGTGAACTGGTTTAACGGTAAGGCTTGCCATTAGCATCCCTGGTGTCACAGGTGTGAGTCACAGAAACAACCTCTCCAGAAATGTGGGTAAAGCTGGTTACACCTTGCCCTCCCCAGACCGTGCATTAGTTGTAGCTTCATGCATTGGGTTGCCCAATACCAATCAATGTGCACTTTTTCATGAATTGGTAAATTTTGTGCCATGACATCATATTCTGCTCTATTATCATAATAAATGTGGATGCTGAAAAATTGCGTCTTCTCTTTTCTCAATGGATCAAATGATATTATTTGTTTATATGTTTATTTACTGCTGCTGATCAGATGATATTCTCTCCATGCATATTTTCCAAATTGGATAACCATTGTTCAAGTCACATAATACCTAGATCCTCTTCATCTATTTTCTTAGCCGATTTGATTTCCATCTCTTAGCATATAGGGAAAATCATCATCTCGACCATTCTTATTGGTCTTTGGTTCTTTCTTTTCTTTTATATGAATCTATTGATAAGCAAACCCAAAGTATCATTTTGAAGAACAAATATTGTGTTTGGTCTATTTTTTGCTTGCATGTAATCCGTGTTTGTTTTGTTTATGATCCTTGTTTTAACTCCATGAAATGGTACTTTGGTGCTTGTTTGATAAGGGATTGCATGGATGAAGCAGCGTGCATTGGGGTGGCTTGCATGCCTCCCATAGATTGAGATGGTTTGGTCCTAGGAAGCATAGATATGAATACGACACGATACGGATATGGTGATACGATGAAACATAAAAAAATAAGATACCGGTACGGCTAAAATACGTTTATGAAATATATATATTTTAAAATTATTAATAGTGAGTTACACATAAGCTAAAGAACGCTGAGAAACCACAATGTAATTTTATAATGCAAAATACTAACCTTTAAGAATTTTGTATTAATTTAAGCTAGTAGCTTGTTTACTTTTAAAATTTTTAATAGGTCTTGCAAAGATTTCATTTCAATATCAAGTTTAATATATTTATATTACAATAGTAGAACAATTCACAACTTGTCCTTATGCTTTTTTCTTTGACACTAGTGAAAAACATTGTATTCAAGTTTACTTGCTTATTTATTTATTGATATTTAATTTTACCATTGTTATATTCTCTTGTTAATTCTTACTGTCTATGTAGTTATAGAGGATATGCATGAAATAATTAGGATACATCAATTTGATAAATTCTATTATTTAACTCATTATGCTCTTCTTATTGAAGAACTTAACAAAGTATTAGAAAAATATTCTTATATTTATACTTGCAATTATATTATATTAAAAAATGTTATAATTCTAATTTCATAAAACAAGTAAACATGACTTGGAGAATCCGATATTTCAAAATTAAGTATTCGATACTTCAAAATTAATGAAAAAATAATTAAGAAGTATCCGATACTTTTAATAAATATCCGATACGTATCCGCGAGTATCCAAGGAGTATCAGTATCCGATACGGATACGTCACCCTATTTGAAGTATCCGTGCTTCATAAGTTTGGTCATATACAACGGAAACCAACAAGGTAGTAGTAAAGAGATGTGATACATTGACGGTAGGCGGAAGTATTAGAGGAAGGCACTGACCTAGATTGATGTGGGCTAGTGTAGTAAATAGATATATGAATCTCCTTAATTTGACTAATCAAATGGCCGTTGATAGAGTCGAGTAGAAAAGAAGGATTCATGTAGCTGATCCCATTTGATTGGACTTAAGGCTTGGTTTGGTTTAATCTATGCGGGACAAGTTCTTTCTCGGACCTTGGGCTTCCACACTGGATGAATTAATTTAGCAGGGGAAAAAAGTGAGCCTAAGCAACACTTTGTGTAGTACTATTCTTACTAATACATTTTAGTTTTCACACTTCATTTCTGGTTTGTTTTGGGAATTAGCTATTTTAGTTGGTTTTTTGCCTTTTTATGAAAATTCATGCAGAAAAGTAGAGAGAAGAGTTGACTTTTTGGCTTTTTGGCTTTTTTAGTAGGTTGCCAAACTTGCCCTCTGTTCATGATCTCATAGAGCATCATATACAATGTCTCACACTGATTCTTCACTAAAACTTTCGGGTTCATATATGTTGGTTGGTTCATAATCACTGGCCCTGTTTGGCAGAACTTATTTGCAGCTTATTTAGCTTAAATTTTGAAATTTCATGCTTAAGCAGCTGTACTTTGAAAAGTAATGGTGTTTTGATTAAACATTTAGGTTTTCTACTTATTTGTTTTTTCAACTCAAAATAAGCTCAAAATGCCAGCTTTTTAAAGTTGGGTTTAAGATTTTTTTTAAGCTGCAAAGAAGTTTTGCCAACTGGGCATTATACCATGCCACTGATGCTATCCACCACATGCCACACATTTGCCCTAACTTGGGACTGAGGTTGGCTAATATAAATGCTTTTATTTATTTGTTAAATTCCAATCCCAGACAGGATTTATTATTTTCATCTGTGTCTCCCCTACTCCAATTTTTTAAAATCTCATACCCATATCAACAAGGGAAGTTGGAGGCAGCTACTTGTATAGCAGGTCAAGTTGCTGCCTATCTATGCTTTCGTAAGTACCAGCTGTGTGCGTGAAGCACACTAGTGGTGGCATGGCAACATTTATCAATCATCTGCAGCTAAACCTTCAAAATTTCCCGAAGTAGAAAATTATGGTAACATCATATATTATTACTACTACTACAATTCTTAAAAACTCACATACAAGAGAGAAATGACAGAAATTGTGCATAATGACCTCTGATATTCCTACCACTCCCAATCTAAGGCAATAAGCCATAGTCTTTTATTTTGTCCCACTATTTGCTCAGCTGATTAAATGATCTAAGGCTTGTAATTCCACAGGGCATCATTTAGCCCTAGTTCTAACCTTTGTTTAAGGCTCCATTCTCTATAAGAAAAGGAATTTCTTTGTATATGACAGAAATAGTTGAAGTCACTTCAATGAAATTGTAGTTTTCTGTCCCTCCTTTCTGCATTTTGTCAGGACTGAACTGCACAAATATGGTTATTTGAATGATCAATTTTTCTTAACTTCCATCTGTATTTCCTTCTAAAATGCAGCTCTTTTTCTATTTGATGGATTATTTTAAACTTTGTTCTGGCATTGTTCAATAATTATGCATATTCTGTCCTCTCATTGGTCATAGATTTGAAAATAAGGGGTTGGAATTGATGTCTCATGTTGCATCTTCACTACTGAAGACAATGAGTAGCTGATGCCTGCTGCATTTATGCCAAAACATGTTACTAAGGAAAATATGTTTGTGACCCCTAAAAAGCCTCCCCTAATTTGACTCATAATGACATGGCATGCTATGTGTCAACTTTTGATTTGCCCCAAACTCAACCATAGAAGAACCAACTCCCTTGTCACGTTATTATGGGTGCATTTGAGGATTTGAATTGTGGGTCTCTATCATTTCTATGTTACTCAGTTTCTTAATTGAAAGATATATTCTTTTCTTTGATTCTTTGCTATGTTGATAATTTCAGTCCGAGCATGATGGGTCAGATGTACAAGTGCACCTGAATGTTGAACATCATTATGAAGCAGATGTAATTCCCAACATGACAAGGTCACCTAAGGTAAAGTACATAACCTATTATGAAGACTCTGACAGTCTTCCTGGAAAGAGAACAGCAGTTTGGGAGCTTGACAAGGGTATGTAAAATGTCTTACAAATCACGTTAACTGTTGTATGCAATTTTGGACAACAGTGGCTTCAAAGGATTTCAGGCTCAGTAAATACTTACACTTGGCTTAAAGGAAACGCTTAGCTGAGAATGAGTGAAAATTCTCTGTTATAAAATGTCTGGGTTTGCAATATTAGACTTTTCATTGTTTTATTTTATCTAATATCTAATATGTTATTTGTTAATAGAAAGTAGATGTATCTAGCAATCAATTATACACTTCACGCATATTTATCTGTTCACATGTATTGTACGTATCATTTCCCTTAAACAGGATGAATGAACCTTATAGCCAAATAAATGAGTTTTTGGTTTGTGCTCCAAGGGTAGTAAAATAGTAAGAAAAAACTATGGCTACATCTCAAGGTCACGGGTTGTGGAAAGCAAGTTTTGCATTTTAAGGTCAGATTCAACAAAAAAAATATGAAATAATCTTTGCTGAAATAACATTAGCTCACTTAAATTCCACAAGAACATGAAGTACAATTTATGCTGATATTCCCTTAGCATAGTGAAAAAATGTTGTAAAAGCGTCTCTCTCTTCCTTTCATCTGAGTAATAGCATTACAGATTATGCCACAGCCCACAAACATTTGACCATATTATAGTTTCCTCACAATTTTAAACATTAGGAAAGAACTAAGACCCATATAAATAGATCTAGTTCTTTTCTTACTCTAGTTTGTTTCTTCTCTTTATCAATCATAATGGCACTTTAAAATTAGTTGGAACTGCTTTCATGTAGCAAATCACAGGCACATTGTTAGATCTCCAGTTCTAATGCGGGAATTGTGGCTTGAGATGTGGCATGATAGCCATCCTGATTCAAAATCAAAATTTGTTACAAAAGGTGGATCTCTTCTTTCTTAGTTCTTTTTGTTTCATTAAATTGTTTTACCTCTTAAATTTTACATGGAACAGCTAAGCGTGGACCTTTGAGGGAAGAGGACTGTTATTGGGATTATGGAAAAGCTCGTTGTGCATGGCCTGAGCATTGTGAATATAGGTATTTTTCTTACATGTTTTTTAATTATTCTTTCGAATATTGTGGTCATCAGTTTCCCTTATTGCATGATGTACAGATACGTTTTTGGAGATGTTCACCTTGGGCAGAGCTGTAGATTGAGGAATTCTTCAGCTGATCTCCTCTTGCATTACTTATAAAATCCGAGGTGCCTTTTGTTCTACTGGCTATATTGTGTGGGCTTTAAACTAGATTTTTGAGTGATCGAGGGTTCACTTATTGAAAAATAACCACAAAAAAAGAGAGGGAGGTTTTTTCTTGAAGGCATTTTGGCAAAATTTCATACTCTTCTGGAGTGTTGGGGAAAGAAATAAGTTAAAGAAACTTGTAAATGTAGTAGAGGCTAGTTGTCTGTTTATTTGTGAAGTATAGGAAGATGATAGCTGAACGTGATCATTCTATCAACTTTTGAAACAATCAAAGTTTTGGGGAAAGATTTTGAAAAACTGGGTGTGGATGGAATTTGCCATCATGTCCTTTAGAATGCTCTATGTATTTCTCACTTGAAGGAAAATGACAGATTGAAGTAGCAGACCTAGTAAGAAATACAAGAGGGTGTATCCATTTTGGCCAGTGAGCTCATAGACTATGTATTGTTTTCAAAAGTTGGGATTCAACTACCTATTTTTAAAAACCATGTTATGGAACCTTTCCCAGAATTCATTAGTTTACATGTGTTTTTGATTGGGACCAATCCTTCTTTATTTCTGCTTTCTCAGGACTCTTCAGATGTTTCTTCAAGAGCTGGCATCTCACCACCATTTTGTTTCCATAGTTGCAGACATGCTGCATAGTGCCAATTGGAGGCACATGTGACGAATGTACACATATAGCTTCTCATTATCCTTATATTATATGCTCTATGGTAGAGGTGTTTTTATTATTATATTTTTTCTTTTTTTTAATTTCTGACATGCATAACTTGAATGCTGTATTGCAGTGTAAAGATCCTCACTTCTGAAAGTAAATGGCTATGATGTGCTTTGAAGTATTCACTCTACATGTAAGCAGGTGACGTTTTGCAAAAATTGCAGGTTGCCGAAAAAAGGTCTCTTTTTAGTGTAAAGTAGAAGTTTGGGTGTATTTATACATCCCACGAAAAGGAACTTTTACGATGTAATCGTCTAACATTTGAAATTTGTAAGATTCATTCTTGGAAGCATTTGAACAAGTCTACCTAGTTGCATAATATGACACAATTTCTAATTTCAACCTTTTCATTTCATTTGTGGTTATATTTTCGACTGATGGATCATTTAGATGCCAATACAATTATTAAGTTTTATGTAGATCAAGCTTTGGGATTGGAATAAGTTCTAACAGCAGATCACGAAATCTTGGTGATCTTCTTTACGTGGGTGTTTGGTATTTGCTTGTTTCGTTTTTAGTGAACTTTTTTTAAAAACTTTTCAAAATATTTTAAGTTTTTGAGTTCTACTTGACTAGATGAATAAAAAAAGAAAAAAAAAATGAAAAAAAGGTCTAGAAAAAACCAAAAAATAAAAAGGTGAAAACAGTTAATTGTTTTTGACTTTTTAGATTAGTCTAGTTTTTTTGACATAATTTTGAAAAAAAATCACTAAAAACCAAAGTTTAGAAAAAAAAAATGTGACTTGTTTAGATCTTCCCAAAACCACCCAAAATTTTCACCTTCCAAAGTGATCCCAATTACCTTTTTCTTTTATTTATTTAGTTTATTTTTTTAAGGAATAATTACCTCTTTCCCTTGTATGCCAACAAACAAGTTACAAAAGTAAGAAGACAAAGCAGGAGACATTTATTTTTATTGCTTTTCCATCAAAAAAACAAATATGTGATCACAATATATGTGGGACAGCGGGGGAGAGAGAAAGGGGGCTCATTTGAGCACAAAGTTAATAAGCGTTAGAGACAAAGGATTTCTAAATAAAAGCCGGTCATCTAAAGTTTTCAACTGGGGCAGTCTCTTCAAGAGTGCTGGCGGCCTCAAAACACTCTGCTGCTTCCATTGCTGATGCAGGGCCCTCGTCTTTGTAAAGCAGGCCTAGGTTATACCAAGCAGAAGCATTCATTTTGTCGAGCCGTAGTGCTTCTGTCAGAAAGCTTCTGACAACAGCCGGTGAATAGCCACCAAGTTGTCTGAGAACCACAGCCATTGAGACCAGACTTGGGACATGGGTGGGATCAACATCTAAAGCTTGCCTAAATGCTTTAAGAGCTTCTTCGTAGAGGCCCTTTGCTTGATGAAGCAAACCTGTAAAACTCCCAAAGTTTTAAATCACATTATTTCAGAGTTGGTTTCAACTACTAATCACAGTTCACTACCAGAATTTCCTGAAAACTGGAAATGGTATAAAGACATTTCATATGAGATAAGAAGTATTTGAATGTACCAATGACGTGCCATCTAGAAGCAGAGTGATGACAGATTGCATTGGATTTGGACAGACAAATCTCAGCGTCGTGCCACTGTGACAAGCTTATGTAGACACGAGCCAGATCATGCCAAGTTTCCACTTCCAAAGTCCTATCACGGTTTCCATTTCCCTGTCAAGATTAATACAAGCAATGGTCAAATCCTCCCCAAAATATCAATCACATTGAATTGCTGAAACTAATGTTTAGGGCACAGATTTCTGAGTTAAAAATGCTAAAAAAATAATTAAATTCCATTCTTTAATATTCTGATTAATATTTCTGATCAATTATGAGCAAAATAATTGTGCTGTTGACAGGAAAGCTAGTTATAATTGAGCAAATGAAAGGAAAAACCTCCCAATGGACGTACCTTGAAATGCTTCCTCCCAGATCCAAAGCTTTTATTCTGGATTTGAAGAACAGCAAGAAGCTGAGTGTATGTTTCAATGGCATTCTTCAACTGGCCCTGAGCAATCTGGAGTTTAGCTTTGGTTCGCAACAATTCTCCCTGATCCCATTTCCCAGTTTGATCTAGAGCAGCGTTTATGATAGTTTCAGCATCCAAAAATCGTTTTTGTGCAGATAACACCCGAGCCAACAGTACCCACCATTTTAGATTAGACCCACCTTCCAATTTCAGCAAGTGCTTAGCATAATAAAGTGCAGCATCCAACTTCCTCAGCTCAGCATTTTCCAGGCTGAGATGGTAAATGATATTGGGGTCTCTCATTCTTGTCATTTTCCCAGCATTTTCCAGGGATTGAAGTGCCTCAGATCGTCTCTTGACCTTCTCAGCATCGGACAGAACAGATTTAGAATGGGCTGAGAGTGAGATTCCCAATAAACAATTGGCAACACCTACCATCTGATCACAACTGCCCTGCAAGTTTTCAAGGGCTCTGCGGGCAAAACTTATCCCCTCTTCTGCATACTTGGGGTTTTCCCCACAAATCTTTGAAGCCATTAGTAAAGCCGGAATACAATTTGGATCCTCTCTGCTATTCAGCAATTTTGTCAGCAAATTTAAAGCAGTCAAGTCCTCACCGGCTCCATAATAACAGAGAGCTAGCATGAGATAAGTTTCTTTTCGATCCATAATTCCAGGAAGCAATTCTTCTACTTGATTAGCTAATACCCTTAGTTCCCCTGAGATAGATAGAGCATATGAAAGGTGATCTACAATTGATGGGTCCCAATCAATTCTCCTGAGAGAAACTTTTCTTAATAGAATCATGAGCAGAAGAATAGCCTCTTCTATATTGTTTCTGGGTACAAATGAACTGTCCATTTGGGAACGAAGGTTTGGGGGGCCAGCTTCACCTCCACTGTACAAAAGATAAATGGCAAACTCTTTTTGAATCTTTGCTGTAGTTTCCACTTCAAGGTTCCAATTATAAAGAAGGGCCCGCCGGTATGACAAGATTGCATCACGAGGAGAATCAGCCAGTTTCCATAATTCAGGAAGGAACTCTACTGCCTTGTTCAGAGTCTCCTGCAATTTACAGTCAGTACCAGAGTTTTCAGGAAAGCCATCTGGCAATGAAGATTCAATAATGTCCAGAATAACTTTGCATGATTGAGCAGCTTCTGCAAAAATTATTAGAAACATACATTAGTCAAATAATTGCACTTTCATAACTGCTTATTGTTGGTAAATCCTTTTTCCTCCCCTTATCACCTATACACGCGCGTGTGCATATGCCTGCATCACACACATTTACATGAAAACAATAGCTACGACAAAACCATCAGAAAATAACCAACAATCCATCAGTTTCATACACAAAAAGTTGTGCAAGTACTGTGTCAATCTAAAGTAAAAGCTTCAATAGGAAGAGGTGTATAATTTATTAGAAAAAAGTAAAATCTTCACTAGGAAGGGGTGAGCGGCTTGGAAAGTTATAACCTATTGTAATTAATATAAAGTTTCCAGAGGGAGAAACAACTTTCTACTGTCTGAACATTGTTTTCAAACTAGTAACTGAGCATATAATTATGGCTAACCCTATATTAAACTGCCAGAAATAGTAAGCAATAACTAAATAACAGGTTAACTAACTGCCATGACAAGCCACCAACGTAAAGAAGGATAGTGTGCGGCTCTTATAAGTTGGGGGCAGAATAGAGTCAGTCTTGTATTACTGTTGACCTCACTCTAGTGTTTGGAAACATGACGTTCATGTGATTTATTCATGAGTAAAATAATGACAAAAAGAAAGGACACAGCGGATTATTATCAACCAACATTTGCTAAGTTATGGAAATTTGCTTGCCTTCTTCAATTAACTTCCACAAAGTACCACGACTTTTCAGAGTTAAACAACTTTAACATAATATCTAAAAAAGAAGGTTACTCCAAAGGACACCTTCCAAGAAATGATATTTAAGTCTTTAACCGGGTGAAGGAATTCAAAACCAGAAAACAGCGATAGCATAATAAAGAGTAGAGGAGAAAGCAAGAAAAAAAAACACATGCAACCATAACATACTACAAAATATGACATCAAATCTGTCCATTAGCATAAGAAATTACCTTTATACCTCCCAAGAGCTTGAAACGACTTTGCTTTGAGATAGACTGATTCCAGGAGTAAACTAACAGCATGTATAGACATGGCATCATTTTGTGAATCTCTTTTGTGACACTTTCCTCTTCTAGCAAGGGCAAGTCTCATATTTGGAGTCACTGCAGCAATATCTATACCTTCAAATACATGTAAAGCAGCTTCTATGTTTCCCTTTTGGTATTCATATCTTCCTAACAATGCCCTTGCTTCCTGGAAAATCATGAATCCTTAAGTCTAAAAAAATGACAATGAACCCTTGTTTTATGGCTTTTAATTGAGAGGATTAACATATTAAAAACATGAGTACGGGTAAATCAAGAATGTTCATTGGATTAGTGCAAAAACAAGAAGAAATGCATAACAATGCATAAAAGAGAGGTAAAGGTAACACTAGCAAAGGTAGCCCAATACAATTGGCAGCACCTTGTCTTACCCTATACTTGTGGCTTGTGGGTAGTTGTAGGTAAAGGTTAGGCATTTGATCGAGTTTTGAGCTTTATTGTATATCCTACTTTTTTTTTTTGGTTATCATACAGCGTGCTTACCAAAACACAAGGTAAGACCAATCAAGAATATAACATAGTCTGCTTCAAAAATTAAAGTAGATCAATGCTTGTAAAAGAAAAAGATTCAAAATTAGAATCTTAGAGAAACCAACCTCGTAATTCAAACAACCACCCTCCCGCAGAGAGGATTCAGCTTCTTTGATATTGTCAGTATCTAGTTTCTGTTCAATTTCATCAACATGAGACAAATACCCACTGATTGAATAATCTTTCTTTGCCAGGGATTCAGATGCCGGAGCCATTTCATCTACTCCTAATTGTTCTCCTGAGCAAAGGCACTTCATGATCTTCCCCAACCTCAGCCTTATTCTCTTGCACCTCTGCTCTTTGATCAAATTATTACTCCTCATATTGTTTCACCTCACTCGTAATTCTTTAACCACCAAATGCACAACAACAACAACAATAATAAAATCAGAATCTTCATGATAAAAAATAAGGCAAGCCCCACTAGTAAAGGAAAATCCTAGTTCAATATATTACAACATTGCCACATGAAGCTATAACACAAATTCTAACTTCCAACTAAACTAAACCAAACCAAACCAATCCAAACTCTCTAGCACCATGGTGAAGGCCCATATAACACAAAAAAAATTGGTAAAAGAAAAAACAAATGCATATTAAAAAACGAAACATAACACAAAAAGAGATTTTTTTTAAAGTCCAAAACACTGTATTAGGTAGTCAAACTTCCAAATTAAAGCTGGAAAATAGAAATTTTATTCAGTATCCACAAAACCCATTTCGAAATTAAATGTATCACCATATTTCATTCATCCTTGATGCTATATACCAATCATCACCCACACCAGCCAACACCCAAAACCACACTAGAAACATTCATACATGCCAATTGACAATTGCAAACCCTAGAAACTAATAAACTCAAATCATTATTATTAATATTATTAAACGGAACAACAATAAGGTTTTACATACCTTTTACAGTTCCAACAAGGAAGAAAGCAGAGGTGAAGAACCCACAACACATCCACATCAGTACCCATCTCTTTTCTCAATCAAAGCTTCATTTTTTTTCAAAAAAAAAGAAAAACTAGAAAAATACTTTGATCAATCGAGAATCCAAGAAAGAGTCAAGAACCTATCCTTTTCTTTCACTTTCTTTGCTTTTCTTTTCGAATGAATTTTTTTCCCTTCTCTTTTTCTTGTGAAAGATGCTCTGAATTTTGTGGGTTTTGTGTGTTGATGGGGTGAAAAATGGAAACACAGATTGGAATCTGGAATTGCAATCGTCAGAGAGAAGCTTTGGAATTTTTACCAAAGAAAAACACGAGTGCTAGAACATGGTGGGAATTGTAAACAGGGAAAATTCTGTTTTTGGAATTTACAATTCCTCTGCGGAATTTATCTGGTGAGTCGGGATCACCTGCCTCACGGTGTGCTCGTCCAATTACGTGTATTCAATTTTATTTATTTATTCTTTTTTATAAAAGTGATGATGTTTCAATCTATTTTGAAAAGGAAAAAAGATTTGGACCTCGAATTTTTCAGCCCCGAATCCCCCTAATGCCCAAAACGACGTCGTTTTGGGCATTAGGTTTTTTTTTTCCTTCTTCTTCTTCCATTTTCTACCGAACCGAGAGGAGAGAGAAGAGAGAGAGAAGAGAGGGTTCACACCGTCTCACCACGTCCGCCACCGCTGCCCAGCCGGTCGCCCGATCGCCGGCCTGATCGTCAAGACCACTTGCCGCCTCCCGCCCCACCTCCTGCCTCCTCCCACCGGTATGGCCTCCACTCACTACCTCCTCCTCCTCCCCCTCCCTCCTCCTCCTCCCCTCCCTCCTCCTCCTCCTCCGTCTTCTTCTTCGCTCATCTCATTGGAAAAAAAAAATAAAATTTTGGGATTCGGCCTCAATTCGAGGTCCGAATCAGAATCTTGAAAAGTTAGTTAAAAGTCAATTTTTTATTTTTTAAAGTTATACCGGCTTTCTATTTTTTTGTATATTTTTTAAAAAAAATTAACTTTTAACCTACTTCTCAAAATAAATCTTCTATTATTAAGCTTTGAGCAATAATTTGCAAAAAAATAATAATATGATAATAATTTATAGAATGGGATAAGACCTAATTATTTGTATTTGTCATTCTGAATAAAATGTTCATATATCTAGTATTTTGTTTTACATTTTGATCTCATTTGAAAGTATTTATGAGTCAATTTATTTAATTTATTTGATTAAATAAAATTGATTAATGGTATTTAGTTACAATTTTATATTCGGCACTGCTACGTAGCTCGAATATCACAGCTCGAATGGCTCAAAAATAATCTCTTACCGGTAAGAGATTATTTTCATAGGCAAAAAAATAATCTCTTACCGGTAAGAGATTATTTTCGAGCCATTCGTGTCACACTTTTTCGAGCTACGAGGAATTTCCCTTTTATATTATAGTTTACTTTTTGAGTAAAAAAATCTAAGCTATATTTTGTAGTCTTTTTAATTTCTTTGAAACTCGTAAATAAATATGTACAAAATAAATATTTCTTTGTTTTTTGCACCTTAATTATAACACTTGAGAATATCTTAAATATTTGCATCATAAAAAAAAATTACGTGGAAATTTATTTAACCAAATACGTTCAGTTTTTAATATATAGATTATAAAAAACTGCAAACATATTTTTATAAAATTTTAAATTAATAACATACAAAATTATAATTATAAAAATTAACTTAAATAATTTCAGTGAGTAGATATATGTCCACAGCATGTTCTAAAATCACTATATAACTCCCCGTACGTTTCAATTCAATTTGAGCTGGCGTTGAAAATGGCCATGGCTATATACACCTAACCAATATATATATAAATAAAAAATAAAAAACCTTCAAATAGAAGAAAAGTTGCTAATCTAAGAAACAAAAATACTTAGGTCTATCAATACAGAATATATATATATATATATTTTTAGTTTGTATTCAATTCAGAGTAACCTTTCAAAAAAAAAATTACTTTATTATAAATATTTTTAGGGAGTTTTTTTTGATAAATTCATTTTCTAAGAGTTTTATTCCATCCAACTCATATTCTTTTTGACTATTCCATTAGGTCATATTTGAGATAAGAAGACCAAAATACTCTTTTCATCTACTTATGTTCCATTTAGTTCACATTATTTTCTTATGTTTCAATAAGTCCTATGAGTGACATAATTACCAAAATACCCTTAATGTGAATGTTCATATCGTCAATGTGTAGGGGCCCAACCCATGTCGATCCTGTGGGTACCCGAAAAAATTCGAGTCAGGCCGGGGCGGGCCCGACCCGTTGACAATGTGAATATTCACATTGACATGTTAACATTCAAATTAATAGGAGTATAAAATTGGCCTACGTCCCATGGCGGCGTGAAACCCGCCCGCAGTCCATGGGCAGCCCGGGGCGGGCCTGGTCTAGCCCGTTGACAATGTGAATATTCACATTGACATGTTAACATTCACATTAATAAGAGTATAAAATTGGCCCATGCCCATGACCCAGCCTCGTTCACTTGTTGACAATGTGAATATTCACATTAACATGTTAACATTCACATTGATAGGGGTGTAAAATTAGCCCGCGTCTCGTGGCTGCCAAAAACCCGCCTATGGCCCGTGGGCAGCCCGGGGCGGTCCTGGCCAGGCCATTTTTTTAAATTTTTTTTTAATTTTTTCTACCAAAATTTTATTATATTCCACAAAAAAAGACACTAGGCTTCGGCGTGGGCCGGGTCTTGGACCGAGCCTTTAATGGGCCTTAACCGGGTCGATGGCCCGGGCGGGGCTTCAAAGTGATGGCCCAGGCTTTAGCCTGAGGTCTCGGACTAGGCTCGAGCCTGGGCCCAAACGAGCCTTTCCCGGGCTGGCCCACGGGCCAAAAAATTAGGCCTAGGCCATAATCTAGGGTCTCGGACATGCTCAGGCCCGGACCCAAACGAGCCTGTCCCGGGCCGTGGGCGAGCTTCCGGCAGCCCACGAGTCGCGGGCCAATTCTACATTTTTTATCAATGTGCATGTTAACATGTCAATGTGAATATTCACATTGTCAACGGGCTGGGCCGGGCCTACCCCGGGCCGCGAGCAAGCTTCGAGCAGTGGACAAATTTTACACTCCTATCAATGTTAATGTTAACATGTCAATGTGAATATTCACATTGTCACGTCGCCAGGGTCAAGCCGCCTCGAACCGGGTGTCAGCCAATTTTACATTCTTATCAATGTGAATGTTAACATGTCAATGTGAATATTCACATTGTCAACGGGCCGGGTCAGGTCCGCTCTAGGGCACTGGCCAATTTTATATTCTTATCAATGTGAATATTCATATTGTCAGCAATAAGTCGTAGCTCGCCTACCGTAGGTGTTTTGGGCGTACCATAAGGCGCGGGCTAATTTTACACTCCTATCAATGTGAATGTTAACATGTCAATGTAAATAATCACATTATCAACGAGCTGGGTACATTGTCAACGGGCCGGACCGGGCCCGTTCCCGGGCCGTCCATGGGCTGCGGGCGGGTTTCACGCCGCCACGAGACGCGAGCCAATTTTATACTCCTATTAATGTGAATGTTAACATATCAATGTGAATATTCACATTGTCAACGGGCCGGGCCCGCCCTGGCTCGCGGGGCGGGTTTCGGGCCGCCTACGGGCCAATTTTACATTCCTACCAATGTGAATTTTAAAATATGAATGTTCACATCATAAAATTGCTAACCGTTCAAAAAATATTTATAAGGGTATTAAAATTAAATATAAGGGCATAAGTGTCTAAGAAAATAGTGTAAATTAAGAAAAAGGATTTTATGGAATAAAACTATACATACATGAGACTAAACGGGTTAAAAAATTCCTTCATGGACTTCTTGAGTTAAAACACTTCTAAATGAGATTTATCAATAAAAATTTCATATTTTTATTGTATTAAAATTATCATTAATTTCAAGAGTTCTTGAATGTTTTTATATAACTTTGCATGATCTTTGAACTCTTCAATCCAAAATTAGAATCAGAGATAAACAAATCCCTTACTCATATTAAGAAAATAACAAATATCTATAGCATAAAATAATACTGATTATGTATAATAAAACTATTATAAAAAGTAATTTTACTCAAATTGTTTGATTTATATTTTATATGATTTATGTAGTTATAAACTTATTGATAAGAAAATTATTTGAAAGAAGTGGTGCAATGCAATGATGAGTAGGGGTAACCCAAGAGGTCGGTTAAGCGGTAAAGGATTGAGAATAAAATTTAAGATCTCAATTTTGAGTCACTGTAAGGGATTATTAGAGATTTACGTGACTATAATTTCAAGATTCAAGAATTAGTTGAGATACACATAAGTTAACTTGAATAATCAGTTATAAAAATTTTAAAAAAAATAAAAATTTGATGAGTGGGACAAATAATAATAATAGTGCTAGGTTTGGTAATTTTAGTTGACTAATGTCATCTTCCAACTTGCTTAGTGAGAAATACAGGATGAACCATTCCAAAAAGAGGATTAAGACCTTACAGTGTTGATGGGACATGAATATTACTGGACCAACAAATAAATAGGGAGTATAATTTTTTTTAGCAAATTATATTAATAGTCTCTATGATTTAAAGATTTGTATCATTTTACACCTATTTTAATAAGTAAATTAAAAGTCACTTCTTAATTTTTAACTCATTTCTCTCACAAAAAAATTTAAAAAATTTAAAAAGTAACTTTTAACCATTTTCTCAAAACATTCCTTATTTGATTTTTTAATTATAACACGTTTGATTTTAAATTTTGAATTTTGTTCTAAATAAGGACAATTAAAGATATTATTGTTCAATTTTAAGGGTAAAGTCATCAATTTGATAAAATATAAATTAATTTGACAGAAATAAATGTCAAAAAAATATTTTTAAAATTATTTCTACCCACTAAAGATAAAATTATGTAAAATTGATAAATCTTTTAGACATTTATTTTTTTTCCAAATTAATTTTTATTATATGTTTGGATGATGATCATTTAATGGGTAGTTGTTAGACTTTTAATGTGTAATCGATATATTTAATACATGAAATGTTTTTAGTTTTAGATTTTTTGATTTAATAGATTGGTTTAATAATGATATCAAAGTTGTCACTATATTTGACTTTTGAAAAAATATAAACTAATTTAATAAAAATAAAAACAATTACCCATTACATGATCATCATCTAAACATATAATAAAAATTAATTTGGTAATAAATAAATAAATAAATGTCTAAAAGATTTATCAATTTTACATAATTTTATCTTTTGTATAGCAATAATTTTTAAAAAATAAAAAATATTTTTTTGACATTTATTTTTGTCAAATTAGTTTATATTTTATTAAATTGACTAATTTGCTTTTGAAATTGAGTAGTTGTATATTCAATTGTCCATATTTGAAATAAAATTTAAAATTCAGAATAAAAAATGTCACTATTAAAAAGTCAAAAATTAAAATAACACAATATTCAAACTATAAAGACCGTTAATATAATTCGTCATAATTTTTTATAGAAAAATGCCCAAAATGCAATATCATTGGTGGTGTTCTCTCTCTCTCTCCCCACATACATATTTTTTAGAATAATGTTTGAGAGTCTGAAATTAGGGGCTTGAATTAGCTCAAAACTCAAAACGACGTCGTTTTGGGTTTTGATTTTTTTTTTTTTTTTTTCCGTCCTTTTCTTTTCTTCCTTTTCTTTCTTCTTCTTCGTTGAGTTGAACAGAGGCGAGAGAGAGAACACAGAGGCGAGAGAGACGTCGTTGCAGCTCGTCGGCCGTCGGCGTTCCAGCTTGTCGGCCGATCTCGCAGCTCGTCGCTTATTGGCATCGCAATCCCGCCTCCACCTCTGCCTCTGCTCGCTGCCGTCTCCGTCCGATTTTGTTAGCCCCTCTAGTCCAGTCCTCTTCCTCCTCCTCTTTCTTCTTCCCCCTAATTTCGAGCCAAATTCGAGCCCTTATATTCGGGCTCTGTACTATTACTGTATTTTTTATGGGACCATGTTTCCTTTTGTATTTTATGTTTATATTTGTTCCAGAAGAAAATTTTGGGGATGCAAATGGATAAAACTCAATAGAGAGCAAAAAAATTAAACTCCGAACATGACTAAAAAAAATTACTTAAAAATTGGTTTCAAATGAGCTTAACAATGGTTTGTCTTGCCAAGCGGGTAAAATATTACTTTTTGATTATTAATTTATTTTATGTCACATCATATTTCATTTTTTTTTGATTATTTAAAAAAAAAAAAAATCTCTACTTTTTTACATATTTTTAAAACAAAAGTCAAAAAAAAAAAAAAAAAAAAACAAGTATTTAACTAACTTCCCAAAACAAACCAATGAAATAGTGGTTAAATAATTATATTAAGGGCTAGTTTGGGAAGACTAAATAAGTGTACTTTTTGACTTTTTATGAAATATGGGTTGGGTTTGGGTTGGGTTCGAAGTGATGTGTTAGAGAGGTGATGTGACTTAAATAAGATTATGTGACTTAAATAGGATAGTGACTTTTTGACTTTTTGTCTTTTTTCAATTTTCCCAAACTAGGCCTAAATTTTAATCAAATCAAATAAAACATATACGTGGATTTATTTATCACTTTCTACAGAGACGACTCAAGCTTATTTGAGGCTTAAGGTGAAATTCGATTTTTTTAAATTAATTTTTTATATTGCATTTTGGTAATTTTTTTATTTTTTATTTTTGACTTTTTTTTATTTTTTATTTTTTATTATTTTTGACTGAGAATGGGAAAGGTATGTAAATGTAAATTGAATCTAACGAGTCTTTATGATTTGACAAAAAGCCTAAAATTATTGATGAAATGATATTCCTTTTTTATAATTTAAAATTTAACAATTTTTTTTATTGATTTACAAAGAATTTATTTATTACTTTTGTAATCTTTAAATTTTAATTTGACTATTATTTCTTAGATTTGGTTAACGAGTGTCCTAAGAGCATTGATTAATAATGTTTAAATTGATTATACATTACATGTTACACACACTCTTATACATTATGAATAAATATTTCAAATTTCTTATCAAGTTTCATTAGCCACTCATTAAGAAAGCTCTTATATCTTTTATGTGTATACATATTACATGGAGTATATAATAAGTGGAACTTTGTTATTTATTTATATATTTCAAATTCCATACATATTGCTTACCCCCAAGCTTAATTGATGAGAGTTGGTTTGGTAAAATATTTGAAAAATATTTTAATTGTTTTTTCAACATAAAATATTTAAAAAATATATATTTTTAGATCTGATAATTAAAATAGGTTAGAATTTTTTTTTTCCTGTTTTATTAAAATAAAGAGTATTTAATTTATTATTATTATTATTTAACTAATTTTTGTAATTTTACCAAGCAGGGCCTACCTAGCATGTGGTGTGGACCAGTAATTAAGACAGCTCCTATAAACAACCATAAATAAGTGTTATGGTTTACTCCGGTAGAAATAAGTGCTCCCAAATATTTTGTTAGATTAATGACAAATTAATCTGTTTCTTTTTTTAACACTATAATTTCAGATTAACGAAATCTATAAATTTAATATGTATCATAAATATTGGATTATATCATATTACACTTCTCTACAATTAAATAGACGTTTTATATAATTTATAGCTGGTGAGTCCCATATTGCTGAATCTAATTGTGAGACCCACTAAGGACTATTTTGAGAAGTGGGTTAAAAGCCACTTCTCAACTTTTAACCCATTTCTCTCTCTTACAAAAAAGTTTAAAAAAATCAAAAAATAATTTTTAATCATCTTTCCAAAACATCTCTCTGCCCCCACCAAAATTAAATTGGATGTCATAATTCAACGGAAGATAAACAAGACTCATTGGGAAATGATCCAACATATTTTATTTACATATTTTATTTTATTTACATTTTATCTAAAACACAAATAGCCAAGAGAAAATTATAAATTAATTTTACTTGGTAATCTTATGCTAATTGTGAAAATGATAGAATATAAAAAATTTATAAATATATTAATAGCATAATAATGAAGAGGAAGAAGAAGTAGTCGAAACAATCACCATTACTACATATCAGGTTTCGTTTGGAAATAGATTATTTTAATAATTTTTTTAATTTTTTACAAAAAGATGTAAAGAAAAATAAAAAAAATTAGGTGATAACTTATAATAACTTTATAACTTTTTAACTAAAATATATAATTGATAAACAAGGTCTGAGGAATTTAAACGTAATATGTGTACATGTAACTTCGTTTTCTTATTCCTCTTGATTGTTTAAAAATAAAAATAAAAATTACCTCTGTAATATTCCCCCCTCCATTTTAGGAATATTTGGAGGGTTTAATTTTCGTTTAAATTTTCACCTTTCACATGATATATATTTGAATTTAAATAATTTTATATATACATCCTGTGAAAAATGAAAATTCAAACAAAAATTAAATAAAAAATAAAAAATACAATGTACTCATAATTTTTATTCATAAAACTATACTCAAAATTTGCAATATACACTACAGATTTAAATTTTGTATAATTAGGGGTGTATCTAAAATAAATTTGGTCAACCTATTTTAAATTTTGAACAAGTTTTTTTTATGTATAAAAAAAAAAAACTGTGATACAAAAAAACTCTCTAAATGATTTTTGGGGTACTTACCAATTAGTCCTGTTAACTAGACTTATTTATTTACAGGTCCTAATTAATAAATTTAACACTATAAAAATAAGAGAGTGATAAATTTATCACTAAAAATTTATTCATAAAACAAAGAGACTGATAAATTTATCACTATAAAATTATTCATAAAAAAAAAGACTGATAAATTTATCTTTATCACTTAATAAATTATATCAAATAGGACTTAATGGGTAATAAGTCTCCAAAGTAGGACCTATTGGTAGTTTATCCAAAAATTTTTTGGCCGACCAAGGGTCAATTACAGTACTATCCCTGTGCCGAAATTGGTGTATTTGGCTAAGCCAAGTAAAAAGGGAAAATTAATAAAATGGCCACATTGGGTGTTTTTGGTCTTTTCAAATCCTCCTCTGGTTATGACTGTAATTATAGAGAAAAACAAGGGCATTTAGCTAATGTCTCCTATATAAATACACTCTCACCCCACGCATTCCTTTCCCTTGGTAGTCATATTCTCTCTCTCTCCTCCTCCTCCTCCTCTCTCTCTCTCTCTCTCTCTCTATTTTTTTTTTTCTCTCTCTCTCTCTCTCTGTCTGTCTCCCCTTCTGTGGCCGTGAATCAGTGGTGGCGCCACCACCAACCAGCACCTCCAACCACCGTCTAGGGCCCAGATTTGGGTCACTGATCTAATTTTTATTCACTGTATCCCTATATCTGTATCTATCTCCACTCTCATCCCTTTCTTCTTTTCCCCCAATAAAAATCATTTGCCAAACAAAATTTTCTAATTTACCCATTTTGCCCCTACCCGTTCTCATTTTCTGCCCTTGGCAAATACCCTCCGACGTCTTTTTCCTTTATTCCAAAAATATATTATAAAAAAGAGGAGAGAGAGAGACTATCATACTTTGTACATTTGGAAGTTCTGGTACAATTGATGGTTTGGGGCTGACGTGGCATGCATCGAGCGAGGCATGAGTACGGCAACAACGATGATGAGCAATCAGCACCGTCGATTCGTGACGCCTGTCGTGGGCGTGGTGGGCCCTCCGTCAAAGAAGCGCAAGGAGAGAGACGGTTTTAACGTTCCAAAACCGTCAGTTAATAAGCCAGCTAGGCCCACTATCCCTGGCTCGGCGTCGCTGGCTCAAAAAAAACCGCCTGAGCCGGATTCGAGTAATCAGCTCCTAGCCGGGTACTTAGCTCATGAGTTTCTCACCAAGGGTACTTTGTTTGGTCAGCAGTGGGATCCGGCTCGAGCCGAAGCAGTGGCTGTGTCAGCCGAGTCGAGGAGGATGAAGTCGGCGGCTAGTTGTAGCCCCAGAGAGAAAGGGAAAGCCGAGCCGCGGGTGGAGAAGTATGAGAGGTACGTAGAAGTAGCAGATCTACTGAAGACAGATGGGGCCCACTTGCCAGGCGTCGTCAACCCTAGCCAACTCGCTCGTTTCCTACAGATGTGATGTGTACTCTCGCACACGTGGAACAAGCTCATTGGTCTGTACTTGATCTTTTTTAAACAACACCACCAAATATTTTCTTTTTCATTTTCAGTTTTGTTCTCCAAATCAAGGTGGTAAGTTGGTGCCTATATGATTCTCTCTCTCTCTCTCTCTCTCTCTCATATATATGTATTGGCTTTTTTGTGAATTAATGCTTTTTAGTTTGTCAAAAATGAAAACAAATTTGTATATTGCATGTTTTTTGTTTGGGTTTCATGATAATAACCTGCAATGCAACCTCCATGTATTTATATGCATGCATGATTATATTGAAACTTGGTATATACCTACTTGAATCAAATTGAATTTTTCAATTTTGTTTGTTGAGGAATTGAAATCACAATTTTCAAAATTTTAAGGGTTTTATAAATAATAAAAAAAATCTATAAAGTCTCATACCTGAAAATATTGAAAAGATATGGATGGGATGCCTTACAACTGTTTCTCCTCCTAATCTTTATTATAAAATGTGTAGTATTGTCAATTTGTTAATACGGTGTTTGATTAGAGAATTTGAACATAGATTTAAAATATAAAATAAAAAAAGTAAGTAAAATATAAATAAAAACATACCTTATTTCATCAAGTTTTACATTTTTTTTTTCTTTCTTTTTTTAAATCCCTCCTCAATTTCCTTTAACTAAACACAACCTACGAATATTTTTATATAAATGTGAATGTAATAAAGATTGTATAAACTTTTAAATTATTGAATTTGAAATCTAAGGACAGACGCTGGACTTGTTTAAAACTTATTAAGGTCAAGTTTGGGAAGTTCCAAATAATTCATCTTTTTATCTTTTTTTTTATCACATCATTTCTCTATTTTTCTACACATCTTTTCGTAAAAAGATAAAAAATACACTTATTTAAGTCATTCCAAACAAAAATATTTTAATCAATCCGATTGGTATGGCATGAAAAGTTTTAGAAATCAAATTTCACTAAACACTCACATGGTGTTTTGTTACCTTCCCCTTTGTGTTCCATGCATCAAAAATTATCTCCTTTCTTTGATCTTTGATTCTTACACGCACATACACACACACACACATATATATATATATATATAAAATTTGAATGAGTTTATATATTTTTAAGGCTCGACACTAAACAACATGGTTGATTTTTAAAGTAAAAGACTCCACGTATGATTTGAGTTACACATTAATTTTTTTATACATATTTGTATAATTCCTTTTATTTAAGGGATATTTAATAATAAATCATCCACCACACAATTTGGTCCATTTGGTCCCCCCATTGTTGTGTCCTCATTGGGTTCGTTGGTCCTATCAAGAATATAGTCTTTTTGATCCTTTTTTTTTCTTTTTTAATATGTATATTATTTTTTTTTTCTTTTTTTTTTTTTTTTTTGAATTTTTCTTGAATCTTTCTTTTTCCCCGGCACCTGTCGCGACAATGTCGAGATTGAGGTGGTGGGGTGGTGATGGTATTGTTGTTTGTGATTGTTGATGATTTGAGTGGAGATGGCATACACACAACACACACACTAACACACACACTCCACACATCACAAATCCCATCCCACCCACCACCATCATCCGCCCCCGTATCCCACGATCACCATCATCCGCACACATTGGACTTCACAATCCGATCCGAACAATTTGCGATCATGATCCGAGAGTGATGTGTTGTGGAAGATGTTTGGTGTTGCAGAGAGAAAATCAAAAATTCAAACAAAAAACATACACATAATTCAAAAGAAATGTGTGAGAGAGAGAGAGAGTGAGTGAGAGAGAGAACACCACAATATAGATACACACACACCATCATTGATTGAGATGGGCTGAGGATGATTCAGAGTTTGCTTGTTGAATGACGCGCCCTCACTCTCCGCCTAACGCCCTCCGCGGCGCAGGTGGAGAATTAGATTGATTTCAAGGAAGAGGAGAGAGAGAGAAGAAGAGAAACAGAGAGCCGATTTTAGATTACTCATGAGCTGGGATGGATCAATGTCGGAGTTAGGGGCAAATGAATGAGGGGAAGTGAATCCTGAAAGCAGGAGCGCAAAGTGAGAACACACACAAAGGTGTTGTGTGTGTTGTGTGTGCATAAAGAAGAGAAGAGAAGACAATTCAATGTGTGTGTGTGTGTGTGTGTTGTGTGTGAACTGCATGTAGTGTGTGTGTGAGCGCTTGTGTTTCGGTGTGTGTGTGTGTGTGGTGGTGTATAAGCCATTGTGTGGTGCAGGTGTGGTGTGTGTGTGGTGTGTGTGTGTCATGATTTGTGTGTGTGTGGTTGTATGGTGTGTGGCGTGCTTTACTGTGTGTGTTGTGTGTGTGTGGTGTGTGTGATAGATAGAGAAGAAGAGAAAGGTGTGTGTGTGTGGTGTGTTTTGTGTTGTGTGTGTGAAAATGGGTGTATGGTGTGTGGCTATGTAATGTGTGTGTGGTGAGTGTTGCACTTCAATATCCCAAAGTAAAGAAGTAATAAAAAGCACCAGTGTTTGTGTAAAAAGTAAAAAAACACCCACCAAAGACAATCAACGTGTCAATTGTAAATTTAATTGAAATTTTTCATTATTAAAATATTTAAAATATGATACTTTTATAAGAGAGAGAGAGGGCTGATTATTTAATTATTTTCTGACCTTGTCTAGCTAGTTTGGTAATTTGTTCAATGCCCATATTAATTAATTTAATTTTAATTAAATTCTCTTAACAATTTGAAGTCATGTACTGAGACTTTTTTTGAATTAGGTTAAAAAATGCTTAACCGTTATATTTGGAATTAAGTATAGTTGAATTGACCGAGTACTTGAATGATCGTATGTACATATGTACAATCTTTTTATTTCAACTGCGTTTAGAAACTTAAAAATTTTAATTTATAACTAAATAAGCCACTATATATTAATTGATTAAGAATATATAATTTTTAAATTTTTTGTACTTGAAACAATCACTGATATATTTTATTTTAATTTAGGATGCTACATCTCATTTGTATACTTCCAAAGCTGAAAGAAAAAAAACAAGTGCCCCACAGATAAAGAAAATGTCTTTTTAAAACTTTTTTTTTGATTAAATATTTTAATAACGAAAAGTACTGTCACCTAGTTATGAAGAAATTTTTTTTTAAATTTATAATAATAAAAAATCACTAAAGACCCCCACCTAAAAAAAAATTATAAAAAAAGTTGCAAAATCAAATGTGGTAGAGAAGAGCAACCACCCTTGATCTACCCGGAAAAAATATGAATAATTTAGAAAAATCAAAAAACACTATTAGCCAATAAAACCGACTTAATTTTTTTTTTTAAATTTAAAATTATTTTTCAGAAGCAATTTTGCTAAACAAGTTTTCTGAAACATTTGTCTTTTGTGATTTTTTTTTTTTTTTTTTTCATGTTTTAGTTTTAGTTTTTATTTTTATTTTTTTATGTATATATATTTTAAATGCACCTAATCTAGATGTTTTTAAAAGGTTAAAAAAGAGACTAAAATATGAATATATATATATATATATATATTGAAAACAAAAGAAAAAAAGGGTCAAAAAACACACACAAGCTTTTGTTTGGGTTTTCTTATGTTTTTAACAATTCTTTTTCTTCATATTTTAATATTCTTTTAGAAATTTTCATAAGCAAATAAATTAGTTGCATCTAAAAAATAAAATAAAAAATTTACTAAAGACAAATGAAAACTCGTCTAAAATCAGTTTTTGAAAATTTAAATCAAACATTTTGCATTAATGAAAATGATACCAAATACATTATGCAATTTTTTGTAAAATAAAAACTTGTTTTTTGTTTTATGAAAACTGAAAACTAAAAAGTGACAGCAAAAATACTTATTTCTTGTTTTGTGGACAGGTTATTTATTTCATTAAAATGCTAAAACAAATGGCTGAGAAATGTGCTAACAAACAAAACATGCATTGCAGAATCATACATTTGGTTGAACACTTGGTAGTATTGCTATCATCCAAGTAAAAAATTGTCAAAGACAAACATAGAATAGTTGTCAAAGATGTACATGATCATCACCTCTCCATCATCACCTCCCTCCCCTACCCAAAATAAAAAAAAATAATAATAAAATACAAAAGAGGAGAAGAATGAAAACCTGTTTTTAAGCTGGTTTACATATCCTTAGTTGAAGCCTGTGCTCGAAGATTATCGCTGTAAATGCAATTACCTTCCTTATTCTCCTTCCTTAAAGCTGTTCAACGCATTTAAAGGATATATAATTATAAGATGACTAGTAATGAAGAAGAGCAATAATAAGCTGAAAGGGGATTAGTATATACCTAGGCTTGAGCTGAAATGGTGGAGACAAGGCTTCATCATTAATCCACGAAGGTTTTTTTGCATTATAGTAAAAATGTGCAATCATGAGAACCAACTCATCTGCTGTTCGAATCTCTGCGTATGGAGACCACTCTTACATAAACAGTACGGCAAGAACAAAGCTATTTTCATTGATTTCCAAACAAAATATTTATCCAAAAAAATTTTGAATTCCAAACAAAATGCCATGAATAATACCTTTCTCCCTATATAAGATCTTGTTGCCCCGCAAAAACAAAATTTGTGGACATTCTCTGACTTTAAGTGCATAGGCTAAATCCCTCTCAATGTTGATGTCTATCTTAACGGTCTAGTTTGAGGAGACACAAGGTAGTCAGAAATGATATATAACTACAGGGCAAAACAGTGGAGTAAATTCAAAGGTCAACAAGTGTGCTCAAGTAGTAAACAATGAAATACAGAAAATTGAAAGAAAACATGTGAGAAGTTCACAGTACCCGAGGAGGCAATCGATCTTTGGCACCGAAGTAAACCTTGATTGCTTTCTCTAGTTCCTTCAAAACCTTCCAGTTATCAGTCGCCCTACATAGACAATATGGTGAGCAACATATGGTACTTGAATATAATAACCTCATTCTAATGTTGAAGCTTCTTTCCAGACACATTTAAACATTTCCATGTCTCAAAAAAAAAATAATTAATTAAAAGCACTTAATCAGATGCAAAAAATGAACACACACACGGGACTTGGGAGTATAATCTAAAATCATTTCAAGAACAACTGCCTACCAATTGACAGTGCCTAAAATTCCACTATAAAGATTGTAAAAAAAATGTAATAACCCGACCCTCTTATATGCTTTACATCCCTAATTATATGAGTAATTACATGTCTAATGTGAAATTCTACGTGGAGTTGTGCTTTACATACATGAATTATTTAATTATGATATTATATCTGTTGGTTATTCGAGAAAATCTGTTAAATTAAGACGTTTGGATTTGAAATTGAAAGCCTTAGAAGCGCAATAATCCGAAATTGACCTTACATTCATGATTAGCATGATTTTTAGGACATAATATACATTTTCGCAAAAATCTGATTAGTAATGAATTAATTGGTGTAATTTAGGCCCCATCAACTTAACTAATGAATCTTAGTAGAAATAAGGAATATATGTATGACTCTAGATGACTTAGTGGAGGCAACTCTAGATATCCCCTGATAGAGATTGAAGAAGAGAGAGAGAGAGAAAGAGAAGAGATCAAACAAGATTTGGGGATTGAAGAACTTGCTAGGGGGATTTGAAGAATACAACCTAAAGTGAGTATAGATCATACTAGTAAACTCTCAATTCCTCTTCAATTAGTTTGAATTGAGCTTTGAAATGAAGCATCATCCATGAAAACTAGGGTTATTATTGTGAATAATTAAGTTGCATGAATGATCATGTATCTCTTGGATGTGTGTGACGGAAAACTTGATCCCTCTATGTTATGTTTTATTTGCTTCGGATTGAGAGAAATTGTGCCTAATCTTGCCCTTTTGCATGCTTGAACTCATGTGAAAATGAATACATATGTATATGTATATATAAATATATACCTATATAATGAAAATAAAGGAATCATGGAAATTGGAGGTGTAAAGGCTCAAATAAAACAAGTCTTGGTCTTAATGAGCTAGAATTTCATGTTTATGTGTTTATATGATATGTTTTCAAGGTAATTTTCACTTGATTTTGACTATGTAACTATCCCTTGTAAACTTTGAATTGTTGAAGTTTCGGACAGAAAAACAGGGCTAGGACCACATGTGCGGGGCTCACAGCCACACGTGCGGGAACCCAGCCGCATGTGTGGGGCTCATAGCTGCACTTGCGGAAAATAGGGGTAAAAGACTGATCTACACTGCAACAAAAGCACGTGCAGCGCACCTGCCCGCACGTGCGGTTAAAGCTGAAAAATTCTGTTCATTTCTTTCGCTCTGTTTGACCCTCAGAATGTGTTAATATGTCCATTTGATGTTTCTATAATGCGTTTAATTACATGGAACTTAGCGAATCGAACATTTGAGAAATAAAAGGAAACGAAGGAAAGTGATGAACTTACGAATTGTGTGCCACGTGTAGGGCACATACAGGAGGGGACCATCATTCATCCGCATCATAGTGAGTGATAGTAGTGTAATGACATATTTCATTCACGTATTGTATTCATATGTGTTATTCGATACCTTATTCACTCTTTCAGTAAATAACTTATGTTATATGAGTTATATTTGATAGAACAGTTGGAATAATTGAACATTGGCATATGAGAAATGGACCCGAGGTCATTCCGTTTTGCTATTGTATTGGGCCCAAGGCCGTTTTGTATTCCGTTGGGCCTAAGGCCGTTTTGCTATTATAATGGACTTAAAGCCATTTTGTATTACGTTGAACCTAAGGTCGTTCTGTCTTGTATGGGTCCGAGGTTGTTCAGAAAAGAAAATAAGAATAAGATCAACTTGTGATTTATGAAAATGCACTGCTAAATTATGCTTGTACTCTTAATCTGTTGTATTGCTATCATTCACTGAGTTTTGCTCACTCCATTTTTATGAATATTTTGTAGGTAATCAGCCCGTGGGACATCCTTAGGTCGGCCTAGGAGCCTTTTGCTAGACCCGTTTTGCTGAGTCACCGGAAGTGACTCTTTTGTTTTACTTTTGGGAAATATGATGGCATGTTCGTCGGTATTTGGGGAGATAGATATATGTATATAGTGTCAATACTTAACTCTTGGGTTGTTACCCTTTTTCAAATTCAGTGAATGTGAATGGTGTATGGTATGTTATGTACTTATGTATGGTAACGCATTAAGATCCTGGCATGTAGACACAGCTCAATGGATGTTTTGTTCTGCTATTATTTTTGCTTCCATTCAGGCCCTAATGTTGAGTAAAACTTAAGATGATACGGTTGAGGCTTGATGTCAGGCCGGTCATGTCCAAACTTTTAGGGGCAAGTTTGGGTCGTGACAAAAAATCATATTCAAGCACCCAATTTCAATAGTTTAAATGAGTAATTGTTTATTATTGATGCACAAATAGATGTCCACAAACAAAGAGCATACACCAGTCCCAAGTCCCATGTGCATATTGCAAATATTAGTTTCCATAAGTTAATTTTATTCAATTTTCCACTTGCATGTAACGAATGCATGTTGTAAAGGTAAATGAAAAAAACTGTCGTAAACATGTCTCTTTAATTCAAATTTCAAAGGTAACGTGTGCTTCAATGATTCTTGACACAGAAAAGCAATAACACAGATAATTAACAATAGACTTACCTGTTATATCTTTCGAAAACAAGAACAATTAGTGGGCTAGGATGGAAGGCAAAGCTCTCCCACTCCAGACAATTTATCTCCTTAACCCAATTATCATCCATCTCTCCCTCCCAATCAATCTCAACACCATCTTCCCCAACGACGTTCTTGATTGGGTGCTGCTCAAAGTACTCTGATGCTCTAATTCCCCAGCCTACATCAGCATCTAGTGGCCAATTTGGACTCTCCTCCTCAACCACTGTCTTCTTTCTTCCATTACCACTTTCATCCGCCACCTCCTCCTCCTCCTCCTCCTCGTCATCATCACTGCTGCCATCAGAATCATTCTCATCGTTAACTCTGTCCTTCATAATATTATCCTTATTCTCCAAAATTTCTGAATTCTGCTCTCTGATTGATCTAAATGTCTGTTCAAGTGAATCACGCACAAAATCTTCAACTGCAGCTGCTTCACTTCTGCGACCACGCCGGGGCTTTTTTGGGATTGTAGTGGGAAATATCCCACCAGGATTTTCATCTTCATTTTGGGGAACTTTGGTTTTCTGGCGTCGAGTTCTTGTTTTAGGTTTGGAATTAAGGTTTGGGCGAGGATCAGATTCAGAGCTCGAATCAGAATTCTTTGCATTGGCAAAACAAGTTAGAGGTTTTAGAGAGCAATTGAGATTCATATGAGAGGAGAAAAGAAATTTCAAACATCGATTAGGTCTAGGAATGGGGTCAAGGATTTGGTTGTAGGTAAAGGATGGTGACAAAGAGAGAAAATCAAGTTTATGGTTCACTGCAGAAAGAAACATCTTTTCCCTTGACTAGCTTAAAAAAACATAAACCTTTATGCCATCTCTAGAGAAAATACAGATTTAAATGCAAGGAGCGGCTCAAAGTTAAGCATTAGAAACCCGTTGGTACAGAGAAAGCAGTTTTCCACTCCTGAATCCTGATACAGATTGGTGAGAATTAAATTTCCAAAGGGATAGCACAATATACGCTTGTTAAATAGGCAATTAACACAACTAAAATTCTTTTTAAGGCCAATAATCAACACTTCTAGCAATTGCACAGGTTTCTGGCATCGTAAACATAAACTTGATGTTAGGAGAAAAAGTGTGGATCTGGCAGAAACATGTTTTCGCAAAGCACTCTCGTTCTTGATGCACAATTGCACACTATAATAACCAATGACATTTAATAAGCGACAAAATGATACAGCAACTAACTGCAGCAAGACTTGTAAGAAAAGATGGGCTATCCACTCCTCTTATTTGACAAAAAAAAAAACAACATTTATAATGTGAGTAATAGGGGCAACATTGAAACCATTTCTCATAAAAAAAATAGAGCAGAAAACAGGTAACTACTAATTTCATCTCCTTTCTCTCTAATGGAGAGATGTTGCAATAAAAAAATATCTCTCCATTTATCTCCAACTAGCTATCCAAACAAGTGATTTGTGAAGAGAGAGACACCCTTTTATTTTCTTCTCTCCAAATAACCCAATCCAAATGGACTGTAAGTGATGTCATACACCATAATATAGTAGTTGCAACCAAAAAACGACACATAGGCATGCGCAAAGTCCGCAAACAAACGTCGTATATTAACAATCTATAACTTTGAATCATGCTATCTATATATATACATATAAAAAATGAAAACCCAATTAATAATCTTTAGCTTTGGGCATTATATTGAACCACAAAGAATCAACAGTTGCGAAGAGTAAATCACAGTTTCGTTTTTCAACTTAATAGTACTAGCACTTTAATGCTAGCAAAGTCACTCAAATTATTTTTTTTTGAAAAATGAAACAAAACAAATGAACTAATGAACATGTTTAGTTGTCCTCAGCCAACTGGTAATAGACATAAGCATAAAAGTTGAGTTGATTTGGAAGTGGCAAAGAATCGAACATGTGGTGTGCGTGCTTGCGCATGAGCAAAACCCTTGTTAACCCACATAATAGTAGTCTAATTACACCGTTAGAGATAGAGAGAGAGGGTTTACCGGTGTTGGTGTTGGGTTGTAGAAGCTTGGTTGCGCTGCTTGTGACTGCGAGGAAAGTTTCCTTCTTTGGCTTCTTTTTATTTTTATTTTTTGGTAAACGGCTTCTTTTTAACTCTACTGGGTAGAGAGAGAGGGAAAAGAATGGACTTGTGCTTGGTTAGTGCTGAAGGTGCAAAGGAAAAGAAACCACTATTATTTCTGTGGCGAAACTGGAAAGAAAATAAAGAAAAAAATGTTTCTGCTGGGTAGAATTTGAAAGCTGTCTGTTTTTAATTTTTTTGACTTAATTTAAGCTATAATGTTGTATTTGGTAAAACTTAAATTATCAGATTATAGTTTATTTAAAAACATTTTTAGCTTAAATTCCAAAGCTGCTCAGGGATGCTTAATTGAACAGCTTAAGTGCACAGTTGATTGGGGGAGGTTGAAATGACTTAAATGTCCCTCCAAAACTTCAACAATTACGGAATTGCCACTATATAAACCCTCTTCTATGTTGCCCTAGCATGCTCCTCTCCTCTTACACTCTCCTCTCCTCTTCTCATTTCCTCTTTGGCAACCGACGATGATCCTCCCAACATCAGCTGATCGAACTCCTCTACATCTCCAACATCTCCTCTACATCTCCAACATCAGCCTATTGAACTCCTTTCCTCCATATTTTCCGTTGATTTGCACCAAAAAGGTAAGATTTTATGCCCTTTGTTTGTTATATATATATACACATCGAGTTAGGGTTTTTTTTTTTGGTTGCTCTGTGTGTGCGAGTTGTTATTGACCTCTCTCTCTCGTTCTCTCTCTCTCTCTCTCCCATTTCCCTTTTGTAGCTCGACTTTTCGTGCCCCCTTTCGGAAGACGAATAAGCCTCACAGCATCGGACTCTCACGGTTTTGAATCTAATCTCACCAGTGTAATGTGAAATAGATAATAACCAAAGAGTCCAAATCCGACAAATCTTTTGAAAAATTGATTTTGAATCAAATTGCTAAAAATGGATTGCTTTGCCAGATACAGAGTCGCCACCTAAATATTTTTTGAGAAAATTTAGGAAACCTATGACTCGTGCCAAAGGCCACATGTCCGTCATCACCAAAATTGTCTCGGCTCGGGAACTTAGGTACGAGAGGGAAATGTCATGAATTGAGCACCCTCGTTCGTCCGATCAAAGATCGGCCTCTACTAATCATGATATGAATCTTATCTACATTATATACTCTTGTTTCGGTTTATTTAGGCTAGCATTACTATGTGATGCACACATACACAGGTACTAAATTGCAAAAATTGGAATACTTGATTTCATGTTTGTTTTGAAATTTGTTTCGAATATGTACCACTTGAAAAAGTGATCGCATATGAACATTACTCAAATTATTCCAATTCAAGCAACTAGCCTTCATCCACAGGCATTCAAGCAGTTTATCATTTAAGCGCTTAGCCTTATGGCAAGCATGCTTTGACATGGCAACACTAACATACAATGTAATATGCTAAAGCAAATAAAAGCTCACCTAGTACTCCAAGCCAAAAAATATGAAAGAGTTAGAATAATGCATGATCCTAACTATGTAATATGACTAATGCAATACATGCGATATGCAATGACTAGGCTCGGCTACTAATACGACATATGAAGCAATTTGATAGCATGTGGTCTAAGCACGTATTCAAAGAAGTATTTAAACTAATAATGCAAGTTAGAATGATGAATCGAGCCTCGGTGCAGGCAAAACAAGTGGGTGCAAACATGGAGAACGCTAATCAAAACATGATGTTCTAATCTAACCATCGTAAGCAGTTAAATAAAATAGAGAAAGACGTGGGGTTGGAAGACATACACATTATTACAATGTTGCACCCTCACACAGGAGGGTCCGAATGAATAAACTAGCTAACTAATTAAAGCTAAGCTAATTAAGTAATTATTACAAACTCAAATGATTAATTTAGCTAAACTACTTAACTAATTATTACAAATCGAATTAATTAACTATTCTAGTTAACTAATTATTACAAGAAAAAATTAGCTAACTAAGTGAACTAATTAATGAATACAACATGAAAAGAGTACTAAGCTAGCTATTCTAATTACTTCGCATCGGGAAACGAGGAATGCTTATGCATGTACGGACTTTCTACCCAAAAAAAGCCACTATTTTTGCTGCCAGATGCCTCTGTTACATAGTAGAACACTTGCACTGATTTCCATTTCAAAACTTGTTCTGTTCTGCTTCAAAAGTACACTGCTGGATTTTGCATAGGTGGTAAGGCAGATGGCTGTTACAAAAAGGCATGCCGCCATCGATGACCTGGATTGTCTGCTACAATGAAAATAAATGTAATATGGACAGGGTATTCTCAAGGGTTTGTTTGCACAATTTACTCCTCCTTATCATTTGAACAGCTCAAAGGAGTAGTAAGTTTGATTCACAAACCACCAATGGATGCAACTTCATTGCATGATGGCTTATGAACCAAGTGTGCAATTTTAATGAATGCAACAAAATAAGACTCTCAAAACCACCTCCCTATCTTGAATGATCAAGGGGAGTAGTTGGCAATGAATCTTAAACCGTTTTCATCACTAATGAGTATGAAACGACTCAAGACTCAAAGGTTCAATTAATGTCCGATTGAACCCGAACCAAATTATTATCTTGCTCTTTTTTATTCACCAATTTTATTATTCCATTTTAATTACCTCTCAATTCTTTAATCAATTAAGTCCACAAGTGAATTTAAGTCCTCTAATGGAAAGAGGGCTCAAACCAAGTGTTGTTTTGGGCGTGAAGAGATATCATATTGTTGGTAATAAACCCCCAAAGGGATTAAACCATTAAGCATGACACTCTAATCTCATGCTTAAACAAATAAATAATTTGAAACCACTTTCAAAGCAAAGAAAAAGTCAAGAAATGAGGGAGGTTGTAGAGGTGATTAAAGGTGAGAACAAGTAAGAAAAGTACTAAATAAATGCAATCAACTCAAATAAGGTGGTGTCTAAAGCCTAAAACACCAAACTCATGAGGACAATTACACTACAAGTATGCAATATAAGGCTCAAGTGCAATGAACATTTAAAAATAGTCCTAAAACAGTGCTAAATAAGTCCTAAAACATGCTAGAATTAAGACAAAAATAGCTAGAATAATAGGCTAAAACATAGAATATGCTAGGCTAGTAAGCAAAACACAAGGAGGGGAGGCTAACCCCTCTAATTTTGGATTTCAAAATATGATTTTAGCCATTGAAATAACTTTGAAAATCAGTGTTTAAAAGCTAAAAAAAAAGATAGTGTAATGGTGGGAAACACAAGGGTAAAGGCCTTGAAAGCAAGGTGTGAAGAAGAGTGAACCACACCTTAACCTTTATTGGCCTTAAAACCCAAGTTTCAGCCCAAAAATGCAGAATTTTTACAGCCCAAAAACAGTGGAAAAACAGTAAGAAAAAGAGTGATTAAAGTAAGTAGAGAAGCAAAGCTTTACACCTCTTAAAGAGAAGAACCAATTCTAGGCAACAAATCAAGGCAAACACACCTTTAAGAGCTCAAAGAAGGTTCAAAGATACCTTAACTTGAAGATGGAGAGGTTTGGTTAAGGGTGTATAGGCAAAGGTGAATAAATTTGCAAGAGAAAGAGAGAATTGTAGAGAGAGAGGAAAAATTTTGCTCCAAAATTTTTCTAACCTCTAAAGTAAGAGGGGAGGTCCTCTATATATAAAGAAACATGAGCCTCCCTCAGAAACATCTATCCATACACGTGGAAGTAGATGCATGCATCTGCAGAATAGCAGCGAAAAATATCGCAAAAACACATTGGTGGCAGCGAATACATCGCTGTCGACAACTGTAAGTAATGGCCGGCAACCAATAAAAGGGGCCGACAGGCCACAAAAGGTTGCAAGCTTGAAAATCTTTGGTTTTGGTCCAAAAATAAGACAACATGGATATAAGGTTTGAAGGCTCAAAGTTGTGGCATTCCGCTGAGGACTTCGAGCACTTATTAAGCATATACACTCATCATTGGGTGTGCAAGCAATGATGTCCAGGTCATAAGGACGGTCAAAAATGGGATGCCTACAGTTGCCCCTCTTTGACAGAACTCAGAGTCATGAAATGACGTGAGTGAATGTCAAACTCGAAGACGACCCATTTTGACAAGGTCGTAAGACTTGGACAAACAATCAAGACATAAATAAAATGGTTGCACCAGCTGGCTACCTACGTATCCCTTTGTAAGGAATCAAACCAGCGTAGTTCTGGGACAAGATGCAAATGATATATATGAAGAAAATTTTGAAAGTAGGACTCACACGCTTTGCGAAGTCGGCTATTCTAAAAACTCATGATCATGCACAATGATGCAATAAGCAATAACAGAGGCAATAAGCAATAATAAGATAACAACACATGAATGAGCAGTTTCAATTTCAAGCTTAAAACCAACACAGGTTCTCTGCAAAAAGATCTAAAACACATTTTGACCACGCCAAAACACGAGACGAGGAAAGAAAACACATATCAGGGTTGCGCCTCGTGCTTCCTGAGAAACTAAGAAGCGCTACTCGGGATCGCGTTTCACGTGTCCCGAGATAAAAGCCACTCAAGGTCGCATTTCACGCGTCCTAAGAAACAAGAGAAATTGCTCAGGCTCGTGCTTCATGCGTCCCGAGATAAAAACACGCCCAAGGCCGTACTTCACGCATCCTGAGAAATAAGAGAACCGCTTAGGCTTGCACTTCACGTGTCTCAAGATAAAAACATGCCCAGGACTACGCTTCACGCATCCCGAGGTAAAACACGCCCATGGCTGCGCTTCACACATTCTGAGAAACAAGAGAAACAGCTCAGGCTCGCACTTCACACATCCCGAGATAAAACACGCCCAAGGTCGTGCTTCACGCGTCTTAAGAAACAAGAGAAATTGCTCGGGCTCGCGCTTTACGCGTCCTGAGATAAAACATGCCCAGGGCCGTGCTTTACGTGTCCTGAGAAACAAGAAAATTGCTTGGGCTCGCGTTTCACGCATCCCGAGATAAAATACGCCTAGAGTCGCGTTTCACACATCCTAAAATACAAGAAAACTGCTCGGGCTTGCGCTTCATGCATCCCAAGATAAAACATGCCCAAGGTCGCGCTTCACGCGTCCTGAGATACAAGAAAAACAATTTGGGGCCACGCTTCACGTGCCTCAAGATAAAAGCAAAACCGCTTAAGGTTGCGCTTCACGCGTTCTGAGATAAAAGAGAAACCACTCAGGCTCGCACTTTACGTGTCTCGAGATAAAACACGCCTAGAGCCGCGCTTCACACGTCTTGAGATAAACAACAAAAGATGCAAAGAGGAATGAACAAGTGCGATAGATGCACAAAGCAAACAAGTGCGCGATACATGCACAAAGTGAACAAGTCAATACAACGACACTGCATTTTCCATGCAAGATAGACAACTGATGTGTGATGTTAATTGAAAGCATGTTCTATGCAAGAAACAAGAGCATATTCTATGCAAAACTAAGAGCATATTCTATGCAAAATTGACAGCACGTTCTACGCATGAATCATAAATGATGTAAGACACACATGCAGCATACGTATATATGAAAATTCACATTCTATGCATTAGAAGAGAACAAAGACATAATTTTGACAAAACGAATAAAATGATATCCGGCGACAACTTCCGATTTACCTTTCGGAGGAATTGCAACATGTTCAAAAGGATACACCTCGTTTACATTAGCAAGTGGGACACGTTCACACACCGGAACATAGCTACGAGCTTTCAAAACAAAACCTTTCATACACTACTCAGGAAGAAGAAGCACAAAACAGCACCAAGACCCACCTGAGAGCCACCGGCCACCAAAAAATCTTGCCAGCCACCAATGTGGCCTACTGGCCATAGATGGTGGCTTGCTGGCCACTAATGGCAGATTTGGGGCAAATCGGTCTTTTTGGCTCGGGTCTTTAAGTATACATCTCAAGGCTTCATTTCCTTACTTCTCCAAGCTCGAAAATCCTCTCTCCCTCTCTCTAGGTACTTTCTCTCTCTAGATCTGTGCTTTATATGCATTTTCCAATGCCCCACGCACACTTTTTTCGTAAAACCCTCTTGGTTCTCTACATCTTGAACCGATCAAATTTTGATTTCGTCGCTTTTTCTTCATTTTTACCACTTTAGGCTTATTCCCCTCGAGTTTCTCTTGGGCTTCGTGAACTTTCCTGGGTTTTGACTTTTTCTCCTATTTTCTCTCTCCTAGGGTTGACTTTTTCCAAGTTTACCCTATTTTCTCCATTTTTCTTCACTTTTCACCTATTTTTCACCTGCTTTCCAGATGGCGGATAAAATTCTTCATGATGGAGCTCTTCCCAACATTACACCTGTGCTTCTATCTATAGTCGAGGTAGAGCCAGCAGTTGCTGAGGCTAGCGGGGTAACAGAGGACATGGAGCCTAACCTTGAGGCGCTAAAGTTTAAGCCAGAGCCGTTACCATTGAGAGTGTAACCCTTCGATTTGACAACATATTATCTTCGTATGCATATATTACTGCCTGGAGGCATTAGGCATTTCAGCAATTTCGCTCGTGGCATACCAGAGGACCTCCTGTTGAGGGAATCGGCCTCCCACCTTTCATCCAGTGCTACTGAGGTATGAACTCTATTTTCACGCATTCCTGCTTTTCTTTTAACTGCATTTCTTGCACTGTCTTTCATCTGCTTGGTTTTTCATTACTGTTTGATTCATTTTTTTTCTCTGCCACAAGAAGACTCCCGTGTCTACAGGGGTACAGAGTGACGACGGTAAGGGACTGGTATAATGAGCTCCTTGTCGGGGTCTGTGACATCGTCGATAAGGCTGGCTTCAACCTTTTCTGCTCCGGATGACCGCAGCGTCATAGCTGTGTGTTTTGTCTTACTTTTGCTCAACATCAACATTTGTGAAGGTGGTCAACTTTTGCATCCTATTTCTACCTATCTTAGAGCTGTTTTTGTGCTTGGTGTTTAATACAAAAAGTTATGTTTTTAGGCCCTCTTGATTGTTTGTTAAGAGTGTTTTGTGGTTTGGGTGTGTTTGACCAGACTTTGGTGTTTCTCCTTGTTGTCCTTGAAAGGGACCATTTTTGGTCTCTTAAGGAAGCCTTTGTTCAAGTGTGTGTTGATCATGTCTAGGCTGCATTTCATGCTTATTATGCCATAATATAATCATGTTGTGTGTTGGTTTTGGTGCTCCATGCATGTTTAGTATAGTTGCCATGTAATGCCTCCTTGATCCTTTAATATGCCTTAGGTTGTTAGCCTTTGTTTGAGCATGATTTAGGCTTAGACTTATGAATGTTTTGTGCTTATTTTGCCATGCTTTAGGTCTGTCCATAGTTGTTTGGATTGATTTCGGCATCTTAGTATAGCTCCTTTGCATTTGTGGTTTGGTGGTTTGGAACCACTCTTTATTGCTTTGAGAGCATGTGTTGTATGCCCTATGTCTTGACCATTGTGCATGCTTTTGAATTTGAGCCACTTAGATGCCATCTAAGTAGTCCTTTGGGCTTGATTTTGTGTACTAAAGCATTCTTGCCATGTTAAGTATTGTCAAGTGTAGTTCAATGCCCTTATGCTTGTCTCATTTGGGTTGGTTTTATTCTAACATGATTTGAGCTTAACTTGTATGCTAATTGTTCACATTTGTGCCCTCTTAAATGTGTTTTTAATGTTTTGGACCATGATACATGTTTAAGACCATCATTTGTTTTTGCATTGTTTGTTCTGATTTGGTGATTTGATTGTTTAGTTTGCATCTCATTTGACATGAAAATTGCACACTTGATTCTTTGGGCCATCATGCATGAAAATGTGTGATTGGTGGGAATGTGTTTGGTGCATACATTGCTTGAATTGTTAATTAATTTGTTAATTTAATTAATTTGTAATATTTAATTAGTTAATTAATTTGTATTATTCTATTTTCAAATCTAACTTGAATTAAATGCTTATATGAGATAAAGCCTCTTCTCGGAGTGCTAGTGGAGAGGTGGTGGGACATTACCAGCTCTTTCCATTTCTCTACTGCCAGGGAGATGATGATGACTCCTTATGACTTTGCCATGATCACAGGCCTAGGAGTAGGGGGTGATTCGATCCTTTTTGACACAGACATGGGCGAGTGGGAGGCTGTTTGGATCGACCTGTTGGGAGCGCGCCTACCTCTATACCGGCTAACCATGGTTAGATACAGTTGGTTCGTCGAGTAGTTTCGCGGGAGCGAGCCCGAGACACTGGAGGAGATGGAGCAGTATACTCGGGGCTTCCTGATGTTTGTTCTCGGTACCACTTTGTTTTCGAACAAGTGGAACACCGTGGGTTTATATCTGCTGAGTGCCTTAGTGACCCTTTTTCGGATTCGATTCTATGATTGGGGCGGAGCTGGCCTCACTACCCTTTACGGCTACATGAGCTCCATTTTCTGCTTAAGGGGAGTGAATCGAGAGGCTCTTGGCGAGCACAGGAGGTATGCATTCGATTCCTCTTTGCACTTTACGCTTTCTATTTCACATTTTCTGCTTTATATATGTTCAACACTTGTGCTTTCTGCTTTGTACTTTCTGTATCTGTTCATATTGTTAATAACCTCGCTGCCCTTTCCTTACAGCTATGGGTTTATGCATATTTTCCAACCCTCGTTCCAAAGCCTATAGAGGAGCTCTCTCTTGTTGTCCCTTATTCAAGACGATATGATGGTCGGTGTCGACGTTTGAGTCGTGAGACTTTTGCCTTTTTCCACCATGACTTTGATACAGTGGTCGCCTACGAGGTAACTCGAAACTTATAATCATTTTTGGTTTACTACTGCACTAATTCACACTTTGGCAATCGACGTCAACTAACAATCTGTACATTCTCTACTTGCAGATCACGTGGCAGCCTTGGCCGATGATGTCGGTTGGGGTGAGAGACCAGTATGACCGAGCTTGGGGCATATCGCGCTTTCGGATTCTGTTGGAGGGCCCAGTTTGTCGAGCTTAGTTTTTGAGCGAGAGATTCATTCGCCAGACTGTGGGCCTGCCTGTCCAGTCGTTTCGATGCCACCTCCAGAGTCTATAAGGACAGCGGATAACCTATCTGTTGACACAGTCATTCAGTTCATGGTAGGCCTAGACGCTGATTTCTTTAGAGGAGAGGGTGATTACACGACATTTATTCAGATCCACCTTATGCCTCTTCTGACGGGCGCTCACGCAGGCGAGGGAGCAGGGGCTCCTGTGGCAGGTGAGGCGACTTGGGCGACTAGGGTCCATACTAGAGGGGCTCTCTCTATTGAGCAGGCTATTCGTTGGCCAGAGCTTTCCACTGCGCTTATGTGTTGGCGGTCGATTGGGACTGCTTATCAGATTTCGATCAAGCCAGCTGAAGCAGGGCACGAGTTTGTCGGAGTTCAAGGCATGGACCACACTTTATAATTTGCACCCCACATTTCCATTTTAGATATGTTTATTCCAGACATTGATGAACAAAATGCACTTGCAGGCATCTATAAAGTATACAGGGAGCCTCATCGAGCTGGTGGCTTCCCTGATGGGTATGGTGCAGAGGAGGGAGATACAGCTTGGTCTCCATGGTATCCAGGTAATTTTCTTCAATTCAACATTCATTTCATTACTAACTCTGTTTGTGCATTACGCTATCATATTTTCACTGATACATCGGCATTTTAACTGAGTCTTCTCCAAACTGTATTGATACACTGCATCGGCACACTATACTCATACTGTATCTGATTTCTGTATGATACTTATTCTACATACTACGCTTGTATCTGATATACGCACTATAGCTGATATGTTGACAATTTTTTTTTTCAGATTCCATCTATACCGATGGCACCAGCGGCAGCACCAACACCAACACTAGCACTGGCAGCACCTTCTCCAACAGCAGGGAGGAGAGAGAGAGAGAGACAGGCCCTAGCTCGTGGCTGAGATGTGAGCCGCGGTCTAGGAAGAGAATAAGGGCACCCGAGGCCAGAGCAGTCACTCAGAGCCCATTTTGAGCGATGATGATGCTGAGACTAATGACTCTGATGAGGCAGTAAGTCGACATTCTGAGTCATCCGAGAGTAGGGATGATGTTAGCTCGGGGCCCTAGAGTGGAGGTGATGCTGAGGAAGGTTCTGAGGCAGAAAGCAGAGATGATATTGGCTCCGGTTCAGAGTCTGATTCCGACAGTGGTACCGATGAAGACAGTGCTCTCGAGTCCCTTCTGAGGAAAAGGACGAAGAAAGCCTCTTGAGCCTAAGATGACCAGCGCTGATATTTTTCTACTTTTTTGCTTAGTTTCTTTTTTGTTTGGTAGCATTAACACATGTATAGCTTCAGATAGGTTTTATTTGCTTTTGAAACTTATACTCCTCTTTTATAAAAACCATGATCGGAAAAAACCTCGCAATTTTTATGAAACATATTGTTATTTTTGCATCATGAGCACCATATTTGTATGAAATGGACATGGAATCGAATTTGAAAATGAAAACTGAACACTTGTACTGGCACGATGTTCTTAATCGGGTAATGAGCTGACCAACAACCAAAATACAAACTATAACTCGATAAACAAAGCAAAAACAACTCAAATACAAATAAACACACTTGCTAAAATCAAAAGACTCAAAACAAGACCTTAAAACACACAAAGACCAAGACAAAACACATGCTGCCAACACTGTCCAGCACATAGGTAGATGGCAAGCCAGAAAGAGGGACTGTCGGCCAGAGATGGAGGTTACCGGCCAAAGGAGGTGGCTAGAGTGAGGAACCTCCAGATTGTTGACAGCTGGTTTCCACTCATAACCTTATCTTCTACAAAAGGTTCAGCTTCGTGATTTCTTCTCCAGAACCTCATTTCAGCTGCAATTTCTTCCATAAATGGAAATATTCCTTGTCGAGAAGCTCACAGATTGGATAACTGCTTTAGACAGCACGAAAAAGGTAAATTTCTGGGGTTTCGGCATAAATGCACTTTTTTCGTTGAGCCATACTCCACTTTGTTTTCCATTTCTCCATGTCACGACTCGATGCTAGGATCCAATTACATACGTCTTTCGCTTCAGAGCACAAGAAATGTGCCTGACACTTGAAGAATTTCAAGCATTAATGGAATCCTGACGTGATGAGAAAATCATGCTTCAGCCCTGTTTTGGCAATGCCCAAGCTTTGGGACGGATGTGTGGGCTCACTCTGCACGAGGCTCGGTCTCTGGCCCATAACGGAGAACTAGACATACCTTCCTTGATTCATCAATTTTCCGACATTGGCGGCAGAGGCGACCTTCTCTGGCGAGGTTTTCAACAACATGCCCTTTGCTTATGTATGCTTGCACATTTCCTTTTTGCCCCTAGCTGCGGCAGGTCCAACATTCAGTTGATCGAAGTGGCCCAAGGTTTGAAAGAAGGTAAGAGTTGCATTGGTTTAGTGCTGGCCGAAACCTTGATAGGCTTGGATGCCTTTCATCGGTGAGAGACGACCAGATTCGTGGGGAGTCCACTACTTCTCCAGGTATTGTTTCTCACCCTTTCTCATATGTGTTTCTCACATCACTCGGTACTCATGCTCTATTTTTCTCTCAAAACCCTTTTCTTTCTTTTCTCTCTACATACATCTTTCTATTATTTAATCTCTCTTATTTTTCATCCCTTCCCAGGTATGACTTATAGATAAGCTGAAGGTAGTAAACTCTTGCCTTGAGTACTCAGCTCGATGTTATTTCTTCCGCCACCAACTAGTGGATTTCCCCAACGAGGGATGGTGGTGCAACTGGATGTGCAATAGGTCTGTAACCGATATAGCTTGGCGTTGCCCCTTGTTTAATCTAACCGAAATGAGTTATAGCATGGCTCGGCAGCCTGGCATACAGTTGATCGGCTTCACGCATTGCATGTTCTACTTCCTTTTCTGGTTCAGACGCTAGTTTGGGCATTGTCAGACCTACCCAAAGGAGGGGGTAAAGTACCCGGTATCGTTCTCTATTCGTGGTTCACACCTGGCTAAGTAGTTTGTGGCTTGGAGAACGAGAGAGCTTCTGGTCCCTACCCCTAGTTTCAGTTATGTCCTTTCTGGCAAGTGCTTGGCTTGGCTCGAGGATGAGGCACAAACCAGGCCCATTTTGGCTTCAGAAGCTTCTGCAAGCATGAGCAGAGGACACAGGAGCACCTGACTCACCTATGCCCCTAGTTTATTACTTTGACCTTTCTTTTCGAGTTTTTTTTTTTCGATGTAATAAAAGCAACTTCGATTTGTATTAGAGAGTTGGAGAAATTTATGTTGAAATCAATGAAATTAAAGTTGTGAGCGCTAAATTTTTTTCTTTTGGTCCAAAAATGGTCTAAGTTGTAAAAGGCAAAATTTTGAACAAAATCAACTTTTATCAAAACTTTTCAAAATCATTTTCGAAAAGGATCACCACTTGACATGTACGGAATCAATCCTCGTACAACTCTAAATCAAAAGATCATAAATACCCCTGATTGAATACCACTGCTTTGCATTAAAACCAGCTCTTCTTCCCAGAATAAAGATCACAACCGACCTCTCAGATAATAGACAAAGATGACCTGATCAAACACATGGACAAGACAATTGAGTTAGAGGTAATTACGACCGAACTTCAGGATGAAGTTGCCTACATATCCCAAAGATGGGAATTAGGCCTTACGTAGTTTGGTTCAAGTTCACTCGAGTATTAACTCTCTCCTTTTGCGCTCTAACTTTTGCCAAAGTCGCCCTTTAGGGTTTTCAACCTTGCGAGCTCAGTTTTTCTTTATTTCTAATTTTTCATGCTCTAACTTTTGCTTGGGTCGCCTTTCTGGGTTTTCGGCCTAGTGAGCCTCTTAGGGATAGTATTTCTTCAACTTGTCCATGTTGATTGGTGGAGAAAATTTCAGGCCGTCTAAGTCCATGAGAACAACAGCTCCACCTGACCAGATAGCTTTAATGATGTAAGAACCAGTCTAATTGGGTTTGAACTTGCCCCTAGGGTCATGAATGGGAGCTCGGTTGTCTTTCAGCACCATATCCCTTTCTTTGAGATTCTGGGACTTAACTTTCTTGTTAAAAGCCCTAGCAATTTTGCGTTGATAGCCCTGAACATGATATAATGCTTTCAGTCTTCTCTCATCAAACAGTATCAACTCCTTAAATCTGCTCTGTTGCCAGTCCGCCTCTGCTATCTGACACTCAGCCATAACTCGCAGCGACGAGACTTCTATTTTGATTGGCAAAACGACTTCCATTCTATAGACGAGAGAATAAGGAGTTGCCCCTGTAGATGTCCGGATTAAAGTTCTGTAGCCCTAGAGCGCGAATGGCAATTTATTTGGCCAGTCCCTGTAGGTCTCCACAATCTTCTACAAGATGTTCTTGATGTTCTTGTTAACGCCTTCAACGGCTCCATTGGTTTGTGGTCTATATGTAGATGACTTATGGAAAGCCATATTATATTTCTATAAAAGTCTATCACCTCTTTCTTGAAGTGGGAGCCATTATCATATATGATCTCGTTTGGGACTTCGTACCGACAGATGATATTGTTTCTGATGAACTTGGCAACATACGATGCTTTTAACAATACATAGGACTGAGCTTCCACCCACTTTGTAAAGTAATCAATTGCCACCAAGATATATTTATGCCTATTCGATCCTTTTGGCATGACTGCACCGATGATGTCGATTTCCCAGACTGAGAAAGGCCATGGCGAAGCCATGTTGTACAGTTTTGACGGCTGGATGTTCATGCGATTGGCATGAATTTGGCATTTGTGACATCGTCGAACAAAACTAATACAATCTTTCTCCATGGTGGACCAGTAATAACCCTATCTAAGAATCTTCCGGGCTAGTATCACTCTGTTCATGTGCGTCTCGCATTCTCCTCCATGGATGGCCCCCATCAGGCACTTTGATTCCTCTTCTTCGACACACAACTTATGCATTCTCAGATGACCTCCCTTATACAGTTTACTAGGGCTGAGCGAGGAATTTGTGAAATCCGTAATCCGATCCAGTCCAGTCCAATCTGGTAGGTTTGGATTAGTTTTTTGAATCCGTGGTTCGGTTCCGGATTGAACCTCGCGGTTCCGAATTGGAACCGATTCGGACCGTATACAAATAGTCTATATTTTTATTATACATCTTCCCCCATAGTATCTTCTCTTATTCTATACAAAACCTAAACTCAAACCTAAACCTGCATAATATCTTCTTTTATCACTTTTGTTTGTTAGTTTTTAGTTTTAATTTGTAATGGTTTAAATACTTATGGCGAAACCAGTTTTCTTATGATTGTTTAAATTCTAGAACAATATTCGCTATTATAGAAAGACATATTACTATTGTGGAACTAATATAATGCTATGTTTATGTTTTTATGAAATTAAAGTGTTATATATAATTTTTTTTGTTATTTAATTATGTGAATCCGTAGTCCTAAATCGATCCAATCCGTGTTTAAATGGATTGGTTCGGATTGGTTCCATGATTTAAACGGATGGGATTGGTTCCAATTTTTTCAAGAACCGTAAGTAACGAATTGGTCTTGGTTTTATCCCAATTCGATCAAATCCGAACCATGCTCACCCCTACAGTTTACCTCCGCAAATAATAAATTGGATGGCCATTCGCCGTATTTCCCTTTTGTCCTTGACATTTGCCCCTGGTGGATAAATCTCCTTTTCCAAGAAATTCCAAATATTGTAGTATCAGGGGTTTTTGTCTTGCACTTCATTTATTGCGATGATAGTTTCATAAGTCGGCATGTATTTCTACTCGATGATAATTGGACGTATCAAGACTCCAAGTGGGATGGCTACCATAGAAGATAGAGTTGCTAAAGCATTGGCGAACTTATTGTTCTCTCTCAGTAAATGCGTGAAAGTTAGTGTAGACGTCCCCGAACGTCCCGGGAAAATCCTGTTTTGTTTATTGGGGCTTACTACAGTTTGGACTCAATGTCATGGTCCTGTATCTAATCTCGCGGAGTGCAATACAAAACCGATGAATCATCAAAGAGTCCAAATCCGACAAATCGTTTTGAAAAAACTGATTTTTAGAAAGAAGTACCAAACATGGACTGCTTTGCTAGATACAGAGTCGCCACCTAAATATTTTATTTTGGGAGAATTTAGGAAACCTTGACTCGTGCCTAAGGCCACATGTCCGTCATCACCAAAGTTGCCTCGGCTCGAGAACTTGGGTACGATTGGGGAAGGTCACTTCGTGAGCACCCCCGCTCGCCCAATCAAAGATCGGCCTCTACTAACCATGATATCGACTTTTGAAAACATTATGTGCTCTTATTCCGGTTATTAGCCTAAAATTGCTACGTGATGCACACAGCATACAAGTATAGACTGGATTGTCTAAGTTGGAACAAAGCATCGCATATTCGTTTGTTTTGAAAATGGATTGAAGTTTGCTACTCGCAAGTAGGCTAAAACACGGGTTTCAACGAATTATTCCAACTCAAGCAATCCAACCTTCACCCACAGGCATTTAGGCAGTTATATCACATAAGCACATAGTCTCATGGTAAGCATGCTATCATGGCAGTCACTCACACACATGTAAGGATGCTAAAGCATAAACACTTACCGAGTACTCCGAGCCAAAGAAAGAAACTAATTAGAAATCATGCATGAATTCTAACTATGCTAAGAATGCCTAATGCAACACATGCAAAAATGAAACTACAATAGGGTCGGCTATTCTAAGAATGGCATGTGAAATGCGGCAACTCGATACACGTATTCAAGTTGGAATTGAAATGCTATGCAATTAGTATGATGCGCCGAGCCTGGTGCATGCAATACGAATGAATGTATGCAAACATGCTAACATAAGGTATGCTAATCGAAACATGACCTAAAACTAACCATCAAAAGCAGGTAAATAAAATGGAGAAAGACGTGGGGTTAGAAAACATTCACACACGCACGCACACTTATTACAAATTCGCCCTCACAACGGAGGGTTCGAATAAATAATACAGAACCAACAAGCTACAGCTAATTATTACACAACTTTAGTTAATCAACAAATTAACTAAGTAAGCATGTAAACTAAATAAAGTAGGCTACCTCGGCTCTGTTTTGATTGAAAAAGGATGCATGCATGCTTGAACCGCCTTGTCGGGAAATCCCTTGCGACGCCCCGACTCGCCTTTGTTTGCAATTGATGTCAGAAACTTGCACAAGGCTCCAGAAGGCTGAAACTTCACCTTGGGAAGCTGTGGAAAGGCTGCCGGCCAGCCCTTGGCCTTGGAGACCACCTGTCGACCACCTTTGGTGGTGGAGACCAAAAGAGGTGGTCGGCCTGCCAGAAAAGCTAGTCGGCCGACCAGTTTCTGCCTCTTGTTCCTGGTTTTCTGCAACACAAAGCAAGAGAGAGGCATAGCAAGGTATTTTCAACAAATGTGTGCACGACCACTCTCCCATCATTGCACAAGCTCAAGGGAGTGTAGTCCTCGACCCTCGGGCCACCAATTACGCATCTCGATGCATGATGGCCGAGGAGGCGAATTGCACGACTTGATATGGAATGAATGCACATATGAACACATAAATACCTAAACTCCATCATGTACTAGTCAAGAGGGTCGGCGACCGGGAATTGAGGTACGTTTCGTCACTTTGTGTACAAAACGTTCATTGTTTCCAGTGTTTCGACTAACTCCTATTCCAAACATAATGCAACAAGTATGGCATGCACAATGCGACTCTAGCATGCAAGCTAAATGCATTGCAACTTGGTCATGCAAACATGCAAGGGGTGAAACATGCAAACATGCACCTAGCATACACAATGTCAATATGGAATGCAACATGAACAACCTAGCAAGGCTAATGGCATACACAATGCACAATGCTAATGTACACATACTCAATGCGAGACAATTATAAGCATGCAACAATATGACAAAATGAGACTAGCATACACAATGCGACGAACTACATGGCATGCGCAATACTAAATGGACTTAAACCAAGATGGATAGGCCTCAGCCATGTCCAACTTAGTGGCTAATGGATGATGAAATCAAAGCAACAAGACACACACAAGCATGCACAATTCAAAGGCTCCAAGCCAAGGGCACAAGATGCAACTCTCCAAGAGCATGGCAAGGATGAAATATGGCATACAATGACACATATTCCAGCTCTGAAATGGCATACAAAAAGGTTCCAAATCATGCAAACGACTCACACAATGCACGTTGGAAGGCTCAAGTACCGAAACTAGTGAAGCACATTACACTAGAGGTATGCAAAGCAATGCTCAAATGACCAAACCAACTTCTAACAGACCTTATGCAGGTCCAAAACAGTGGCAAAATGAGCTAAAATAATGGCTTGACATGCACCAAAATGAAGCTCATGCAATGGCTTACAAATGAGGTATAAAAGCACAACTTTCAAACACATTGAAGGCATGATAAACATAAGAATATGGCACACCTATAAACTCTGAAATATCATATTGAATGATGCCAAAACACTAAAATGCCTCAAGCAACACATGCAAGGGACCCCAAAACTCAAAGGTAAGCAAGGCTATTATACTACAACCATGCATGGCAAGCACCAAGAGGCCTAAAAATAGAGCTAAGGTAGCCCAAAATATGAACAAAACATGTTTCGAGTGTGGCCAAAAGGTGCTAGAATAGAGGGCCAAAACAACATGCAATGTGAGCTAGTAAGCATGATTTACACTACAAGCCTATGAAGCATGTGAGAGGCCACCAAACCAGCCAAAAAAATAATCATGGCATGCCAAAATATGACCAAAAACCCACTGAAACATGGTCAATACATGCAAGAATGACATGTTCCTTTAATAAGCTATGAATGAAATTGCTCTACACATGCAAGAAGCAAACAAAAGGTGGCCAAAACAACTATGGAAAGAGTCTAGGAAGGTCTCAAAAATCACCAAAAAGTGCCTGAACCAAGGTTTGGAAGTATGAAAGTATGGGCTCCTTTGAAAGGCCAAATATGCAAACAAACAAGACCAAAAGAGAGAGGGTCACCCCTCTCTGATTTTGGCCCTCAAAACCTCAAAACCACAAAACCACCACTGAAAATCCACTGGATTTCAGTGGTAGGAAGGCCAAGCAAAGACTATCTCGAATGCCTTATGGCATGGCACAAAACAAGGCCAAAACAAGCATGCAAGAGGGTAGATGACCCCCAACACCAAAATGATCTCAAACAAACATGAAAAACACTTAAATATGAAGCTTTTTTCAGTTGACAACAAAGCTCAAATATGTATGCAAATAAGGCTAAGAGAAGGATCAAGATAATGCTTAGAAGAGGGAAAATGAGTTACCCTTGTAGCTCAGCAAAGACAGCAGCTTCTTGGACCAAAAACCAGCCCTTTCAGATCTCTCAAGACCCTCCAAGAACCTTAGAACAATGGTGGAGGTGTGTTCTTAAGAGTTGTGGTACAAAGGGGTCAAGAACCAATACTTTCTAAGCCTAAATATAGAGATATAGAGAGAGGTACAACCCTTGTGCCTTAGACAATTTTTTTTCAACCTCTCTAAAGAAGAGGGAGGCCCTCTCTTATCGAGAAACAAGAGGGTTCAAGTTTCTTGGAGAAGCTAGAGCAAAAGGTTCAAGCTTCTTGGAGAAGCGAGAGCAAAGGTTCAAGAGGTTCAAACTTCCTCAAGAAGCTAAAACAAGGGTTCAAAAGGTTCAATCTTCCTCAAGAAGCTAAAACAAAGGTTCAAGCTTCCTCCTCAAGAAGCTAAAACAAAGGTTCAAGCTTCCTCAAGAAGCTAAAACAAGGGTTCAAAAGGTTCAAGCTTCCTCAAGAAGCTAAAACGAAGGTTCAAAATGTTCAAGCTCTCCAAAAACCGTGCCAAACGGAGAAAGTTAAGCGGTCCCGAACCGAGGCGCACAGCCGACGGCTCCGAAAATCTGAAACTGGTCTCCAAACGGGAACAGTGGTCTGCGACCACGAAAAGTAGCCTACGGCCACTGAGAGATGGTCTACGAGACCTCTCCCTCCCTTCGGGAAGAGAAAACAGAACTTGGTTCGTAAACCGAGACAAAGCACAAAAGAGTCTCGAAGTCCGGAGGCAAGGCTCTCAGCCGAGACTCCATAACCTCAGAACGAGCACAACATGCGCAATCACCGAGCGCTCAATCGATGACGTCTGAGCCTTAAGGTCGGTCAAAAATGGCGTGTCTATAGTTAGCTTTTCAAACCTAGGAATCAGAACATCCAGGGTCTAGTGGTAAACCTTCATCTTTTCTTCTTTGACTTTCCAGTCTCCATTCACTTGAGAAACAACTAAGTTCGAGTCTCCGATAATATCCAATCTTTTTGCGCCTAGTTCCAGGGCGGCTTCTAAACCAGCAATACATGCTTCATATTCTGCTTCATTATTGGACACCTTGAACCAGAGTTTGAAGGCCAAAGGTAAATGAGAATTGTCGGGTGCTATCAGAAACACACCTATCCCATAACCGTACTGATTGGACGTTTTGTCAAAGTACATCGTCCAAGTCTCCTCATCAACTTGCAGAATGGCTTCATCTGGGAACAAGTATTCTATCGCCTCATCCTCTTCTACTGGGTGGTCTGCCAGGAACTCCGTTTTCCTTTGACCGACTTGCGGGTGACATATTTGAGATCAAATTCGGAGAGAAGAAGTAACCAACGAGCTAGTCTACCCGTAAGCGCTGGTTTCTCAATGAGATATTTGATGGGATCTAATCTCGAAGCCAGGATTACAGAATGAGCTAATACTATAACAACCCTCCTCACTGATCACCGATTAATTACCGATTACTGCTAAACTGAGACTGATTATGATAAGTAATTGAATCAACCGAAATACTGAACTGACTGACTGAAAACTGAAACTGATTGATTGGGTATATCTGTCGAATTGCATTTTCTATCTGTTGCCTGTTTAATTATCTGTTCATGACTTTGCGTTTAAATTGCGAATTGAAGGCCTTATCGGCGGCCGAATCTGAAATTGATTGATGTTTTATGATTATCATAATTTACGTGATTTTTATAGCATATTTAATTAAAAAAGTGATTTGGTATGATTAAACTAGATTAAATAAGAGCCAATTAAAGAGTTAGGTTTATTTACCTAAATGCCATTGTTAGTGGGCCATGTAGCCAACATATTTGAGCCTTATTGCACTAATTTGCAAACATTTCATCAGCCACATTTGAGAGCTCTAACCGAATTTAGAGAGAGAGAGACTTAGGAGATTAGTCTTCAACTTGTAATTGCTTGGAAATTGAAGGAATTGGAAGAAGTTCTTGCTAGTTTGAACCTCAAGACTTGTAATTAAGGAGCCTAGGTATGAGCTTCATCCTCTCATTTATGTATTTGAGATGTATCTTGCATAGTTCATGGTTGATGAGTGGTCTAAGTCATGAATTTGCTTTAAAATGTTGTATTGTAGCTCATCTCATGTATGCATGGTTGTATTGTTGACTTTTGAGTTGATTTCATGGCAAATTGTCACATGCATGTGTATATTGGAGGTTAAGTCCGTGTTTTCATCTTACTTTTGGAACAATTGGCTCTTTAGAGCATCAAATTGAGGCTTTGAAATGGTTTGAAATCATGCATGTCATGTTTGAATTGTGTTCTTGAAATTTGGTTTGAAAATAAGTTTAATTTAACAACCCTTGGGCATCAATTTTACAAATTGATCTTTGAAACATATTATATCATGTGTTTACAAGTGTTTTCCAGGTTTTTGGGCCCAAGAGGATCGATTTTAGTGCATCAAAACTTGGTTTTAAGCTTGAAGGTGCAATCTGGGTTTTCCAGATTTTGCACTCCCGTTCGAGCGGGGAAAGTGGCGCTTGAGCGGGGAATTCGAGCATCCAGTACTTTGTTATGTCTTGCAGTACGCTCAAGCGGGGTATTGGACGCTCGAGCGGGACCCCGTGTCTTGCACTTGAGCGGCCATCGAGCGCCCTATCGAGCGTGATTTCCACCTATCCAGTACTTTTTGGTCCGCTCGAGCGGATAAGTTGACACTCGAGCGTGGACCTTTGTTTGCATGTTCGCTCGAGCGGGGAAGTTAACGCTCGAGCGGGACTCTGTTTCACTGAAAATTCTGAAAATGTTTTCTAAGTGCATCTTTGCATCCTCTTTCCATCCTAAGCATTCCTAGGGCATAATTAAGGCATCTTAAAGAGGATATGGATGTAGAACACACCAAGGCAAATTTAGGGATTAAGTTATTATCTTTCCCAACTGTGAAACTTAGTGTGTGTTCAATCTGTTAATTGTATAGGGTTGGCATCCCGAGGAGACGCTCTAGTTCACTGTAGCCCAGAACTCTGTGAGTAACAATTGTGTAAAGATATATTCGAAATGATTATCTTCTAAATCTTGGAATCGAATCACTTCGAATCGATATTGTTTACTGAATGAATGTATGTCCTATATTCAACATCTTGTGGCATCCTTAACATCTCATTTCTTTATTCTTATTCTGAGAGATCTCTGTCGGTTCCCTCGTGGAACCACTACTGTTTACTGATTGATGGCCATCATTACTGTTCGGTCTTTAAGACCTACTGCTTACTGTACTGTTATGCTAATGGATGTACCACATATGACTGATTGACTGAAAGACTGAAATACTGATTTAATGAACTGTTTTCATTACTGTAAGGACATTCATTCTAAACCTCTTTACGCATTATGTTATTCACTGGGCTTTAGCTCACTGCTCATATATATATGTAGGTGTACAGGCACCGGATCAAAGCTAGAGGCGTCGGGGTAAACTCCAGTTTTGTCAAGCCAACCAATGTGCCTCACTGCGAGGTTTCGAACCTGCCAAGCTATGGCTTAGGAGTGTTTTTATTTCTCCGTCTGTCTCTATACCGTTTTGTAACACTGTATAGACCGAACGTTTTGCACTGTACTGGTTATCGGGGATTAAGTCCCTGTTTTGACTGTTTGTATATGATATGCAAACTGTTTTGTATTGTTCCGTATAAATGTATGAAAAATCTTTTGGCATACAGACTGCCACAGCTCATTGGGCATTGTTTATTTACTATATTGGCTTCCGCCTTGCCCATGTACTCTGTTATACTGTCTTACTGTTAAGCAGGCCTTCGGTAATCTCGGATTACTGGCCGGTTACGGTGCTAAACCCATAGGGGCGGGTTTGGGTCGTGACAAACAAGTAGTGCCTCAACTTCTTAGTAGCCCATACTAAGGCTAGATAAGCTTTCTCCAGCGGAGTATAGCGGGTCTCATAATCTAGCATTTTCTTGCTCAAGTAGTAGATGACTTTCTCCACCTTATCTTCAAATTCCTAAGCGAGCATGCATCCCATAATCATGTTTGTTACTGACAAATACATAATCAAAGGCTTTCTCGGCTCTGGCGGTGACAACGCAGGCGGATTTCGGAGGTACTGCTTAACTTGCTCAAAGGCGAATTGACATCGATTATCCCATCGGAATTTCTTCCCTTTCTTCAAGAGACCAAATAGTGGTTCACAAGTCAAGGTTAATTTAGAAATAAACCGTCTTATGAATTGCATTTTACCCAGAAAGCCTTGCATATCCTTTTCAGTCCTTGGTGGTGGCATTTCTAGGATGACCTTGATTTTGGAAGGATCTACTTCAATGCCTCTCTGTGTGATCAAAAAGCCCAGCATTTTCCTTGCATTACGTCGAAGGTGCATTTCTGCAAGTTTAACCTCAACTTGTATTCTCTGATCCGTTGAAAGAATTTTTAGTGGCTCTCTCTTTCTTTGGACTTGACAATCATGTCCACGTACATCTCAACCTCTTTATGGATCATATTATACAAAATGGTGGTCCCAGCCCTTTGATAGACAGCTTTAGCATTTTTCAGACTAAACGGCATAACCCGGTAGCAGTAAGTACCCCACGACGTAGTAAATGCGGTCTTCTCTTTGTCTTCGGGTGCCATCAGAATCTAGTTGTACCCAGAAAACCTATCCATAAAAGATAGCAATGCATGGCTCGCAGTGAAGTCCAGTAACTCATTAATGTGCGGCAGAGGGAAGTCATCCTTCGGACTGGCTTTGTTTAAGTCTCAAAAGTCCACACACATCCGGATTCTACCATCCTTTTTTGGCACTGGGACGATGTTGGCCAACCAAGCCGGATACAAAGATACTAATAAGAAACCTGCCTCGATCTGCTTGGTGACCTCTTCCTTGATTTTCAACGCCCAATCCGGACGGATTCTACGCAACTTCTGCTTGATTGGTCGGGCCTCAGGGTCAAGAGGGATCCGATGCTGTACAATCTCAAGATCGATTCCAGGCATGTCTTCGTAGGACCACGCGAAAACATATTTGAAATCTCTTAACAAAGCGACTAAGCGCTCGCGCTTCTCCGAAGACAACGTGAACCCGATTTGGACCAAACACGGATCCTTCTTAGTACCCACATTAATGGCAATGATTTCATCAGCACAGGGTTTAGCAAACCTCTTCGCCTCTCGATTAATCAAGTTTTTCAAAACCAGAGGAATTCCTTCCTCTTCGTTTTCATTAAAATTCTAAAAATCTTGGTAAATACAATAAACCAACGGCACAGAGAAGTACACAGAATTCGCAGAGTTCTCATTCAAAAGGTCCTGATCTTCAGTTATAGGCTTAAAAGAAAAGCTGAATGAAGACCTAGACAGGACTTTGGTATTCAGGTTACCACCCCCAGAAATACCAGACTCAGACTCAGAAGAATTGGAATCTGATCCCGACTCCATAGACTCAAGAGAATCAGACTCTAGCTCATCACCCAACTCAGAACTGGACAGATAGCCTTTCTCCAGCTGCCAGAGAAGAGATGGTGCCTCTGATGCATCCAAAATGCTGCTGGTTGGGTTCACACCCGGTTCTTTCCTGATCATGGAGATGGTAAGGTTATCCCTCAAGTTCTCTGAGTCAGCCGCAAGATCTATCAAGAAACAAGCCAGTGCTGCCCTTACTCCAAGTTCACCGCTGTCTGAGTCACTTTCCATGCTTTGCTCAGCTTCTATGCTTGGTTCAGTCTTTTCCTCGGTATCACTATCTTGCAGTTGTAGGTCAAAGAAGATTTCAAACAAGGAGACACGTTGCTTCGTGGAATTCGCCCAAGGCTCAAGAAAGTTACAAAAGGGGAAATCTTCTCCCTTTCGAACAAAGCGGCCATTCAACGTTCCCTGGATTGGCCTGTGGGTGAGCTCATAGTGTTTCCTGGCTTGCTTGGCTTTGGCTCTGCTTTTCATCTCTTATCTTTTCCTGATCTAGTTCTCTTTTATGGGCGCATAGCCCAGTCCAAAGGCATGTGGGTTGTGTGGAAAATCTGTCAGTGCTGTCACGCCTTTTTGGCCACTTCTACCGAGTCCCATTCCTACTGCAGTTTATTCATGAAATAGATAGATTGGGCGCTGACATACATGCCCTCATCTGCTACCAAAGTGGTTTGCACTACCCGGGCTTCAGCCAGAGTAAAACTCGAGAAGAATACATCCTTCTCGCCATGGGTGATCTCCAACACTGGCGTAGTTACCTCCGGCGGCGAGTGAATGGATGAATTCTCAAAAACAATAGCCACTCCTGCCTCATGAGGGTATTTCAACATTTGGTGGAGGGTGAAGGAGATAGCTTTCACATGATTCAACCAGGGCCACCCTAATAGTAAATTGAAGGTGCCCGGCACATCAAGACATGGAACTCGACATCTTGCTGAGCTGGGCCCACTTGAACTCTAATTTGCACCGTGCCCATAACCTCCCTGCTCGTATAACCATATACCCAAATTACTTGGGTTGTGGGCACAAAGTCTGCTAGTCTAAGGGCGATTGTATAAGCTATGCGGGAAGGACATACATTGATGGCTGAACAGGCATCTATCAACACCACCAGCACCTATTTCCCTCTGCACTCAACAGATATGTACAAGGGTTTATTGTTAGGGGTGTAATTTTGGCCAGGCCTGGTCTATGTCGAGCCTTGCGGGCTTCTGCAAAAAAATCGAGCCGACTCATAGGCCAGAAAACTAGGCCCAGGCCCAAGCCCAGGCTGTTGGGCTTGGGCCTAAGCTCTGGCTTTGGGTGGGCCTAAACAATTTTTTTTAAGTTTTTTTAATTTTTTCTACCAAAATTTTATTATTTTCCATTAAAAATAACACTGGGCCTTGGGCCGGGCTTTGGAGTGGGCCGATGAGTCGGGCCACGGGTCAGGCTGGGCTTCAAAACAATGACCCCAAGGCCTCAGACTGGGCTTAAGCCTGGGCTTAAACGGGTTGGGCCCACCCCGGGCTGTGGGCGGGCTTCGAGCCGCCCACGGGCCACGGGCCATTTTTGCACTCCTATTTGTTGTGAGCTAGGCCTTCCGGCAGCAGCTCTTTGTCAGAAAAGGTTAGGGTTAGCTTGGCGCCACCTAGAAAGACCAATCCCACAAGTTGTTCGGGGGTAGTGTCAATGGACAATTTAGCCTTGTTCATTATTGACAGTACTGCCTGTCGATGTACCCGGAAGGCCATGAGCAGGCCCCAAATTGAGATGTCAGCTTGGATTTTCTTAAGCTCCTTCAACACTACCTCTTCTTCTAGTTGCTTCTCTTTCTATTTTTCGACCTCTCTGTCTTTTCCAGATGCCTCAGCTTGATCTAAGTGTGGTGGCTTAAAATACTGCCAATTTCTTGTCATGTAGTCTATTTCTTCAGCGTTCTACGTGTTGTCTAGAAGGCACTCACCCCAGTCTTCATCGGTGTGGGCCAAATGCAGATCGTCATCGTTCCACCATACACCTTTAGCAGCTGACAAACAGTTGTCTAGCTCCGTCTGTATTACCTTAACATCACAGGTATCCCCCATAGGGTGTTGGGCCAGTACTATTTTCTGGTTGTCTTCAATCCTCTCTCGTTCAAACTACTTCAGTACAGCTTCCTGTTCTGTGTCCATAGTACTTATTGTGCCCAGTTCCTGAGCTGAATTTTCCATGCCAGCATTCTCTAGCAGCTTTCTCTTTTCATCGGCCTTTCCGGCCACTACAGCAATTCCTGCTTCATTTTTCTCGGATTTCATTTTAGTTCCTTCGTTCTTATCTAGCTCATCACTCAGCCACCTCGAGTTATCAGTTGATCTATTCAAGTCGAACCAGCCAATCTGCACATCCCCTCGATGATGTTCGTTAAAGAACTTCAAGTTGTCTAAATCCTCATCGAGTTCCGCCAAATCATTTAACCCTTGGCTCGAGCCATCTTCCCTAACCACATTAACCTCTACGAAAGTTGGCAACACCAATTCAGGCTTAATTTGACCAATCGGCACAATGTAGCAACTTGGATCGTACACTCTATTAGGTAAGTCCTTAGAGCTCTCCGGCAACAGAGTTATACTTTCCTCCAAGGTCGACCTCTCTTCTACTGCAATTGTCACCACCACAGGCTTAGGTTAAAGTGCGGACGTGTCCATCATGCATAAATCTGTGCTTTTAGGAATGAACAATGTCGATCTTGGTAGGTGGAAAGGGGTAATATATACACTGGGATCGTAGGGAATGGTAAGTGTATGGATTAGGTTTAGATTTTGAGGTGGGGGAACTTCATTATGGGCCAGGAGAGGGTTCGTAGTTATATTTGGTTTCTGGGGTGGTGCGATCACCTTGTTGTCGATGAGGTCTTGAATCTCATGACGCAGTCGGAAGCATTGGTCGGTATCATGACCATGCTGTTGGTGAAACGCATAGTATTTTGTGGGGTTGTGTTTGGGTAGAAGAGGATCAGGTAACGGGTGTGGTTCTAATGGTTTGAGGTGTCCTTTTTTGACTAGCATCTTCATGGCTTGAGACAGGGTCATGTAGAGTTGGCTAAAGGTCCTTTGGGATCGGAAAGGGTTAGCTGAAGTTTGTGGAGTTATGTTGGCAAAGGGATTGGCAGTCTTGGTTGTGGTGGTGACAACGCTCATATCCGACGGCCTTGAAGTTGTGCTACCACTGGTGATAGCATTGGAACTGCGCACAAAAGACCTTTTTGCCTATTCTTTCTCATCTGTAATCAACCCTTGTTTCATGGCGTCTTCAATTTGAACCCCCATCTCATGGAGCTCGATGAATGTGGACAAAGGTAAGATGATCATTTTTTGTAACAACTTCCCATGCAGATTGCGGACTACCATCCTTATCTGATCTTTTTCAGAAGGCCTTGTGGTCATCATTGAAGCTTTAGCTCTCCACCTCATCACAAATTCTAAGAAGCCCTCATTCGGCTCTTGGCGCGTTGCCTCGAGATCATGAGTTGTGACCTCAATTTGTGTTATACGAGTACTGAGCAATAAAGGCCTCGGCCATCTCTTCCAAATTTTTCTTAACAAAATCCTTCAACTTCGCATACCAAATAGCCGCTATACTAGACATGGTACGGCCAAAGAGAGATAGCTTCTGCAATTTGGTCAGGCCTATGGCCGCAAGATGTCCGAAAACAGCCGTAGATGAACCATGGGATCTCCGGAGCTGTCGAATTGGTCGATGTACGGTATTTTGAACCGATCTGGCAATGTCACTGCAGAGTCGGTGTACCCATCCTCTATGTCTGGGATGGAGTTAACACCTTGTGCTCTCTTGAATAGCTTCTCCAGTTTGTTGACCTTGAGTACAGTTGGGTCCACCTCAAACTCGAATGGAGCCTCAATTTGATACACAAGTGCTTTGTAGGCTTGTGTTGGGATCGGGTCTGCCGGATTGCCCTAATTTTCTTAGACATTGGCAGTATGGGCAGTGGCTCCGAGTGCTGGGATACCTGTGGAAGGTGCATGGGATGCAGAAGCCGCTGCTAGTTGTGGTTGTTGTTGTTGTAGCCTGTTTATTACCTCGGCTTGACGGGCTGTGACCTCAGCCTGACGAGTAACATCTTGCTATAGGGTTTCAACTGTTTGCTAAAGATGATGCATCAATTTCTCCATACTGACTGGGGGATACCGTGTCACAACTCGAACCCACCCCTATGGGTTTAGCGTCGTAACCGGTCAGTAATCCTTGGATCACCAAAGGCCTCTGAATAGAATAACATATAATAAAGGCTACGGAAAAAGTATACAAAATTTACATAGTCCATAAAGCTGTCCAGACATACCTGGGATAGAAATTTTCAAAACAAACTTATATATATATATAGATGTGACGTCAAAAATGCATTAGTCTTATGTCACCCAATTACACAGATAGAGTCGAAGGGAACTTAGCCCAAGTACAGATATGTAAAACAAACTCAACTAAAGCCTTGACACAATCCTCTTAAAAGGAACCTCCTCGGGAGGCACGGTAGTTGGCTGACAAAACAGAATCTTAGTCCATTAACTCTGGGCCTGGTCACGTGCCTGCTCACCTACATGCATAATATAAATAGTGAGTTGGAGCCCAGTGAATAATAATAGAGTAAAGGGATTTTAATGAAAGTTGTCCATAAAAGTTACAGAAAACAGAATTCAATAGTTATCAGAAATGAATTCATAATCATGTTTAGAAATCATGATACATAGCAGATACAGATTCAGAGTCGTATTCATAATTGGAACTTGCAGTTAATCATACGTGGTACATTCATTAGCACTAGCAGAAACAGTTGACCCATAAAGGACGGCCATAAAGGCATACAGTTGACTCATGTGCACGGAGACGGTACAGTTGGCCCATAAATGGGACGTATACATAAGGATCCATAACAGTTGGCTCATGAGACGTACCATTAACCCATAATTGGGACGTAACAGAACAGATAACAGATGTCATCTGAAACTAAGAATGCCACGAATAGATTTCAGAAACATTAGACAACCATTTATTCATACAGAAAATAATATTTCAGAAACAGATCATCTTATATCATTCAGAAAATACTTATAATTGAACATAGCTTTACAAAGTTACTACTCATAGATAACCGGTGGCTCCAAATAGACGAGTAGATACTTAACTTGAAGTGCGTGACCTACATAACATGACAGATACATACATTGAAACACACGCTCAAATTGTACATAACTTATTTCATTTGTTCTTAGTGTGTTTCTAGCATTTATCCTCATTATAGTATTTTAATCTTGGCCTAGGAATGCCTAGGATGGAATGAAGATGCAAAAATGTACTTGAAAACATTTTTTTAAAACTTGTTGAAAACAGGGTCCACGCTCTAGCGGACATGTAAAATGTGAGGGTTCGCTCAAGCGCAACTCCCTTCGCTCGAGCGGTCTGCAAACTTTGAAAAAGTACTGGTTGCTTGATTTTCACGCTCGATGGACGCTTGATCCTCGCTTGAGCGTAAGACTCAGACCTTCACTTGAGCGTGTCTTTTGTCGCTCGAGCGATCTGCAAAAACACATGAACTTCTGAGAGCATGCATTTCACACTCGAGCGGAGGTACAAAAACAAAGGTGGTCACTCCAGCGAACAATACTTCGCTCGGGCGGAGGGTGCAAATTCTGGAATTTCCAGATTTGCTTCCAAGGTCCACAACTCAATCTTAAAGCATCAAAACTTTGTTTTTCTGGGCCAAAACTTGAGGAAACACTTAGAAATTCATAAAACATCATGCATTAAGGATCATTTCAATAAATCATGGCCCAATAGCTTGCCAATTGTGCAAAAATTCAACTTAAATTTATGAATGTTCCATGAACATGACATGCATGAATTTCTTTGAACTTAAGCTTCTCAAAACATGATCAAATGCTACAAAACAAAATGCAACTTGATGATTTCCCAAAATTAAGGTGAATTTAAGACATGCATGAGGAAATTTTTAGAAATTAAACTCAAAATATGAGAAAATATGCATGCATGCATGGTATGGCTCAATACTCTTCATTTCTAACTCAATTCTTGCATTAATCAACATAATTCTCTTGTGTTCATGCATTATAGTCTAGATTTCAAGGCTTAAGGATAAAATTCTTATCTAGAGGCTTAAGTTCACAAGTGTTACAGTTGTAACTCTCAAATCTTCTTCAATCTCTCAACAATTTCTTGCAAGCTTCCCCTTTCTTACTTGATCCTAAACCCTTTCTTAGTCTCTCACTTCTCTCTCAAGTTTGTGTGTCTTAGGAGCATGAGTTGGTGATACAAAAATGACCTTATGGGATCAAGTATATAGCCCACCTAGGGATACATGTTCAATTGAGGTTAAAGGCAATCATTTCACATTAAATTAGTCTAATTATTTGGTTCCGAATCGAATTTCAATTAAACCTACCATAAAATTTTAAAATTTTTAATTAACACATAAATCAAGTCAATTTCTGAATTACATGCTGATAAGGCTTTTAATTTGCAGAACAGATCGGAAACGTGAACAGATCATTCTACGTTAAACAGATAAAGCAACACAAATAAGGCAACACATATGCAATTTAATTTAGGTTTTGATCTAAAGAACTTATTAGGCATATTAAAGCATGGATTAACGTTAATCATGGGTCAGGGTTATTACATACCGTGTCATTGGAATAGGCAAGTAATCTCGTGCTGGACTAGAAGTAGAAGACTGTCCCTGAACCTGACTAGATACAAGTGAATTGAGGGGTGACTGCTGTAAAAACTGGACCAGTGAACTCTACCTGACTCTCTTCCGTCTTGTAACTAGTGGGAGTGAAACAAACACGAGTTGTCTCCGAACAAGATCCCCGACTTTGCAAAGACTTTTGACTCGGGTCCAGAGTTCTTGGGGGATATCCGAACTTTCTGAAGTTATGGTGTTAAACTACCTAGTAAAAAGAAATAAAGCAAAAAGAAAGCAGTAATTAGAAACCGCACAGCACCTCAGCTAATGATGTTACCAACATAGATGTAATCAAAGCTGTAGGACTGCACTCAACACTGAATTCTGCCCCCAAAACGGATACAAAATTTGTAACTGATATGCACATTCCTGTACAGTTTCATTGCAAAGCACATACCAGTTAAGTGAGAGCCAAAACACCCCTATGTGGGGGTAGGGTTACCCTATCCTAGTTTCATCTGGAACTAGGGTTCACTATTCAAACAAAGTGGTTTCACATAATCCTGTGTTCAGGTGAGCATCATATGCTAGTTTGGAACAGTCTCTATGGTTTTTCGATATGCAACTAAGCCGAATGGTCAGAAGGGTACCTCAGTAAGACTACCTAATATACCTCTTACACCTAACACCGAGAAGTAAAAGGAGGATCAAACGGTACAGCGGTAGTCCAGATCCAAGGATTGTGTTCCCATTATGGCAGAGCCCATGATCGGTCAGCCTTTTGGCAAGCTTTTGGGCAAGCCTTTGGCAAATTGTCCAGGAATAGCAGATGGCAAACACAGTGACTTAAATGCACTAATGCAAATAAAATGCACAGAAACATATAAGTGTAGATAAAATTTCACATCATGAATTTTAAGTCAAGTTCTCTAATTCCCCAGCAGAGTCGCCAGAAACTGTAGCTCGACTTTTCGTGCCCCCTTTCGGAAGACGAATAAGCCCTACAGCATTGGACTCCCACAGTTCTGAATCTAATCTCACAAGTTTAATGTGAAATAGATAATCACCAAACAGTCCAAATCCGACAAATCTTTTGGAAAATCAATTTTGAATCAAATTGCCAAAAATGGACTGTTTTGGCAGATACAGAGTCATCACCTAAATATTTTTTGAAAAAATCTAGGAAACCCATAACTCGTGCCAAAGGCCACGTGTCTGTCATCGCCAAGATTGTCTCGGCTCAGAACTTAGGTACGAGAGGGTGTACACACCCTATTTTTGACCGCCCATAAAACTTAGGTGCTTGGTTCGATACACTCGATGATGAAAGTTGAATTGTGAATTCCCAGCGATTCAAATTCAGTCAGGCTCTTGAAATAACCTCAAATCTTCAACATTTACCTTGTTTGAACTTGTGAGTTTCATTTTTGGACCTTTTTCCAGCCTGAGCTGAGATTGAACCAAAAAAATAAGGGAGGCCATCAAGGTCCGGCCGTGCATCAGTGATGGCCGGTCATGGCTATGGATGGTCGACCGGCCCTCGATGGCGATAAACACTGTTCTGAGCAGGAGCCCGCCAATTGTCTATTTTTGAAGATATTTATGACCTTTTGAGCTTGAATTCTATATGAACGAAGCTCTGAGATTGTTTTGAGGGTTGGACAAAATTTTGGAAACCATTTATACACTTTGAGGGCTCCTCCTTCCTTCTTCTTCCATTGCAAGCAAGCTTTGAGCTAACCTAACTTCCTTGTGTCCTCTCTATACTCCATACACAACCTTGTCTTACCACCCTAGAGCCTTGGTTGATCTTGGAGAAGCATAATTCAAGTTTGAGAGTGAGTTGAAACCAAGTTTGGATCATCAATAACAAACCTACTCCTTGAAAGGTATAAGCTTGTTTTCTTCTCTCTTACTTTCATTTCTTCAATTTGCTTCATATTTCTTACTGTTCTATATTGTTTTGAACCTATTTGAAGTGTTTGAGGTTGGGTTTGAAGAGTTACCAAAAGGGTAGAGAGAGCTTGCTCTTTCTATTCCTTTACTTATAACTCAAACCTTCCCTTTTCTACTCTTTTCCTTTGATATTTACACTGATTTTCAAAAGGCTAAAAATCATGTTTTGAGGTGTTAAAAGTGGAGGGGTTAGCCACCCCTTCTTCTTCTTACTTACTAGCCTTAATTCTTCTCTTTATTGTTTAGCTTTTCAAGCTCTTTTCATGTATAAAGCCTCTGTTTTCCATGTATTAAGGGCTATTTTAGGGCTGTCCAAGCCTTTTCAATTAGTTCATGCCTTGTTTAGTTCATTTGTGGTCTCATAAGTTAGCATATGTAACTTGATGCATGTTATTCCAAGCTTTCTTTTACTCATCTTCATGTTTAAGAGTTTCATTTTAACAATCAATCCATCATTCATCTTTTTCATGCTTGAGAATGATTTCAACCGATTAAGGTTGTTCAAGACATGTAAGAGAGACTTCTACCTAATGGCTTAATCTTTTCGAAGATTCATTGCCAACGGTATAGTCTTTCTCTCATGCTTTCGAAGAACCTCTCGTTTGAAATTACTTCTTGTTTAGAGGACTTAACATCATTATGGACCAATGGACTAAAGAATGGCAAGGCTTAATAAAATTGGTTTAAAACTTGGATCAACACACATAAAAAAAGTGGTTTGAATTGCTTGAACTTGGCCGGACGTTATGCCAAGTTACTTGTGTCAAGAGTCGTGACATGCTAAACCATGGCATTTTGATGATTCTTGAAATGTTGCAACTTCCCTCTTTGAGTTCATACTATGACAAGAGGGAGGGGTAGTCTTACTCTTTGCATTTTTATTAACTTTTGTCCAAAATTGCATCTGAGACCATCAAGCGATCATGTTGCTCATTGATGGCTTTGGAATCAATTGCTATCTTCTCTCGAGACTTTCCCATGATAGAGAAGGAAGAAAGGACAAACAGAACTTGAGAATGTTCTGTCTATACTGATTTCACCTCAGAACACAAAAACAGAGCTTTGTACCAAATTGATGCACCAGGTCATCGATGGGCACCCGGTTGTCGGTGATGTACTGCCTTTGTCGTGTATGGCCAGCAGTGCAATTTTACAAGCGATGGTGAAGGTGAAATAAGTGACTTGGGTAAAGCAGGAAGCGACTTTCGGTATTCGCATGCAACATTCATCCCACTTCCATTACGCTCTTATCAAATGTAATTAATTGTTTGTAATTAATTAGTGATAGTTAGTTAATTAATTCAAGTGTTGTAATAGTTTAGCTAATTTTATTTGTTTTGTGATAATTAGCTTAACTAGCTTCGCTTAGCTTAGCGTAGTCAAATTAGCTAGTTTATTCACTCGGACTCTCCTTCGTGAGAGCGAAATGTTGTAATAACGTCTATGTCTTCCAACCCCACGTCTTTCTCCCTTTTATTTATCCACTTTTGATGGTTAGATTAGGAGCATCACGTTTCAATTAGCATACTTTATGCTTGCATCCATTCATCTTGTATTACATGTATCGAGGCTCGGTTCATCATTCTAACTGCATTGTTGTTTAATTGCTTCTTTGAATATGTGCTTAGACTGCATGTTATTTAATTCAATTGATTCATATGGCACATTAGTAGCTGAGTCTATTAGTTGCATATCGCATGTGTTGTATTAGACATTTGGCATAGTTAGGGACATGCATTTTTCTAACTAGTTTCTTTTCTTGGCTTGCAGTACTAGGTGAGTTTTTAGTGTTTTAGCATACTTGCATGAGTGTGAGTGACTGCCTTGTCTAGCACGCTTGCTATGAGGCTAAGTGCATACTTGTTGAAGTGTTTAAATGCCTGTGAATGAAGGCTTGCTGCTTGAAATGGAATGATTCAATGAAATGTACATTATAAGCCCACTTTGTCAAGTGGCAAATTCACAAACTTTATGCCCACTTTAAGTGGCAAAATCAAACCCTTTTTCGAAAAATAAACATGAAATTGAATTGTTTCAATTCAGGCAAACTAGTCTATACTTGCTCATGCGCATCACATAGTAAATGCTAGCTTTAATAAATCGGAACAAGAGCATATAATGTTAATAAAAATCATATCGTGATTTGTAGAGGTTGATCTTTGGTTGGGCGAGCGGAGGTGCTCAATTCACGACCTTCCCCTCTCGTACCTAAGTTCCCCAGTCGAGACAATCTTGGTGATGACGGATACGTGGCCTTTGGCACGAGTCATGGGTTTCCTAAATTTCTCCAAAATAAAATATTTAGGTGGCCACTATGTATCTGGAAAAGCAGTCCATTTTTGGCAATTTGATTCAAAATCGATTTTCCAAAAGATCTGCCGGATTTGGACTCTTTGGTGTTTATCAATTTCACGTTGCATTTGTAAGATTAGATTCAGAACCGTGAGAGTCCGAACTGTAGGGTTTATTTCTGAGCTTTCGAAAGGGGATGCGAAAAAGTTGAGCTACAATTTCTGGCGACTCCGATGGGGACTTAGAGAACCTGACTTGAACTTATGATATGAAATTTTATCTACATTTATGTGTTTCTTTGCATTGCATTTGCATTGGTGCGCTTAAGTCACTGTGTTTGCTATCTGTTATTCCTGGACGGTTTACCAAAGGCTTGCTTGGAAAAGCTTGCCAAAAAGCTGATCGGTCATGAGTTCTACCATGATAGGAACACAATCCTTGGATCTGGATTACCGTTATACCGTTTGATCCTCCTTTCACTTCTCGGTGTTAAGTGGAGAGGTATATTAGGTAGTCTTGCTGAGGTACCCTTTTTTGACCATTCGACTTAGTTACATATCGAAAGCCATAGAGACTGTTCCAGACTAGCACATGATGATTACCCAAATTCAGGATTGTGTGAAACCGTATTGTTTGAATAGTGAACCCTAGTTCCTGACGAAACTAGGACATGGTAACCCTACCCCCTCATAGGGGTGTTTTGGCTCTCACTTAACTGGTATGTGCTTTTAGAGTGAAATTCTACAAGAACGTGCATATCAGTTACAAGTTTGGGTATCAGATTTGAGGGCAAAATTCAGTATCGAGTGCAGTCCTAACAGCTTTGATTACACCTGTGTGTTGTTAACATTTGAACCGAGGTGCTGTGCATTTTTCTGATTTCTACTTTCTTTTTACTTTATTTCTTTTTTGCTAGGTAGTTTATCATAATAGTTTCGGACAGTTCGGTTTCCTTCTAAGCACTCTAGACCCATGTAAGGAGACTTTATAGATCCGGGGATCTTGTTAGGGGACAACCTATGTTTGCTTCCCTCCCACCAGTTACCAGACGGAGGAGAGTCAGGCATAACTCACCAATCTAGCAGACACCCTTCAGTTCACCTATATCCAGTCAGGGACAGTCTTCTACATTCAGGCCAGTAAGAGATCAATCACCTATTCAAATGACTCAGTACCCTATAGCTAGTATGGAGGACTTGATCCGTCATCTCCAACAAATAGTGGAAACCATGTAACAAGATATTACCCGCCAAGCTGAAGTTATAACATACCAAGCGGAAGTGATAAACAGGTTGTACAATAGTAACCACAGCCGGTAATAACTTCTGTTTCCCATGCACCTCCTGCGGGTATCCCAACACCCGGAATCATTGCCAATGTCCAAGAGAATCTAGGCAATCTAGTAGACCCCATCCCACTGCAAGCCTCCAAGGCACCAGTGTACCAAACTGAGGGGCCGTTTGAATTTGAAGTTGACTCGACTATACTGAAGGCAACAAATTGGAGAAGCTTCTCAAGCGAGCACAGGGTGTAAACTCAATCCTTGACATCGAAGATGGATATATTAACTCTGCGATAACTTTGTCGGATCGGTTCAAAATTCCAGACATAGACTGTTTCGATGGTTTTAGGGATCCCATGGTTCATCTGCGGTTGTTCTCCAATATCTTGCGGCCAATGGGCCTCACCAGACTTCAAAAGCTATCATTTTTCAGCCGGACCTATCGGGTATAGCAGCTATCTATCTGGTATGCGAAGCTGGAGGACTCTGTGAAATGGAGCTGTGAGGAAATAGCTAAGGCCTTCATCGCACAGTACTCATACAATACGCAGATCGAGGTCACAACTCGTGATCTTGAGGCAACCCATTAGGAGTCAGAGGAAGGCTTCTCAGACTTTGTAACAAAGTGGAGGGCCAAGGCTTCGATGATGACTACCAGGCTGTCTGAGAAGGATCAAATCAAGATGGTGGTTCGTAATCTGTAAGGAAAATTATTGCAGAAGATGATTGTCTTGTTGCTGTTCACATTCACTGAGCTCCATGAGATATGGGTTTAGATTGAAGATACAATGAAACAGGGGTTGATAACCGATGAGAAGGAGCAGCCCAAGAGGCCTTTTGCACGTAGTTTCAATGCAACCACTAGTGGAAGCACAACTGCGCGGCTATCTGATGTGAATGTCGTCACCACTACAGCCAAAATCGCAAACCCTTTCTCCAATATAACCCCGTAAACCTCAAACAACCAGGCTCAATCCCAAATGGTCTTCACCCCGCTCTACATGCCTTTATCCCAAGCCGTAAGGGTGCTGATCAAAAAGGGGCATCTCAAGCCATTGGAGCAACACCCACTACCCGATCCTCTCCTACCTAAACATAACCGAGCCAAATACTGTGCTTTTCACCAGTAACACGGTCACGACACCGACCAATGCTTCAGGCTGCGTCATGAGATTTAAGATCTCATTGACAACAAGGTGATAGCACCACACCAAAAGCCAAATATAACTACCAACTCTCTCCCAGCCCACAACCAAGTTCTCCCACCCCGGAACCTAAACCTAATACATACACTAGCCATTCCCTATGACCCCAGCGTATATATTACCCTTTCTCACCTACCCAAACCGACTGTGTTTATTCTTGTAAACACAGACTTGTACATGATGGACACGTCCACACTTCAATTTGAACCCGTGGTGGTGACAGTGGTAGAAGGAAGGAGGTTGGCCTTAAAAGAGAGTGTGAGCCCGCTGTTTGAGTGCTCTGAGGATTTGACTGAGGGGAAGTATGATCCGTGCCAATACATTGTGTCGACCGATCAAGCCAAGCCCGAAGTGGTATTACTGATAGTAGCGGAGGTCAATGTGGTTAGAGAGGATGGCCCAAGTTAGGGACTGGAAGATCTAGCGGAGCTGGAGAGGGACTTAGACAATCTACAGTTCTATGATGAACAAGATTAGGGGGACGTGCAGATTGACTGGTTTGATCTGAATAGATTGACAGACAACTCCAGGTGGCTTAGTGATGAGCTTGACAAGGAGGAAGGACCTGAACCAAAACCTGAAGAAGAGGAAGCAAGAATAGCTGTAGTGGCCGGAATGACCGAAGAAAAGAGGAAACTACCAGAGAGCACTGGCATCAAGAATTTAGCTCAAGAACTGGGCGCCGTGAGTACCGCAGATACAGAACAAGAAGCCATATTTAAGCGATTTGCACAAGAAAGGGATCAAGGCAAACAGGAAGTTGGAACAGCTCAACTGCCTGTGGAGGATACTTGTGATGATGGAATGGTCAGAACGGAGCCGGGAGCCGGGCAACTGTTTATCGGCTGCCGGAGGTGCATGGTGAGAGGATGACGATCTACTTTTGGCTCACACTGATGAAGATTGGGGTGAAGGCCTGCCAGACAGTACCTGGTACACTAAGGAGATTGACCACATGACAAGAAGTGGACGGTACTTCAAACCGCCGCACTTGGACCAAGCTGAAGCCTCCGGGAAAGATAAAGAGGTTAAAAAATAGAAGGAAAAACAGTTGCAAAAAGAGGCGGTGCTGAAACAGCTAAAGAAAATTCAAGCTAATATTTCAATCTGGGGTCAGCTTATGGCTTCTCGAGTGTATCGACAGGCAGTGCTATCAGCGATGGATAGGGCCAAATTGTCTATTGATACGACTCCTGAACAGCTTGTGGGATTGGTCTTCCCAAGGGGCGTTGCGCTAACTTTAACCTTCTAAGACAAGGAACTATTAACGAAAGGCTCAACACACAACAAACCTCTGTACATATCAGTTGAGTGCAGAGAAAAGTGGGTACCAGTGGTATTGGTCGACACCGGGTCAGTAATCAACATCTGTCCATCCGTCTACTTATGCCATCGATTTGAAACGGCAGATTTCATGCCTCTGACCAGGTGATTCGGTGTATGACAATCTGATAGAGAGGTAATGGAGTGCAGTCTGGATCGAGTTCAAGTGGGCCTAGCTCAACAGGATATTGAGTTTCATGTCCTGGATGTACTAGCCACTTTTAATCTACTGCTAGGAAGACCTTGGTTACATCAGGTGAAAACTGTCTCTTCTACCCTCCACCAAATGTTAAAATACCCTCATAGGAAAGGAGTGGCTATTGTGTTCGGAAATTCCTCCATACATCCTCCGTCAGAGGTAACTATACCTGTGCTGGAAATTGTTCATGGCGAGGAGGATGTTTTCCTTTTAGGGTTCACTTTAGCTGAGGCTCGAGCGGTGCAAACTATCTTGGCAGCAGATGAGGGCTTGTATGTCAGCACCCAATTAATCTATTTCATGAACAAGCTCCAACATGTGCCAGGAACGGGATTGGGAAGAAGTGGCCGGAAAGGCGTCACAGTACTGGCCGATGTGCCATATAATCCAAATGTCTTTGGTCTTGGCTATACGCCCACCAAAGAGGATTGGGTTAGGAAACGAAAAGAGATGGCAGGCAGAGCCAAAGCTAAGCAAGCCGGAAAACACCATAAGCTTGTTCATAGGCCGATCCGGGGAACATTGAACGACCATTTTATTTGGGAGGGTGAAGATTTCCCATTTTGTGGTTTTCCTAAGCTCTAGATGAATTCTGAGAAGCGGCGTGTTCTTGGCTTTGAAATTTTCTTTGACTTGCAACTGCAAGACAGTGATATAGAGAAAAGGGCTGAACCAACTGCTGAAGCCGAATAGAGCGTGGAAAATGACTTAGGTAGCAGCGAACTTGAAGTAGGGGCAGCACTGGCATGTCTCATTTCGGATCCTCCGTTCGACTCAGAGAGCTTGAGAGATAACTTGACCATCTCTATGATTGGGGACCAACCGGGTGTGAACCCTTCTAACAACATTTTGGATGCATCTGAAGCACCATCTCTCGTTTGGCAACTGGAGGAGGGCTACTTATCTAGTAGTTCTGAATCGGGTAATGAGCCAGAATCTAATTCCATAGAGTCTGTGGAGTCAGAATCAAATTCTGGTTCTTCTGATTCCGAGTCTGGTATTCCTGGGGATGATAACCCGAATGCCAAGGTCTTGTCCAAGTCATCATTTTCTTTTGTTTTTAAGTCGATTGTAACGAAGAGCTGGATGAGCTGGACTTCATGAATGAGAATGCCATTGCAGATTCTGAGTATTTCTCTATGCCGCTTGTTTATTGCATTGATCAGGACTTTCAAAATTTTAATAAAAACGATGAGGAATGAATTCCTCTGGTTTTGAAAAATTTGATTACTCGAGAGGAGGAGAGGTTTACAAAACCCTTTGCTGATGAAATCATTGTTTTTAATGTGAGTACTGAGAAGGATCTGCGGCTGATCCAGATCGGGTCCACGTTGTCTTTGGAAGAGCGTGAGCGCTTAGTCGTTTTATTAAAAGATTTCAAAGATGTTTTCGTGTGGTCTTACGAAGATATGCCCGGAATCAATCCTGAGATTGTACAGTATCAGATCCCTCTTGATCCCGAGGCCCGACCCATCAAACAGAAGTTGCGGAGAATATGTTCGGATTGGGCTTTGAAGATTAAGAAGGAAGTTACCAAACAGATTGAAGCAGGGTTCTTGCTTGTGTCTGAATATCCAACGTGTGGTTGGCCAACATTGTTCCAGTCCCGAAGAAGGATGGCAGAATCAGAGTCTATGTCGACTTCAGTGATTTGAATAAGGCTAGTCCGAAGGACGATTTTCCCCTGCCACATATTGATGAATTAGTGGACTTCACTGTGGGCCATGCATTGCTCTTCTTTATGGATGGATTTTCCAGGGTATAACCTGATTCTGATGGCTTAGGACAAGAGAAAATTGCATTTACTAGCCAGGGGAACCTACTACTATCGGGTGATGCCGTTTGAAATTTGAAGAATGCTAGGGCTACCTATCAAAGGGCTGCAACCACAATTCTGCATGATATGATCCACAAAGAGGTTGAGGTGTACGTGGACGACATGATTGTCAAATCCAAGGAAAGAGAGGGCCACTACACTACCTTGAAGAAATTCTTTCAACGGATTAGAGAATACAAACTGAGGTTGAGTCCACAAAAGTGTACTTTCGACGTAACAATAGGAAAAATGCTGGGTTTTTTGATCGTACAGAGGGGCATCGAGGTAGATCCTTCCAAAATCAAGGCCATCCTAGAAATGCCACCATCAAGGACTAAAAAGGAGGTGCGAGGCTTTCTGGGTAAAGTGCAATTCATAAGACGGTTTATTTCTAAATTAACCTTGACTTGTGAACCACTTTTTTGTCTCCTGAAGAAATGAAAGAAATTCCGATGGGATGATCGATGTCAATTTGCTTTTGAGCAGATCAAGCAGTAGCTTCAAAATTCGCCTGTGTTGTCGCTGCCAGAGCTAAGAAAGCCTTTGATTTTGTATCTATCAATAACGGACATAACAATGGAATGCATGCTTGCTCAGAAATCTGAGAATAAGATGGAGAAAGCCATCTACTACTTGAGCAAGAAAATGCTAGAATACGAGACTCGCTAGAGAAAGCTAGCTTAGCCTTGGTATGGGCTATCAGAAAGTTGAGGCACTACTTGTTAGCTCACTTCGTAATTCTGGTTTCGAGATTAGATCCCATCAAATATCTCTTTGAGAAACTAGCGCTTACGGGTAGGCTAGCTCGTTGGCTGCTTCTTCTCTCCGAATTTGATCTGAAGTATGTTACTCGCAAGTCGGTCAAGGAGAGAGCAGTAGCGGAGTTCTTGGCAGCTCACCCAGTGGAAGGGGATGAAATGGTAGAATACCTATTCCCAGATGAAGCCATTCGGTAAGTCGAGGACGAGATTTGGACAATGTACTTTGACGGAGCGTCTAATCAATATGGTTATGGGATAGGTGTGTTACTGATAGCACCTGACAATTTCCATATACCTTTAGCCTTCAAACTCTGGTTCAAGGTATCCAATAACAAAGCAGAATACGAGGCGTGTATCGCTGGTTTAGAAGCCGCCCTGGAACTAGGGGCAAAAAGGTTGGATGTTATCAGGGATTCAAACCTAGTTGTTTCTCAAGCCAATGGAGACTGGAAGGTCAAAGAAGAAAAGATGAAGATCTATCACCAAACCCTGGATATTCTGATTCCTAGGTTTGAAAAGTTGACTTTCACGCATCTACTGAGAGAGAACAACAGGTTCGCTAACGCCTTATCAACTCTATCTTCTATGATAGACATCCCGCTTGGAGTCTGAATACGTCCGATTATCATTGAGCAGAGATATACGCCAGCCTACGAAGCTATCACCACAATAGATGAAGCGCAAGATCAAAACCCTTGGTACTATGATATCTGGAACTTCTTGGAAAATGAGGTTTATCCACCAAGGGCGAATGCCAAAGACAAAAAGGCAATACGGCGGGTGGCCGTCCAATTTATCATCTGCAGAGGTAAAGCGTATAAGAAAGGTCATCACAGGAATGCACAAGTTGTGTGTCGAAGCACAGGAATTGAAGCGCCTGATAGAAGCCATCCATGGGAGAGAGTGCGGAGCGCACATGAACGGAGTAATGTTAGCCTGGAAGATTCTCAGGCAAGGTTACTATTGGTCTACCATGGAGAAAGATTGTATTGGCTTTGTTCGGCGATGCCACAAATGCCAAATTTATGCCAATTGCATGAACATCCCATCGTCGAAGCTGTACAACATGACTTCACTATGGCCTTTCTTAGTCTAGGGAATTGACGTCATCGGCGCAGTCATACCGAAAAGGTCGAATGGGCATGAATACATTCTAGTGGCAATTAATTACTTCACAAAATGGGTGGATGCTCAGTCCTATGCAGTGTTGAAAGCAGCGTATGTGGCTAAGTTCATTCTAAACAACATCATTTGTTGATATGGGGTCCCAAACGAGATCACTTCAGATAATGGTTCCCATTTCAAAAAAGAAGTGATCGACTTGTTAGAGAAATACAATGTGGTTTTCCATAAATCATCTACATACCGGTCGCAAACCAACGGAGCTATTGAGGCCACCAACAAGAACATCAAGCATATTCTGCAGAAAATAGTTGAGACCTACAGGGACTGGCCAGACAAATTGCTATTCGCACTTTGCGGCTATAGAACTTCAATCCGGACGTCTACAGGGGCAACTCCTTACTCTCTTGTCTATGTGATGGAAGCTGTTCTACCAATCAAAATAGAAGTTCTGTCACTGCGAGTTATTGTTGAGTGTCAAATAGCAGAGGCGGACTGACAGCAGAGCAAGTTTGAAGAACTGATGTTGTTTGATGAAAGAAGGCTGAAAGCATTGTACCATGTTCAGGGTTATCAACGCAGGATTGCTAAAGCTTTTAATAAGAAGGTTAAGTCTCGAAATCTCAAAGAAGGGGATTTGGCGCTGAAAGACAACCGAGCTCCCATCCATGACCTAGGGGCAAGTTCAGACCTAATTGGACTGGTCCTTACATCATCAAAACTATCTGGTTGGGTGGAGCTGTTATTCTTATGGACTTGGATGGCCTGGAATTTTTCTAACCGATCAACATTGACAAGTTGAAGAAATACTATCCCTGAGAGGCTCGCTAGGCCGAAAACTTAGAAGGGCGACCTAGGCAAAAGTTAGAGTATAAAAAATTAGAAATAAAGAAAAACTGAGCTCGCAAGGTTGAAAACCCTAAAAGGCGGCCTTGGCAAAAGTTAGAGTGCAAAAGGAGAGAGTTAATACTCGTGTGAACTTGAACCGAACTACATAAGGCTTGATTCCCATCTTCGGGATACATATGCAACTTCATCTTGAAGTCCGGCCATAAACACCTCCAAATCAACTGTCTTGTCCATGTGTCTGATCAGGTCATCTTTGTCTTTTTTTTACCTAAAAGTTTGGTTGTAATCTGTACTCTAAGAGAAGAGCTAGTTACAATACTGGGCAGTAGTGTTCAAATAAGGGGCAATTTGTGATCTTTTGATTCAGGGTTGTACATCTCGATGATTGATTCCGTGTGTGTCAAGTGGTGATCCTTTTCGAAAATGGTTTTGAAAAGTTTTGATAAAAGTTTATTCATGCTCAAATTTTACCTTTTACAACTTAGACCATTTTTGGATCAAAAGGAAAACTTTCAGTGCTCACAGCTTTAATTTCATTGATTTCAATACAAAGTTCTCCAACTCTTAATATAAATCAAAGTTGCTTTTATTACATGCAAAAAAAAAAAAAAAAAAAAAACTTGAAAAGAAAGATCAAAGCAATAAACTAGGGACATAGATGAGTCAAGTGCTCCTATGTCTCCTTCGTCTTGTGGAAGCTTCGATGCCAAAGTGGGCTGGTTTGTGCCTCATCCTCGAGCCAAGCCGGGCATTCACCAAAAAGTATTTGTTGAAACTAGGGGCAAGGGTCAAGCTCTCTCGTCTTCTAAGTAGTGTACCTAGCCAAATGTGAACCTTGGATAGGGAATGAAAGCAGTACTCTACCTCCTCCTCTGGCAGTTGATCATGCCTAAAGCGGCGTCCTAAAGCTGGAAAGGGAAGTAGAATACCACAGTGAGTCAAGGTGATCAACTATATCTGAAATTTGAGCTGTAGAACTCATCTCGGTCAAATTAAGCTAGAACAACGTCAGGCTATGTTAGTAGCAGATCTGTTGCACATCCATTCACACCATCACCTCTTGTTCGGGAAATCCACTACCTGTTGGCGGAAAAAATAGCCTTGAGTTGAGTATGTAGGGCAAGAGTCTTCTACCTTCAGCTTGTCCATGAGCCACACCTGGGGAGGAATGAAAGAAAAAAGAGATTAAAGAATAGAGAGATGTACGTTGAAAGAAAAGTGAGAAAAGGGCTTTGAGAGAAAAAGAGAGCATGAGTACCGAGCGATGTGAGAAACACATATTAGAAAGGGTGGGAAATATTACCTGAAGAAGTAGTAGACTCTCTGCAAATCTGGTAGTCTCCTATCGATAAAAGGCGTCTAAGACCATCAAGGTCTTGGCCAGTGCCAAGCCAATACAACTCTTGCCTTCTTTCAAGCCTTGCGTCACTTCGATTAAGCGAATGCTAGATCTGCCAAAACTAAGGGCAAGAAGGAAATGAGCCAGCATACATAAACAGAGGGCATGTTGTCGAAAACTTCGCCAAAGACGATCACAGCGGTCACCGGCGTCGAAAAATCGACGAATCAAACTGGGGATGTCTAGCTCTCTGTTGTGGGCCATAGATCTAGCCTCATGCATAGTGAGCCCACACATTTGTCCCAAAGCTTGAGCGTGGCCAAAACAGGGTTGAGGTACGATTTCCTCATCATGCTAGGATTCCATTAATGCCTGAAATTCTTCAATTTTCAGGCATATTTCTTGTTCCCCGAAGTTAAAGATATGTGTGTAGACACCCCATTTTTGACCGCCCTCAAGACTTGGGCATTACTGATGGTTTGCTTGGTGTTGAGACATGTGCAGGCCAAAGATACAATTCGTTCGGCAAGGAGAGAGGCAAACCCTTCAAAACACTTTGTTTAGGGGTTTGGAGTTGAAGGAAAGAGGAGAGGAGGGGAGAAAATAGGTTGGAGAAGAAGTTCGCCATGAATGAGAAAGTCAATCAGGCTTATTCAATTGCATACTTGGAGTTAAGCTATGAGGCCACCATCGTTGGAAAGAAGACTTGGCTTCACTTTGTACTCAAGAATCTCCTAGAGCCAAGTCGATGGAGGAGATATGATTGATTGTATCATCCGGTTGGATCGAGTCTGCGCTTCACGGAAAAAGGGCATAACTTTTTCTGGGAGGAATTTTGATGCAAGGTTTGCGCCAATGGAAAGCTAACTTCCGGGGCTTCAATTTGCATACCCACCGGCCATTTTTGACCTAGGAATCACCTATCGGCACTCTATTTAGCCGACCAAATAGTGCCGATATTTTGGCCGATGATCAAATTTTCGATGCATAGAACCAGATCCACGTGCATACATGTGCCTATTTTGCACCCTTTAACCACCTTTTGGCCCCTTTTGTGCACCCTTTGCTCAAGGCTTCTTGAGGAAGCTTTGACCCCTTGTCTTGGCTTCCTCAAGAAGCCTACCAGCTGTCCAAGCTTGTTGAATAAGCCTTGCACCCTTTGCCCCTTTGATTTAGCTTCTTGGAGAAGCTTGGAGCTTGGTCCTTTGTCTATATAAGAGAGCCTTCCTCCTCTATTGTAAGGGTTGGAATCTTTGAGCAAGAAAACCAGAGAATAGATATATATATCTAACATATATATCTACAACCATATATCCCTCCATCTCTCACTATATCTCTCTCATTCAACCTCCAAACACCCTTGTTCTTGGGCCATTCCTTCACCAACCCATAGCACCACCACCACTATTCCATCTTGGAGAAGTTTTTCAGAGGCCAAAGGTACTCAAGAAGCAACCAAAAGGGTAGTCTTCAAGGGTGAGATCATTTTCCCTCTTTTGTAGCACATTCTTGTCACATTTTTCTACCCTATTTGCTTACTGTTTTGGGCTCCGACCCTAACTGAAAGGGCACTCTTTTGAGCCATTCTTCATGTTTGTTTAAGGGTTCAACCCTGTTTGAGCCCTCCATAGTGCACTTGCTTGAATACTCCTTGATGTGCTACATTTTTGCATGAAATTTCTAGTCTATATTTGATCTGTTTTTGAGCATAATGTAAAGTGTAAGTAGGCTCATTTTGAGCCCTTCTTCAACATTGAAGAAGGGCTCAACCCTGTTTGGGATCCCTATCTTGCACTTGCTTCATAATTTCTTCTATTTACCGTAATTTTGCATGTTTCTTTAGCCTACCATGCTTCTGTTTTTGGGCCTTCTACAGGCCTGAAAAGTGTCTTATTTTGACCCCCTCTACATTTCTCATGAAGGGTCTTTGACTGTTTGGTGCACCCTTTTGGTACTTCATGTTATACCCCTTTGTGGGCCTTAAGCTTGCATTGCATTTTGAGCATGTTTGTATATTGATTTGGGGCTTGTCATCTACTGTGAGTAGTCATATTTTTGGTCCCTCATCAGTGTTGTAGAAGGGTATTTTTCAGTTTGGTGCATGCTTAGCATACCTACCATGTACTGCCTTGTAATTGCCTTAATATGCCTTAGGTTGTTAGCCTTTGTTCGAGCATGTTTTAGGCTTAGATTTGTGAAGCTTTTGTGCTTATTTTGCCATGCTTTAGGTCTGTCTTAAGTTGTTTGAGTCGACCCTAGCATGCATTATATAGCCTCTTTGCACTTTGTGGCTTGTATGCTTCGAGTATGTGAATATGTGAGCATTGTCACATGCTTTGTTGATTTATTTAGTTGGTTTGGAACCTCCTATAACATGATTTCAGAGCTTATGTTGCATGCTATATGTCCATACTTAGCCTCTTTAAGTGTACTTAAGAGTTGCCTTGTTTATGTTTAAGGTGTTGGACCATGATTGCATGCATGTGTGTGTGCATTTTGTGCCTTCATCTCCATGATTATGGCCACTGATCTTGGCATGCTTGCGAGCTATCCATGTTAATTTAAGTCCATCGTTGTATGTTGTTGCATGCCATGTTCGTTTACGTGTTTAGGTTGTGCGCCTAGTCTACTTTGCTCCTTTGCATGCCCATGTTGCATACTAGATCACATGCCTAGGTTGCATCGCATTGGCATGCATGCCTTGCCTCTTGATCAAGTGATAGAGGTTGGGATTTATGTGTTTGTTTGGTTTCCATGACATTTGATATCAAAGTTGCTAACTTGGCTTTTGGGCCATCATGCATTGAAATGCGTGATTGATGGCCCGGGGGTCGAGGGCCATGCTCCCTTGAGTCCATTGCATGATAGGGAGTGTGTCCGTGCACACATTTGCTTGAAATTCCATGCCATGCTTTGTTGTTGTCAAAACCGTCTCAATTTTGCACTATATAGGTGGCCGATAACATCATTTGACTATTGTACATGGCGGTGGGCATTCTATTATGATGATCTAAGCATGTGACTTTGGCAATTTTGGAGAGTGGCATGACTTTCCGAGCATGCATCATTTGCATATCCGGCCATCTCTTCTTTGCATTTAATTTAATTAGATTAGAGGTCTTGTAATAATTTATTCGTTTATTTTTCTTGGACTGTATTATTATTTCGGTCCCTCTGTGTGAGGGCATAATTGTAATAAGTGTGGGTGAGTGGGTGTATGTCTTCCAACCCCCATTTCTTTCTCCCTTTTATTTACCTGCTTATGATGGTAGATTAGGGCATGTTTACTTTTAGCATACCTTATGCTATGCATGCGTGCATTCATGCATTTGTTTACATGCATCGGGCTCGGTACATCATACAAACCGCATCGTACTTTCAATTCCAAATTGAATGCGTGTTATTTGTAGCATTCCATATGCCATGTTTAGGGTTAGCCGAGCCTACTCTAAGTTGCATCTCGCATGTGTTGCATTAGCCACTTAACATGAACTAGGACATGCATGTTTGCTAACTAGTTTACTGTTTTGGCACGGAGTACAATGTAAGTATTTACGCTTTAGCATACCACATGCGTATGAATGTTGCCATGACAGTATGCTTACCATGCGGCTAAGTGCTTATGTGAGATAAACTGTTTGAATGCCTGTGGATGGAGGTTGGATTGCTTGAGTTGGAATAACTCATTGAAATCCGTATTTTAGCCTACTTGCGAGTAGCAATTTCAAATTGTTTTCCAAACAAACGGATATGCAATGTTTTGTTTCCAAATTAGGCAATCTAGTCTATACTTATTTGCTGTGCGCATAACATAGTAATTCTAGGCTAATAACCGGAATAAGAACGCATAAAGTTTTCAAAATCAGATATCACGGTTAGTAGAGGCCGGTCTTTGCTCATAGCTGACCTTCCCCGATCGTACCCAAGCTCCCGAGCCAAGACCACTTTGGTGATGACGGACATATGGCCTTTGGCACCGAGTCAGGGTTTCCTAAATTTCCCATAAAAAAACATTTAGGTGGCGACTCTGTATCTGGCAAAGCAGTCCATGTTTGGCACTTCTTTTCAAAAAATCTGTTTTCAAAATCGATTTGCCGGATTTGGACTCTTTGGTTCAAGATTAAGAACCGTGACATTTGAGTCCTTGAACTGTAGTGACCCACAAAACGAACGGAACGGGACTTAACCCTCCCGGGGCGTTCGGGGACGTCTACAATGTGCAATTGGGTTCTAGTATCAAACTGCAGCATAGAGGAATGGAAAGCAAAGAGAAGTGTGGCTCAAAGAAAAAAGGGCATTTAGGCTAAAGCTGCAAAAATTCACCTTTTTCGAGTCATCCAAAGTGGCTATCCAGTCTCGAAGCCTGCTGACAAATAATGTCTCCATTTTGAGAACAAAATATCAAAGACTTGTGAGTTTGCCAGAAAAACAGCATGGGAGCACTATTTATAGAGTTTGAGACAAAGTTATGCATGACAACTGGACAGCACTGACTGACATCACACTGATGGCCGGCCGTGCATTAGTGATGGCCGACCGTACATCAGTGAAGCCCGGCTGGGTCTTGGTGCTGGCCCAATGCAGATCAGTTGTAGTAAGAGCTGACCTTTGTTCGAGTGGACTTCGACTGTACTTTTGAGTTTTGTTTTGTGTGTACCAAGTATTTGTTAGTCCGGACGCATGTATATGATCTCTGTGGGAATCATAGGCAATCCGGGAATGGGAGCAACTGCAGGGGCACCTCCAACAGGCACATCGCCAGCCCCAGCAGCAGCAGCAGCAGCAACCTCTGGCACAGCTCGAACCACGCCTGGAGTAAGAGGTGCCATCACCCGAGTGTGTAAGAAAGTAGTGAAATCACCGGGCTCATAGTAACAATCGCCGTTCTCATCTATCATCAAAAGATTGAGTTCAGGACCGTCTTGTAGATCATCTACTACCCTCATACCGGGAGAAGGAGGATGTGGAATGTCAAGGTCAGCAACGCCCCGTATCTGGCGGATGAATCTCTCTCCTAGATAGTAAGCTCGGCCAAAGGGACCCTCGAATAGGATCCTCATTGTAGAGGCATACCAAGCAGTGGTGTAAGTTGTCCTCAACATAGAGGGGATGCCCGCCTAAGGGTGCCAGTCAATCTGTGAATACAGTGTCATATGAGTATGTCAGTGCAGTGTTGGAATGACCATGCGATGTCAGAAGACAGTGTATTATCAGATATCAGTGCAGTGTTAGAATGACCATGCGATGTTAGAAATCAGTGTAATGTCAAGAGTCAGTGCATTATGGGAATAGTAATATAATGCAACAGCATGAGAATGATTGTGTAGTGTGGAACAGTGTATTATGTTTATAGTAGCTAGCAGCTAAAGACTAGCACTATGCTTACCTAGTTTGCCGTGATGGTGTCGAAGAAGCGGCAAAACTACGGGAAGGTACGATCTACAAAGTGGCGCCGCTCGAATCGCAAGTTGTAGTACCGAGAGCGGGTACTGATAACTCGATCAACCTCACTGGAACTAGAGCTAGGGAAGTGAAATATGTATAGACCCAAAGCTGTAAACAAAAGGCAAACAGAAGATATGAGAAAATAGGTCAAATGAACAAGAAATGCAATAGTGAACAGAATATAAAGCATGACAGAAAAGTTGGTGTAGGGTATACCTCCCAAACCCTCCAGTAGCCGCCAAGTGAATCTGCCTTACGACGGGAGACGGAGCTCATGTAGTAGTATAAGGTGGCCAAGCCTGCGCCACCCCAATCGTACTCCACCACCCGAGGAATGTGTACTAGTGCTCCTAGAATGTTCTAATCTAACCATCGTAAGAAGTTAAATAAAAGGGAGAAAGACGTGGGGTTGGAAAACATCCACATTATTACAACGTTGTGCCTTCACACAGGAGGGTCCGAATGAATAAACTAGCTAACTAATTAAAGCTAAGCTAATTAAGTAATTATTACAAACCCAAATAAATAATTTAGCTAAACTACTTAACTAATTATTACAAACCGAATTAATTAACTATTTTAGCTAACTAATTATTACAAGACAAAATTAGCTAACTAAGTGAACTAATTAATGAATACAACATGAAAAAAGCACTAAGCTAACTATTCTAGTTACTTCATCTCAGGAAACGAGGAATGCTTATACATGCACGGACTTTCCACCCAAAAAAGCCACTGTTTCTGTTACCAGATGCCTTTGTTGCACAGTAGAACACTTGCACTGATTTCCACTGAAGGTGGCCTGCCGGCCACTGATGACTAGATTGTCTTGCTACAACAGAGAACAAACAGAGCAAGGACAGAGTATTCTCAAGGGTTTGTTTGCACAATTTATCCCTCCTTATCATTTGAACAGCTTAAAGGAGTAGTAAGTTTGATTCACAAACCACCAATGGATGCAATTTCATTGCATGATGGCTTATGAACCAAGTGTGCAATTTCAATGAATGCAACAAAATAAGACTCTCAAAACCACCTCCCTATCATGAATGATCAAGGGGAGTAGTTGACAATGAATCTTGAACCGTTTTCATCACTAATGAGTATGAAACGACTCAAGACTCAAAAGTTTAATTAACGTTCGATTGATCCTGAACCAAATTATTATCTTGCTCTTTTTTTTTCACCAATTTTATTATTCCATTTTAATTACCTCTCAATTCTTTAATCAATTAAGTCCACAAGTGAATTTAAGTCCTCTAATGGAAAAAGGGCTCAAACCAAGTGTTGCTTTGGGCATGAAAGAGACATCATACCGTTGGTAATAAACCCCCAAAAGGATTAAACCATTAGCATGACACCCCAATCTCATACTTAAACAAACAAATAATTTGAAACCACTTTCAAAGCAAAAAAAAAGTCAAGAAACGAGGGAGGTTGTAGAGGTGATTAAACGTGAGAACAAGTAAGAAAAGCACTAAATAAATGCGATCAACTCAAATAAGGTGGTGTCTAAGGCCTAAAACACCAAGCTCATGAGGACAATTACACAACAAGCATGCAATATAAGGCTCAAATGCAATGAACATTTAAAAACAATCCTAAAATAGTGCTAAATAAGTCCTAAAACATGCTGGAATTATGACAAAAATAGCTAGAATAATAAGCTAAAACATAAAATAGGCTAGGCTAGTAAACAAAACACAAGGAGGGGAGGTTAACCCCTCCAATTTTGAATTTCAAAACATGATTTTAGCCATTGAAATAACTTTGAAAATCAATGTTTAAAAGCTTAAAAAAAAAATAGTGTAATGGTGGGAAACACAAGGATAAAGGCCTTGAAAGCAAGGTGTGAAGAAGGGTGAACCACCCCTCAACCTTTATTGGCCTTAAAACCCAAGTTTCAGCCCAAAAATACAGAGTTTTTATAGCCCAAAAACAGTGAAAAAACAGTAAGAAAAAGAGTGATTAACGTAAGTAGAGAAGCAAAGCTTTATACCTCTTGAAGAGAAGAACCAATTCTAAGCAACAAAATCAAGGCAAACACACCCTCAAGAGCTCAAAGAAGGCTCAAAGATACCTTAACTTGAAGATGGAGAGGTTTGGTTAAGGGTGTATAGGCAAAGGTGAAGAAATTTGCAAGAGAGAGAGAGAGAGAATTGTAGAGAGAGAAAAATTTTGGTCCAAAATTTTCTAACCCCCAAAGCAAGAGAGGAGGTCCTCTATATATAGAGAAACACGAACCTCCCTCAGAAACATCTATCCATACACGTGGGAGCAGATGCATGCATCTGTGCAAATAATTGGCACAGTTGGCAGAAAATATCTGCAAAACACATTGGTGGCCGGCAACTAGAAGCAATGGCTGACAGCCAATAAAAGGGGCCGGTAGGCCATAAAAGATTGCAGGCTTGAAAATCTCTAGTTTTGTTTAAAAAACAAGGTAACATGGGTGCAAGGTTTGAAAGCTCAAAGCTGTGGCATTTCGCTAAGGATTTCGAGCACTGATCAAGCATATACACTCATCATTGGGTGTGCAAGTAGTAACGTCCAAGTCGTAAGGATGGTCAAAAATAGGATGTCTACACCTTCTCTCTCTGATTACTGTGAAATGGTGCATCTGATTATTGTGAAAGAATTTAGGGGTCTTGCTTACTATGAAATGGTGCATCCATCTCTGATTACCTGCTCTTCCAATTCTTACCCACCCCCCAAATATGCCTCCATATTTTGTAAAAATTTAAATAAAACAAAACAATAGAAGAAAAAAAATTACAGTGTTCCTACTTAACCTTCTCTGAATCCCTATTCTTCTCTAGGAAATCAAGTTAATTTTCTTTTATTTCTTTGGTGTTTCTTCTTTTCTATGTTTGAATTTGTTTATTTTCTGTTTGGTTGGCGAGAATTTGAAGGAAATCTTGACAATTTTGCACTACAATTGTCTTAATTTTTTCAGTAACTAAGTGGGTAGTTCAATGTTTTGTTGTTGATTGTTTTGATGAGAAGTTAATTACCAGAAATTTTGCTTCTTTAATTTCATTTCTTTTTGATGAGTTGTGGACCAAGAAATTTCTTAATTTCATTTCTGTTTAATTTACAATGTCAATGTGGTTGTCTGATATGTCCATTTATGACATCTAATTTAATGCAATTTATACATATAGACAACTCAACATTTTACATTCACACATTGTAACTTATCTGTCAAACATAAAAAATAAAAAATAGAGTAAAACATTCATCACATTCTTAATATAGAGAAATGTTATATAAATTAATAAAGTTTATAATTTTTTTAAACTGATATCCATTATATTAATGAAACAGGTCTGGTTTTATTTTCCAAAATATTGTTTAAATTTGAAGTAGCATAAGTTATGATATGAAACAGGTCTGGTTTCATTGAACTTTCTTTTAGCTTGATTATTTGTCTTTGCCGAATATGCGGTTGAATTATCATTTATATTTAACATTTTGGTGTCGTTTGGTAACACTTACGTTTTCAGTTTTCTGTTTATATTTACAAAAATTTAAAAAACTCAAATAAAAAATTGTTTGGTAAAATTTTTTATTTATAAATCAGTGGTCTCAGTTTATAAATTTGTCCAAAAAATGAAAACACAAAAAATGTGTTTCCGTTTTGAGTTTTCAATTTTTTTTTTTTTACCACTTAACACTAGCCACCACCCGACACCATTTTCCACCACCGTCTTCCACCACCCACCACCCACCACCACTCACCATCCACTTGCCACCACCACCCACCACCCGCCACGCACCACCACATCACCCACCGCCACCACCACCCACCACCCACACCCACCCATCACCACCACCATTACCACCACCACCACCACCACCCACCCACCCACCCACCATCACCCACTACTACCCACCATCCACCACCCACACCACCACCACCACCACCACCACCCGCCATCGTATCCACCCACCCATCACCACCATCGCCACTACCACCCACTTGACACCACCTACCACTACCCGCCAACCGCCATCTACCTGCCACCACTACCCACCACTCCACCACCACCACCACCCATTGTCACCCACCCACCCACCCACCACCACCACCACCACCCACCACCTGTTACCACCACCACCTACTCACTACCACCCACCACCCACCCATCCACCACCAATACGCCACCACCACCCACTCGCTACCACCCACCACCCGCCACCGTCATCCACTCACCCACCCGCCACCACTCGCCACCCACCGTCACCACTTTCCACAACCGTCTTCCACCGCCACTTGCCACCACTTGTCATTTCTCACTATTTTTTATATTTTTAAAATTTTTTAAACATTTTGTCAATTACCAAACGCGTTTGTAATTTATGTTTTTCTAAAAATAAACAAAAATCAGTTTATAAAATATTTGTAAATATAAACTGAAAACGTAAACGTTACCAAACACACCCTTTATGTTTCAAGTTTCTATTGAAATGAAGCTGTTCTTGATCTTGGAATAATATTTTAAAATTACACTTTCTATTTCTTATGAAATCTTATTGGCTAACAGATTATTTAGCTTCTTCCCCTCTAGACATTCAAATAGCAATTACATTGTCAAGTTGGAGTTGATTTAAGATGCTGGTCTTTTCAACCTGTACTGATTTTTATGCATGCTGTTTTTGTGGTTCTCTTTGTGGACAATCATAAGCTTACTATAGGAGAAAAATGCACCCTGAATCTCACGACACTTATGCAAAGATTAAAACTGTTAAAATTCTCTAAATGAGGCATAATAAAGTTTTCTATTTGTAATTTTTATTATTTAGTTATATTGTTACTGTTATTACTTTAATTATAATTATCCTGTTTTTTTGGTCCTTCAGCATAAGAAGTGTGGTGACATGCTACCATGTATTAATGTTTGTCTGCCAAGGCTTCTCATTTTGTAAGGTTGTTTAGCATGTGATTAATGTCCTTTGTTCTCAATTCCCTTTTAGGCTTCTATCAGTAATGAGTTAGATGGAATTCCAATAGATCATTTTTTTTTTTTTTTTTTTTTTGTGGCATGTTCTTAAAGATAAGAAAAGTGCTCTGAGCATTTGGCCTCCTTTGAACATGGTGAAACTGACAAGTCTTTGATGGATGCATAAGTGGTTCCCTGACCACCTTACCAAAAAAAAAAAAAACTAGTTTCAAAAATCACCTTTAGATTAGGAACAAATGGGTGCAAACGAATTGTCAATATGTTAGAAACATTTTATTCAATCAATACTTCTTGGGTACAATGTATTTACAATTAACTTCCCAATCAATTTTAGAGGATTTGGATTCAATTCTTCCTAATTAATGTAAAGTCATGTCATTCTCTAGTAACTATTATTCTAGTGGTGAGAACTTCGACTTGAGATATGAGGCTTTGAAATGCGATTGTGGGCTAAGAGCTGCCATAAGGGTTACCGAGTCTGACAAGCCATCTAAAGGGAGACTGTATTTCATTTGTGAGAAGGTAAATTGTCAATTTTGTAGGTGGTGTACCCCAAAATCTGTGACGATGGTAGAAAGGCTGAGGAACGAGAGAATGCTTGATCAAAATCAAAATATGGAGACTATATGACTAAAAATGAAGAACCAAATGCTTGAGCAATCCAATGCTTTCATGAAGCAGCTTGTTGCAATTCATAATTTCATCCGACGAAGTGAGTTTCGCGATATTGCATTTGACTCTTATAATTGATTCACAGATTATGTGCCTAATGAAGTGAAAGGATCTTCATCTCAACAAGCACGCCATGGAAATGATGTTGCATGTGATGACAACGAGATGGAAGTGAGAAGACATAATATTTGTATATCAATTTGTAGACAAAATTAGGAGGTTTTTTAAATATCTAGGAAGTTTTATTTTTATTGCTTTAATAGTAATTTATTGTATTTTTATTGTAATGACATTTTTTTTGTTCACTTGTGAACTCAATATTATTATAAATAAATAAAAAATTGAGGTAATGTAAAAATGTACCAAATTAGGTACTAATTAATCAACTTCCATTAATGAAATAACTTTTTCTAAATTTAAAGTGAATAAAATGACAAAATTACAAATTTTATGTCTATAAGGGCAAATAGAATTATAACTTAGTTAATCTCATGGTTTATGCTTTTATTCCATAAATTTTTTTTCTTGATTTATATGATTTATTAGACTATTATACCCTCATGTTTATTGTTGATATGTATTATATAGAAAAAAAAATATACACATTTTTTTGTTGCTACCTCTATTTTGATAGTTATTATTATTCACATTTTTCTTTTTGATCAGTTTCATTCACATTTGTGGTATTGTTTCATTATGCTAGGATTTTGAAACTCTCTATTTGGTAGGGTTTAGAAACTTTAGTTTATGAATAGTGGTGAAATTATATTAGGTTACTCCATTGTTGCGGTGAAATTTCGTGTTCCTCAATTGTTACTTTGTATTTGAAGTTCTGTATTTGTTCATTGTTGCTCTGTGTTAGAAACTCTATCGAAACTCTGTTTATGTCCATTCAACTTTGTTACAAACATATTCTTCAAATGTGGGTTTAGTTTTATTTGAATTGGTGGAATGGTGAAATTGCATAAATTGTTAATGATAGTGATAATAATAAAGATGATAATGAAAATGAGGATATAGGTGATGTTTTTTTGTTTTGTTTTTAGAGTGATTGGGTTTTTTTTTTTTAGATTTCTAATTCTATGGCTTTCATTGTTTTTATTTTTTTGTCAATTAGTGTGAATGTTCACATTTCACATTGTTTGAAAGTCTAAAAAATAAGTGTTGAGATATAGATATGGACATAATTATATATTTTACAAGGTGTGAATGTTCACATATTATTAGTTGTTTGCTACTACACTTGTTGTTTGAACAACCATTTTTTGTTACTATTAAACAATTAAATAGTCATTTTTTTCTTTCAATTTTGTTTCATGTTGCAGTGTGAATGTTTACATTGGTATGAATTTAATTTTTCTAAGGTTAGTTGTATGTTGATTGTAAATTGTGAATATTTACATTGTATTTTTGTATGAGTTTTTTTTTGTAAATTTTTTTGAAAGTTAGTTGTATATTTTTTTTTACTATTTTTGCTGGTTGAACAACCATTTTTGTTGTATTTTGATTTTCATTTAGATTTTTTGTTGCATTATTTTTTAAGATTTCAAATTATAACAAGATTCAAAATTCAGAATTTGAGATTTTCTCCATGGAATGCGGGAGATATTTTCTCCTTAGAATAAGGGAAATATTTTTTCCATGGAATAAGAGAAAGATTTTCTCTTTAAAATGAGGGAGAGATTTTCTTCATAAAATGAGGGACTATTGTTATGTATTAGTTTCAAAATAGAAATATGTGTAAAAAAATTAGAAATGATGGTTTGGTCATATTACATTAAATAGGATTTAATGGAATACTAAAAAAGAATATGGATTAAATTGAATAAAATACTTAGAAAGAGGATTTATTACAAAAATGACCACAAAAAAAAAAAAAACCACTTTTTCAGAATATTATGATTAATGTTACAAAGGTGGTAACTAAATTTATTTTAATTATAATTTAAAAAAATAAAATGAATGGTAACCAAATAATATTGGAAAATTTAACAATGTATATTTCTGAAAAATATTATAAATAAATGATAAATTTTATATATTAATAATTAAAATTATATATTTTTTTCATGATTCTTTAATAATTTATTGTTGGTCTTATTGTTAAATAAATTTTTCAAGAGATATAAATAAAATATTTTTAATCATAATTAAAATAATAACTTTAATAAGTAACAACTAATACTCAAATGAGTCGTGACAAAAAAATAACATGAGTCGCAACGAACCTCTTCAATCATAATTAAAATATTAATCATACAAAAATTAAAAAGATATTTGAGATACTTAATTTATCATCTTTTAAAATCATTTCTAATAATGTGCCGTTTTGGGAAGATGGAAGAACGCTGCGTTCTTGGTCCATAAATAAAAACGCTCCAGTGTCATAAAACGCAGAACTACCATTTGGGAAGATCAGGAAACGCAGCTCTATGATTTTACGAAACTACCCTCACATCTGATAAATGGGTACCTAGGGCAAACTCTCATCTCTCAGTTGCCTCTCTCACTTTCTTCTTATCTTCCATACGCCTCTGTGAAGCGATACATTGCAGAGTTCGTCGAAGAAGGGACGACCCCGCCGTCCCCCGCCGAGTCAACCACCGGATTGAAGCTCCACGTACTCGCCTTCGCCGGATCTGCACCATCAGGTACGCCGCTAACCATCTTCCATTTGGTATCTTCTCGCAACAGTTTTACGGACCCAAACTCGAAACTGAACGACTTCTTCGTACTTGCTGAGGACCTGCAGATTTGATCTGCAACACGAACGTCCTGTAGATTAGATCATTCACAAGGTTAAAAAAAAAAAACCTAGAACCGTATCGCTTCGCGGCGAATTCGTCGAAAAGGGCACTGGGATTAGCGAGAGTACGAGGTTTTTGCCTAGTTATGTAAAGAATAGGAGGAAATCTGGGCAATTTTTTTGTATATTGAATTCTTATGGGGAACCCCCTGAGGTTTGGCAACCTCCTGGGGATGGAATTATGATCCGCCCAGTGTGAAACCGTTCGGGCGAACGATGGTGGCTGGGGCGGTGGGAGCACGGGTTCGGGTGGAGGTATGGGGCCAATTCGAAGATGGGTGTTGGGGAGGATTGAATTTAGGTGGTAGTTTTCCCAATTCCGAAAAGAGATATGTAGAGGCTTGATAAGTCTGAATTGGGTGAGAGAGCTAAGAAGCTGATTCTGAATTTTAATTTCATTCACAGCTATTGTTATTACATGCTGAATTTGAACTTTTTTTTTGTTTTTGTTTGTTTTGATTAGTAATGTGAAGATGTTAGATTCAAATGCAATTTATGAAATATATGTTAAAAACGAATTTGCTTATGTGGGGGACACTCATTTGTTTCTTTTCAGGCACAGTATGTGTAGACAAGTACTTGTATTCAATTCAATTATTTGTGATTGTTGTGCCATCTAATGAAACTTTTTGCTATTTGCTTTGATGGCCTTTTGTGTCATTGCCTTTGTTAGTGGTCCATGTACATTTCATAGTTTATTTGTAGCTAGTGGCAGTATGTGTCAATAATAACGTTAATTGAATTTTTTTCCGAAATGTAGACTTAACAATATTGTCCACATCAATTGTGCCCACCACAAGACTATGGAGCTCATTTTTTGAGTAAAAATTTATTACATTAGAACGTACAAAATAAACGACTAAAAAACCAATAGATCTACAAAATTAATAAAAATAATATACATTAGTCACAAGGGAAGGAGAAATGAGCTGTTGAAACACAACTTTACACAAATACAAGGTTTTGATAAGTGCACAGAAAGTTTCAAATACAGAATGCACATATATGACATATATATTTGTAATTACATATGTTAATATTTTTTTATCTCAAACATGTATATATATGTTTGAAAATATTTTATACACGTAGCACAACTATAAAATTTATGAGTTGATGGGCACTTGCCTGAAAGTTCTTATGCATATGGGAAAAGCTATGGACCACGATTAATCCATCCAAACAAAATTTTGATGGATGATTGTATTATAGAAATTAATTTATATAGTGTGTAATTTATATAGTGTGTAATTCATTTTTTTTTTTGGGTAGATAGAAATTAATTTATATTTGTCTTGCATAGATATCTCTTAATTAATTCCCCATAATTAAGCAACCTATCTCGTAATAGATATTTTCTTAATTAATTCCCCATAATTAAGCAACCTATCTCTTAATTGAATAGATATTTTCTGTAATCCAATTTTAATTTGATGATGTATTCATGATCTAAGCAAACATTTAAATTTTGTTAAATATTAGTATTACAATCTTTACTTAAGTTATAATCATAATTTTGAATAAAGGTTATTTTATTCTTCCCCTGAGGTTCCATTACCAATTCCATGATGTATGACAATGCATTCCAGTTCAACTACCATCCTAAATTCAAAGTGCATTCAGCTTCAACTATTTATGCCTTAAGTTTGAAAATGAACTCGTTTCAGCTACTGTCTTTCATTCCGCACAGTAGATTGTGTTAGTTCAATTTATAACATTACAACAAAAAAAAACAACTGAGTATACAGATGGCGTCCTCCACGTCAAGTGCTACTTCATCCTGGCCACTAAGGATGTGTGCTTGTGGGTTTGGATACTGCGTTGTAAAGATATCAAGATCCGCCAAGAACCCTGGTCGTGCATTCTACGTTTGCCCTAGACCTATGGTGCGTTTGTGTTGCCACTCTCTTAACTTAAGTCACAAAAGTGATCGTCCATTTGTCGTTGTCTGATATAGTATACATGCTAACTATGTGGTGCAATTTTTTCGAGCAGAGATGTGCGTCGTGGGTTGGTTGGTGTGACGAGTTTCACAAAGACCAATTTGCGGTCGACCAGCCACATAATGATGTAGATCGGGGTTACGGTGACGTTATGCGCGCATAGATCGAGCCTCACGATGCTTAGGACTGTCGTGGGTTTTTTGTGTTTTGTTGTTTTCGTGTTGTTGTTTCGCATGTGATGTATTGACATGGATGTGAACTGCGTAGTTATTTTCTGTATCAGTTATGTACGTTGGTGTCCGTTAAAGTAATATGTACTGTTACATAAGATTTCCCCAACGTGTACTACATATGCACTTTGGCTTTCGAACAGTGTTCTCATGCTTATGTGTTGTAATCGGGTTTACACATTTATTTCACTTTTGGCCATGCAAACTAATATGTGCTGTACTTAATTTATTTCTGCTAATGCACTTGTTACAACCAGGACAGGAGTACTCATGGCAACAAACCGAACATCACCCCGTACGCCTTCAAAGTGTCGAGGTAACGCTGCGAAATCAACCCAACCCCAGCCAGTCCACAAATGCCAATTTGACAGCGACAATACGAAGTTGTTTCTTCAACTCATCATTGCTGAAATGGAAGGTGGTAATCGACAACCGTGCGGGTTGTCCATGGCAGGGTATAAGAACGTTGCAAACAAGTTTCTAGAGAAAACCGGCCTACTACATTCCGCCAAACAAATGAAAAACAAGTTTGACAACTTGAAGAAAGATTGGGTCGCCTGGAAGAAGTTGGAGAATGCCAGCCACGGCTTGACAGGCCTTGGGTATGACCATGAGACTGGCTTGATCACTGCACCTGACCATTGGTGGGCGAAAATGCAAGCGGTATGTTTTCACAACACTTCCATTTTGTTGACTTGCGTTTATTATTTTTATATTACATTTCAAGCCACACTAAATATGTGTCTTTCCTCATTCACAGATGAACAACCGATGTGCTAAATTCAGGACTAAGCCACTAGAGCACGTGGACCTTATGGAGCGGGTGTACTCAGTGCAAGCGATCGAAACATGCATGGACTCCAATGGTGCAAGATGATGCTACCTGCGACCAATGCCATGGACGTGGATAGCGGGATGGGACCATCGAAAGTGCACACCACCTCACGCCATGACACTGTCGGGAGAATGTGGACAAGAGCTTTTGAGGATGCTCCCCACCGTGGGACGGATCATCCAATCCAAAACGGCGCAAGCGGTCAACTCGCATCATGCTAGCAAAGATGGACAATCTTGTTGAAGTTGTGAGCAAACAAAGCAGGAGCTGAAAATCACGCAAAGATGTTGTCACGGGTAAAGGTGAGAACACTGTGGGGGAGTGTCTTGCACGGCTTATGAGCACGCCTGGATTGGAGACAGGCGGTCAGTTGTTCTCATTTGCATGCGGCATCATGGATTCACCCGATAATCGGGAAATCATCATGGCCCTCCCCCAGAATTGCATTGTCAACTGGTTGACAGAGAAGCGTGCCTGCACCCCGCACAATATTGGGATGGATCGTCAAGGGGGGACACGGCTGTTCGGGAGTGGTGGTGCTGTGGACTTGGATTAGGCATTTGGGGTCCTTGTTCTGTTACTATTTGCTTATCATGGTACTGTAGCCTGTTATGTGTGTTTTTATGGTGCTTGTTTTTTTTTTTTTTTTTTTGTTGGGATGGTGAAGTCTCTAGACAGTTTACATTTCTTTAATTTCTGTGTAGACTTGTATGGACGCTTTTATTTCGACGTTGCAGGTTTATTTGGACGTTGCAGGTTTTTGATCTTTGGATACAAAATAGTATGAATTTCATTGATTCCGTACATATAGTATTAAATTTTTTTGGAGTAATAATTTTTTTATTTATAGTATTAATTTTTTTATCTTTGGCTACAAAATAGTATCAATTTCATTGATTCTATTCGTATAGTATTAATTTGTTTACAGTATTAATTTATTTTATAGTATCAAGTTCATTGATTTATGATTGGATACAAAATAGTATTAAATTATTTATCTTTGGATACAAAATAGTATGAACTTATCTTTGGATACAAAATAATATCAATTTGAAAAAATAACCAAAAAAGGATGAAAATGATGCGAACTAATTGAAATTATTTAATTGACGTTGTATTCACATTATTGAATATATGATTGAAAGGTACGTATATTTCAAGAAACAAACAAATTAGTTAACCATTGGGTGCTTATTATTTATTTAATGCCAACAAAAAAAAAAGGGATGAAAAGTAGTTACATATTTTCAATTTATATGATTTACTTTTTCTTTATTTGATTTATTGTGTACAGTTATTAATTGAAATTATTTCAGAGTGGTAGTAAAATTCCTCACATGTCAATGAAAATAAAAAATGCAAACACATTTTATAGTGCTCTTCATGTACATGATTTGATTCAAAAAGCAGTGCACATGTTTATATTGAAAAAGTGGATGTCACAAGGCAACTGTAGGCTAAAGTTAGATGGAAGCATGGCATTCGTACTTGCTTGTTACCTGCCTTTGTAGTAGCATTCACAAGGCAACAGTAGGCTAAAGTTAGATGAAGTTTTGCATTCGTACTTGCTTGTTACCTGACTTTGTAGTAGCATTCACAAGGCAACAGTAGGCTACGTTCATGTGCTCAATCACATGCGCACAGTATTCTCTGCAAGAGTGTTATAAATATAGGAGTTGTGCAACTCATGTTATCAAATAAAAGTTACAACTCGTAGTTCTGCTTTCATTTATAGTGCAACGTGTATGGATGCACAAGAGGGTACTAGCTCTGGAGTCGTACGCAGAGGTGAAATAAATGCTTGGATACGAGAGACGATCGGAGAAATGGAGTCGACGACATCAATGATTTGGATGGAAATTGCTCGCGTTGCCAGGGAGTACGCGTATGTTGACAGGACTCCGTTTCACACATCCGCATTGACTGGTAGCATGTGGATGCAGGAGATGCTTGGAGGAAGGAATGAAGCATTTCAACGAAATTTTCGAATGTCACAGGAGGTGTTCTTGTTGTTGTGCAAGACATTAGTTGAAGATTTCGGCCTTCCAGTACCACAGCGTCCTCATGGTATAGACGTAGTTGAGAGTGTCGGCATGTTCATATTCGTGTTACGGGGCTTCACGAGTTGGGACATAGAAGACCGTTTTCAACACTCGGGGGAAACAGTCTGGCGTCATGTAATGCGAGTTCTTAAAGCGATGAAGTTGTTCACGCGAGTACACTGCCGACCGACAAGGTCACAACAGAGTATACATCCGTACTTGGAGTCCCGACGAAAATATTTCTCATTGAAAGTGAGAGTATTTAATATTGGCACATATAATTATGCGTAGTAGCCGCTTTCGGAAAGTAAGGCAAACTTATTTTGGGTAGTACCATTTCAATTTTAGTTGTTATGATGTTTCAAATTTCAGATCAGATATGCCGCTTGACGGCACACACACGTGGAGGCACATCTCTCTCGAGGCGCCACCATATTTTAGCCGTAAAGGCACGCATAAAACATACTCGCAGCTGTGATTTCGATTTGTGTTTTATTTTTATATCTTGCGGATGGGAGGGAAGTATGTATGACAGTAGAGTTTTTAACGAAGTTACACAGGACCCAGCCAAACAATTCCCCATGCCAGAGGAAGGTAGGATGAACCATTTTTTTATTTTTGTTTGTAGTTGGTGTGTGCATTTGATATTTCCAATTAACCACCATGGTAATGTCAAATAATCGACATGCATGCAGGGAAATATTACCTTGTTGACGCGGGATACAAGAACCAAAAAGGATTTCTGGCGCCGTATAAGGGATGCCGATATCACCAGGAAGTTTTTCGCGCAACCGGACGGCCAAAAAATCCAAACGAACTTTTCAACACGGTGCACTCCTCGTTACGGAGTGCAATTGAACGTACGTTCGGCGTTTGGAAAGCGCGATGGGGATTCCTACATAACATGCCGCGATATGATTTTGGAAAAGTGCAGGTGCCATTGGTTGGGGCTTCAATGGCGATACATAATTTTATACGCCGCAACTCGAGCGAGGATCCAGCATTCAACAAGGTTGCCAATGCAGAGAATTTTACATTCAACGACATGCCAAATGTTGACGGCCTTGCTGACGATGATGATGCCGAACCAGAGGGCGACGATGACGTACATATGAACGAAGTCAGGAAATCAATACGGAATGAATTAGTGCGACATCGTCGTGAACTTGGGTTGTAAATCCCGTTGCCACATTACGAGGTCATGGCAAATGAAATGAATTTGTAAACCTATTCAAATTGTGAAGAAAATTGTACGGTTCGGTTGGTAAGTTACAGGTTTTGAACGGCATGTACGAACTTGTAATGTGCAAATTTATGAATGTAAGAGCGTAAGTCGTTGGGCAAAATTAAGTACATAAATATGTCATGCATGAATAATCATAAAAATATTTAACCGAACTCTCATAATAATTTCAAAGAATTAACCAAACTGGCGTACTGTCAATTGACAGTATTTGTTTGGATAATTCGGTCATTGTTTGTATCAAAAAAATAATACATTTACTAATAAACTTGTAATAATAATAAAAAAATTTCAAAAAGCAGAGAGTAATAAATTTTATATACAAATTCATAAAAAAATATAGAATAATAAATTTTATAATAATAATAATAATAAAAATATCAACTTATAATCATAAAAAAAAACATTGACAATTATAGCATAAATTTTAAATAATAAACTTGTATTAACAAAAAGAAATCAAAAAAAAGAGAATAATACATTTGTAATACTTAAAAGTATTAAATTTATAGAAATGGTAGCATATATAAAAAAAAAAAGAAAAAAAAAATAATTAAAAACGGAAGAAAAACGGTTGCAAACGTGTGCCCCCCGCCACAAAACTGCACATTTCATCTGAAGGGTAGAACCGTAATTTCAGCCAACAGCCAAGGGTATTTTCGTCATTTTGCACTGATTTGACAGATTTAATAAATATTAAAAAAAAAATCTAAAAAGTCAGCTTTTTACCAACTTCCCAAACCACATCCCAAAAAGCCAAAAAAATTGATAAAAAGCCAAAAGCCAGCTTTTTACCATCTTCCCAAAACAACCCAATATGTCTGACAAGTGTCAAATTTTGATTTATTAAACATTTTATCAGTGTGGAGTTTAATCTCAATGCCACATCATTAGGAATGATTTAAAAAGTGATAAATTAGGAAATATAACATTATAACAAATTGTTTGGGATGTGAGTTGCCTTTTTGACTTTCTGGTTTTTTTAGTCTGGGGTTGAAAAGTCTCGTTTGTGACAGTTTTTTTTGTATTTTTTCTTTCTGTGAGAGAAAAAATGAAATAATTATGGGTTGGATGAAATATTTTGTCCTATTTGATTAAAATAGCCTATTTTATTTTATATGACTAAATTAGCCCCAATGGCATCCCAAACAAAGCCTAACTAAGTTAAAACTAACATTATAAAAAGTCATAACAAATACAATAATTGATCATAATTAAAGATCATAAAAATCACAATTAAACGTATAAGATTATCTCCAATGTTTATTATTTTTTTCAATTAGATTTGAATAAAAGTTTCATATAATATCGCGTGTTTTGAACGAAGCAATCTGAGATTTCATTAAACAATCGGTCGACCAAGAGGATGACCAGGGATATCCGGCCGGTTGACCAATCAGTGTGAATTTTTCAAAATTCTTAAACAAATTTTGCAAGAAGGTGGTCGACTTGAAAGACAAACAATCGGATAGTGCTCATACATTGTCTAACAGCCACCTATAAAGCTAACGGATATCTATAATAATTTGATGAAAGATTTCAACATTCTCAATTTGATAAAAAAAATTTGAGATATCCTTAATTTAATAATGATTTGGTGTCAACGTTAGAGCACTAATTTTGTACATTTTTCATCAAATTAAATTTAATAAAACAAAAGCGTTTGACACGCTCTAATACACCATTTTTTTATAATGAATAGTATAAAATTTTGAAAAAATAATTTTTTTTTATAAAACAATGATACATATTAATAATTAAAATTATAGGGCAAATTACAAAAAAATCCCAAGGTTTCGCTTGTTTTTTAATTTTAACCTCATGGTTTCAATTTTGACAAATTAAACCCTGAAATTTCTTCCGTGTTCCAGTGTGAATCCTTCGTCCATATTCGTTTAATTGAACTAACGGAATCTGGACAAAATTCTTAGATTCAAACATACATTTTCAAGCATTTGTATCTCTCTCGTCCTAATTCTGTTTTGCCTCATTTTTGCGTCGTTGGACTCACCTCATGGCCTAGTTTTCATTCCATCTCTCATATGTCTTGTTTTACCTCTTTTTGCGTGCCGTTGGAACTCCAAAAGTTGGCCAAAAATAAGAATTTTCTTCTTTTTGGCAAAATTTTCAGATTCCAACACACATGTTCAAACACTTATATCTTATTCGTTGTAACTCTGTTTCGCCTCATTTTTGCGTCATTGGATTTACCTCATGGCCTAGTTTTTGTTCCACTTCTTTTTTCATACTGTCGGTGTCATGACCCAAACCCGTCCATATAGGTTTAGTGTCATGACCGGCCAGTAACTATAGATTACCTACGACCTCCAAACAAATAGACTCTTGAATATAAGATACGGGGCTCAGCGGAAATCTAAAATAACATAAAATTTGTCCATTGAGCCGTGCATATATGAAAAGGATTTCATATCATAAGTAAAGATTCACTCTTTATATATATACACACCATATTAGTTTCAACATCCACATCTTATACTATTACAAAACCCCAAAAATACACATACAAAAACATTTATCAAGCAAAGGGGTTCAACTGGCATGGCTCCAACTGAGCCCAGTTACTTCTCTTGGAAGCTCCTCAAAGGCTAACCTGAGTAGACTCAAGGCTTTCTTAATCCTGATGTTCAGCTTGCCCGCCTACATATATATATATATATAAATAGTGAGGTGGAGCCTTGTGAGTAATAACAGAAAAAAGAGGTTATATGAATGAAGCTCAATAATATTGCCAAACCAAATTTCATTTCTATTCTCAAAATTCATTAATTTCATCATCAAGATCTTTCAATATCATTTTATGTGGTACATTCATGAAGTATCAACATTCCAAAGATAACGGACCATAACGGTCTAACACTAGAGATCTCTATGTGTCAATCAATCCAAAAGCCATGGTATTGTTCCCCCAGGCAAGGGCCTAGTCATGGTATTGTCTCCTCCAGGCAAGGGCCTAGCCATGGTATTGTTTCCCTCAGGCAAGGGCCTAGCCATGGTATTGTCTTTCCTAAGCGAGGGCCTAGCCATGGTATTATCTCCTCCAAGCAAGGGCCTAGCCATGGTATTATCTACCCCAGGCAAGGGCCTAGCCATGGTATTGTCTCCCCCAAGCAAGGGTCTACATTCAATGGATGCCACAAAATCATTTCAAAACAGAACTTCATTCATTATAAGAAAACAACGTTTTCAATAGGCCACACTATCAATTATCATATTGTTTCAATAATTCATTCAATCAATCACATATCCATTTCAATAGCAATAGCATTTTTGAAAGTAAAGATAATTTAAACATATCTTTATAAAGTTATTATTCATAGTGGTTTGTGTTGTCACCAAGCCTCGGATGTCCACCTAAACAAAAGCACAATTGAAGTACCATTTCATTTTAATTCAATTCTCTTTATGTGTTTCTAGTTTGTTTCATAACTGTGAGTCCAAATGGTGCCTAAGAACACTTGGAATGGCATGAGAATGCAAATATGCACTTAAAGAAGTTAGTCAAAATTTGCTGAAAATAGGGTCTCTGCCCGAGCACAACTTCCTTCGTTCGAGTGGGGGTTCGAAAATAAAGGTGGTCGCTCACGCGTAACTTTTGTCGCTCGAGCGGTCTGCAAACTTAGCAAAAGTACTGGTTGCGTGAAATTCCCACTTGACGGTCGATTGAGTGAAAAACTGAGTAAAAAGGGTCCTCGCTCGAGCGATTTGTAAAATTTTATAAAACTTTTGGGAGCTCGATTTTCATGCTCGAGCGAAGCTTTCCTCACTCAAGCGGACAAGCCGAATTCTGAAATTTTCAGAACTGTGTTTGAAGTTCAAAAATGATAACCAAAGCCCCAAAACTTGTATTTCTGGTGCAAAAACATGGAAAATCATTATAAAACTTGAAAACACTCCCAATTTGAAATCATTTACTCAAAAATCATAATCCATTTGACAACCTAAAGCTTGAAATTCTATGTCATGAACCATGCAAGCATCACATTGAATTATATCTTCTTATATCTTTCAAAAACTTGATTAACCCATATGATAAGTATGAAAACATAAGAAAGCCTTCAAGTTAAGTTATACAAATGCCATGCATGTGTGAATTTCATGAATTCTAAGTCAAAATGCCCATGAGTGTACAATTCAACTCTTTTTCACCCAATTCATGGAAATCTAACACATATCTCCCAAATTACATGCAAAAGAGTGCTAGAATTAGTTGAGTTAGACTTCTCCATGCAATATTTCCAAGAATTAAAGATGAATATCATACCTAGTGTTGAATACAAGTGTTGGCCTAGCTCAATTCACCAAAATTCTAGCAATTCTCTTCAAATCTCCTATTCCTCTCTTTAAGGTGTTGAGTTCTTCCTCTCGTTTCCTCAAAATCGCAGCCAAATCATGTATCTATGAGCTCAAGGCCTAATTAGAGCCTTATATAGGATATAATTAAGTTAGCCTAATCAAGTATGATTAAGGTTAATTAGCTAGGATTAATTCTAACTAATTCAATCAGTTTATTCTAATTATTTTGATCCAAATCAATTTTCAATTGAAGTTGCCATAAAATTTTAAATATTCTAATTAGTCTATTATGTTAATCAATTTCAGTTTCTGAAGCCTTCTAAGTTCTCAATTTCTGTCTCTAAGTTGTTAATTTGAACATATATTCTATGTAATAACAGATAGCTACAAAATTAAGCATGCAATCACACAATTAAACACATAATCATGTAATTAAACTTATTAGAATAATATAACATAATAGTTCGGAGGTCAGGGTCATCACAGTTGGAGCTCCGAAAGTTGGACAAAAATAAGATTTTTTTTTCTTTGAGCAAAATTTTCATATTCAAACCCACATGTTCAAGTACTTGTATCTCCCTCATCGTAACTCCTTTTCGCCTCATTTTTGCGTTGTTGGATTCACCTCATGGCCTAGTTTTCATTTTACCCCTCATGTGCCTTGTTCCACATCTTTTTGTATGCTATCAAAGCTCCAAAATTTGGCCAAAAATAAATTTTATTTTATTTTATTTTTCTCTCCTCTTTCTCTATCTTTTATCTCCATGCTTCTTCCTTCCTACTTCATTTTCACAATTATTCTCTTTTTTTCCTTTTCCTTTATGGCCCTTCTATCGAGCTCGTGGTGGCCATCGAACCTCCGACGGTGGCGATGTCGTCGAATATGAATGCATATATGACTTACAAGAATAGAAAAGAAACATACGAGTGGGGGAATGGCCATGAAGGAAGAGGAAAAGAGAGAATAATTGTGGAAAAGAATGATGAAGGAAGAAGCATGGAGATAGAGGATAGACGAAGAGAGAAAGAATAGAGAGAGAGAGAAATATTATTTTTGGCCAACTTTCAGAGTTCTAACAATACGTAAAAAGAGGTGAAACAATATGTCTGAGGGGTGGAATGAAAACTAGGTCATGAGGTAAATCTAACGACACGAAAATGAGGTGAAACGGAACTACGATGAGAGAGATACAAAGTGTTTGAACATGTGTGCTTCAATTTGAAAATTTTGTTTAAAGAGAAAAAAATCTTATTTTTGACCAACTTTTGGAGATTTGACAACACGCAAAAAGAGGTAGAATGAGGCGTGTGAGGGGTGAAATAAAAACTAGGCCATGACGTCAATCCAACGACGCAAAAATGAAGTAAAACGGAGTTACGACGAGGGAGATATAAGTACTTGAACATATGTGTCTGAATTTGAGAATTTTACACATATTCTATTAGTTCAATCAAACAGATATAGATGTAGGGTTCACATTAAAATACGGAAGAAACTTCAGGATTTAATTTGTCAAAATTGAAATCCTAGAATTTAAATTAAAAAACACACGAAATCCTGTGATTTTTTTTTTGTAATTTGCCCTAAACTTTTTTTTTATTAATATGTAATAATTTTTTAAACAATAATTTATCCTAAAATTGTTTCAAAGTATAATAATGGAAGAATATCAAAATTATTGATATCTTTTATATATATATATATTATTTTTAAATATTCTTATATATTTTTACATATTGAGAATAGTCACCAGCTGTTCCAAAATAATAAAAAAGAAAGGGGTGAAAAAGAAAAAAAGAAAAGAAAAGAAAATAAGGGAATAAAGAATACTAGGGCCTGCCTATTTTTTCTGTTTCCGGCGTGTTCGTCCCCACCTCCGGCATTCTCACACTTCTCTCTCTCATATGAGCTAGGGTTTCGGAGCTTTCTCATTTTTTTCAAAGGTTTTTGATTCGATCTTGTCCGCTTCTTTCACTTGGTTCTTCATCGACGGATCTGAAAAAATGGTGAGAGGATTGCTTAACAAACTCGCCTCTCGCTCTCTCTCCGTCGCCGGAAAATGGCAGCAACACCAGCTCCGCCGTCTCAACATTCATGAATATCAGGTCCCTCCCTCGTTAGCCTCATCTTTATATTTCATCTCTGTTTGGTTGCCAAGAAAAATGAAGAAAAAAGAAAATAAAATCGAATCCAAAATCTCATGCTTCTGATTTCTGATAAACGAAACCAAACGTCAAATAAATAGTTGTGCCAGGTTGACTGGAAATTATTTTGAAGATTCATTCTTAGGATCCATGCTGGTCATGCATGATTGCAATATTGCTGCTTTATAATTTCTGCTTCCACTGCACCAATTGATATATTTTTTCGAGTTGTTTGTGTGTTGTGTAAAGGAATTCCTGTGAAATTTTATATTACATCTGTGATTTCACGTTTTTCTATTATGTGATGATGAGTGATGTTCTTTGTATATCATGTAATCAGGGAGCTGAGTTGATGAGCAAACATGGAATCAATGTTCCAAAAGGTGTAGCCGTTTCTACAGTTGAAGAAGCCAAAAAGGCCGTTCGGGATGTATTTCCCAATGAAAGTGAGGTAATTATTGAATTCTCCAACTCCATGGAAAAATCAATCTGGGGTCAAATTAACATTTTGTTTGGAGCAGAGACAGGAAAGATATATGGAAAGTGAAATTTTGAGGCTTATGTATGTCTCATGTTCTTTTGAACAACTCAACTAATTTAGACCAAATAGTTGTCTTATTTTGCACAGTTGAGTGCAGATTTCATATTATTGAGTCCTTAATAATGAAAGTCCTGATATCATGTACTCGAGACAGAGTGGACATGTTGTGTTTGGAATTTAAGTTTGCGAAATATTTTGCTAAAAGTAATGCAAAAACTATCTTTACAACTTTTGGAGTGTAACTTCTGTTATTTATTTTCTTTTCATTAGTCTTTAAACAATCAAGTAGAGAAAACTAAATGAGCTACATTCACATGCAGTTGGTGGTTAAAAGTCAGATCCTTGCTGGTGGGCGAGGCTTGGGAACTTTCAAAAATGGTCTCAAGGGTGGTGTCCTTATTGTTAAGGCTGATCACGTTGAAAAGATAGCTGGTATGGAAGATTCTCCTTTGTTAGTGTTGTAGAGATTTTACTTTGTTTTAATTTGCTATAATCATTGCTATTATCTACATATAGGTCATTGTGTAATAATGTCTGAGGTCTCTAGATTTTGTCAGAACAACTTCACTAATATGTTATAGTGGTACCTTGCCATTTACTAACTCTTTTGGAGAAATCTTAAGAAGCCACAAACTCAGTATGCGTTGAAAGTACCACTAAATTTGCTATGTTTGAAGGAATTGTATCATGGCTTTTCTTTTCTAATTGACATTATTTTACTTGACTTACCAGCTTAACTAGCTAGAACAACAGATTGGTTAGGATATGCCTTGTAAACCATCTCATGATTTTGTTGAATCCTCTCTGTACCTTCTACTTGAAATTTAGGGTCAAGGTTGCATCACCCTCTCACTCTGATTTGCAGTTAGTGTTCCTCTGAATTTTTGATATTTAAGCACTGGCTGATGTAAATTGTTTTGTTGCTGGTGTTTAGTTGTGGTACTGTTCTTTCTGCAAAATGTGAAGCGTTCTCTTTTGTAGTTTGAATTGTTGAAACATGTTACATCTATTATTATTAGTTGTCGATTCACACGACTATGACACTATGCAATATAAACTTCTGATACTGATTTATTTATATAAAACTTCATTGTGTGGTTACTTTTTCCACGCTTAAACGACATGTATATCTAAATTTTCTGGTGCAAAAGCTTTAAGTCTAGAATCAGCTTCATTGTTAAACTTCCTAGTGTTAAGGCAACTTATCGTACTCGAATGGATAAAATTTGTTTGATTATTTGAGGATGTTTGGAAAAAGGATTGTGGGAAGTTAAGATTTTGCAATGTTAATAACTATGCTTAAAACGTTTAAGATTTTTATTTATTTTTTAGATAACTAATACTTGTTTTGAGCTTATTTTTTCTATTATTTGCAGGCAAGATGCTTGGGCAGATACTTGTTACTAAACAAACTGGGCCTCAAGGCAAAGTTGTCAGCAAGGTTTGTTTTCATATGTACAAACGACATGTTAGCTGGTAGACTCAAGGAATATGTATGAATGTAATTTTGAGATTCATACTCGTAGAATTGAATTATGTCTTATGTGTTTGAACCAATTATCAGATTTTGGCGTATTCATATATATTTTTTAGTGATTGGTTGTGCATTTGGAAGTATCAATTTTGGTGTTATTTTTTTAATTTTTTTTTAAAAAAAAATCTTATTTTGATTTTTGACAGTATAAAAATGGCCTCATTGTTTTTATTTCGTCTACCATTGCCAACTTCAATTTACTGGAATTTTAGTGGCTTATGCTTGTAGATGAATTTGTCCTAATGTTTCCTTGTTTATGAAGTTTGAATATACACCTAATTTAGAAACATTTTTCAAAAGAACTGGGTGAAATTTTATAATGCTCTAAAGTGATTGTTATTTACTAAGGGTTGGTTTGGGGTGTCCTAAAAAAGTGCACTTTTTGTCTTTTTACGAAAAGATGTGCAGAAAAGTAGAGAGGTGATGTGATGGAAAAAAGATAAAAAGATAAAAAGATGGATTATATAGTAGATGCCAAACAAGGCTTAAATCACAAATTTGGTTTGATGAGAATACTTCACAAGGACTGTGAAGATGAGAGAGAAATTCCATCATTAAAAGATCTCAACGCCTCTAGATTTTTGTTGACTTGTTTTGCTGGATCTTGTTGAAATGGAAAAATTCATAAAGCTGTTGTGTTGTAGACTTGTAGTTATGGATGGCAATGGGACAGGGGCAGTTTTCGTGTGGGGTTCCCCCCCACCTAGGCTGTATTGGGGGAACCCCTGCACCATCCTTCTCCGAACCTGCCACAGGTTGGAATACAAGAGCCTGATCCCATTTATAAATGAGCTCCCCCCACCCTTCTTAAGCTGTGGATTTAAAATTTCTTTTCCTTTCCTCCATTTTCTTAGTACTCAAAGAGGTGTAACTGTAGAGCATTTATTTTCTTAGTACCCAAAGAGGTGTAACTATAGAACAATAAACATAGTTTTCTGATCAACATTGAACTATATTTTTCAATAGAAATATACATGAGATACATAAATGGATGTATAGGACAGTTTATATGTAAATATAGGTGATGTGCATTTATATATAGAGAGAGTAGTGCTAAGAAAAACTTGAAGTTGAGGAGATGAGAAAAATCCAACTGGAGGGTTTAATAGGAAGGGCATCTACATGACTTATGTAATTAGATGAGGGTAATACTGAAAAGGATAAATAATGTAGAGTATATTAGGTTGGGGTTGGGGTTGGGGTTGGGGTTGGGGTCGGGGCTATTCAGACCTTGCCCCAACCCGGTCCTGGCTCAGGTTATGAACTCTTCCACAAAAACTTGCCGCTACCCCATTTAGTCAACTTCCACACTTGGCCTATTAGGGGCGCATTGGGCAACCTAAAATTTAGGTCAAATGCCATCCCTAGTTGTAGCGTGGACTAAGAGAGAGAGAGAGAGAGAGAGAGATTTTTATGCAGATCATTTTCTTTCAAATCCTTGTACAAATTGAGTTTCATTATGTACACATTTTGAATTGAATTGAATTGAATTGTTTTGTTTAACTATTTAAATTATGCACACCATATTTGCAAAGGAAGTAGCTATGGTTATTATAGATGTCAGATGATGTCGCCAAAGCAGAGAGGGTATCTTCAGTAAGAAGGAAAAAAACTATACCCATAATCATAATTATATGTTCTGCTCTATTTTCTGTTTATTTGATAAGGAAGGCAGAGAACAAATGATATATAGGAGAAAATAATTTTTTTTGATAAATAGATAAAAGAAGAGAAAGTAAGGATTCTCTCAGGAGAAAACAAAGGAAAAATCTTGAAAACTTAGGCAAGGACAAAAACAATGAGACTGAGAAATAATTAAAACCAAAACCGTAGCCACCTCCAGAAGAAAGAGAGTAAAAGTGGCCTGTAAAATCTATAGCTGATCTTTCCTTGATTGATTTTTGATTAGCTTTGGATAGGCTACTTTAGATGGTACTTTATTATGCACAATTGGGCGCCATTTGAAACTCCTAGTTGGTGGTTTATAACAAATGTAGATCTATCGGGACCGTTGGTATTGGTTTGACTATTAATGGTTTCGTTATTATGTATTGAAATAACGGCATGCATCTTATTCAGATTCATTAAACTGTCTTCTAATTATCACTATGTTCTCTGTTAGTTATCATGCATTAAAAATTTAAAATTGTTATTATGGAAGGTTTACTAGACAATTGGAAAATATTTGTTTAACAGCCAAGAATTCTACTTTCTTGTACACAGGTTTACTTGTGTGAAAAGGTGTCACTGGTGAACGAGATGTACTTTGCTATCACTCTTGACCGTGTAACTGCTGGTCCTGTATGTCCCCAAACTTACTGTGGTATTTTTGTGTTTAATGTTGTTGACAGTTATCTTTTACTCCAATTAGAAGCTTGTATTCTCTCTCCAGTTGTGGTGCTGATATTTGTAAACCAGTTATTTCACTTTTTTGGATTAATTATCTTCAGATTGAATCTGCTGAATGTGATGATTCAATGTAGACTTGAAAACGTATATAAGAAGATTTGGGCGCAGAATATTTCATTAGTGTTTCTTGATTTCCCCATTTTTATCCAAACTGGAAGACCAAGTTTAAGAGCCTTCAGAAATATAAACAAATATAGGTGGTCTTTCTTCTTCCTTGGTTTGTGTCAGCTCTGTCCCATGATTATTATTACAGGAATGCTAGAGACCCACAATTTAAATCCCCAAATTCACCCACAATGACATAGCAAGGGAGTTGGGCTTTACATGGTTGAATTGTGACAAGTCAAAAGTTGACATGTAACCTGTTATGTTATTATGAATAAAATTAGGGGAGGCTTTTTGGTGGTGTCAACCTTTTTCCTTATTATTATTGTTGTTGTTGTTGTTATTATCATAATTGATTCATATAGTAGTGTGTTCCTTACTGACAGACCATAATATAACATTCTACTAGAAAGTTTATACTCTAGAACAACCCCAAATACTATATAATTAGTCAGATGCATGTTATGCCTATTGAGATTCTTTCTCCATATGCCTCACACTAGGTTAAACAAAAATTGGAAGTTACGCAATTTTAACACTAGACATGGAAATGCACCCAACACTTGGATTTGAATCCATGCAACATAACCTTCTAAGTGGCATTGGGGTCATAATGTTGTAAGGTGACTGCAAGTTGTGAAGAAAAAATCACTTGAAAAAGAATACGAAGACTCCCTACCTTCTCTCTCTCTCTCTCTCTATATATATATATATTATTTGTATGTATGCACACACCTATATGTGGTTTTATTTTGCGCACGCGCACACACAGAGAGTATGCTGATATCTTGTACGGTTGTACCTATGATCGTGCTTATATGGTTGTGTGGCTTGCTACTTAACATCCTATTTGCATTATCCAGTTTTGTATATTATGCCTGTTTGCCTACAAATGACTGTTCTAAAGTGTTAAGGTGCTTTGGGGTGTGTTCTATTCTCCAGCTCATAATTGCTTGTCGAGAAGGAGGAACCAGTATTGAAGACCTTGCAGAGAAATTCCCTGACATGATTATAAAGGTTGTTACGACTCTGTAATCTTTTCTCACATCTTACTTTACATCAACAATGAATTTTTTTCCTGTGTAATATTCTTGTGTACTTATATAATGGATTGTCGTGTGTTATTTTTCTTCCCAGGTGCCTATTGATGTTTTCAAGGGAATTACAGATGAAGATGCTGCAAAGGTTGTAGATGGATTGGCTCCCAAGGTGGCTGACAGAAATGCTTCAATAGAACAAGTGAAAAAGTTATACAAACTTTTCTGTGAAAGTGATTGCACACAGTTGGAAGTAGGCTCTTGCTTATATTTTTCTGGACTGCTGCTCAAATTTATCCATTTGATTGGTGTCATTGTTTTATAATTTATTTGCTGCAAATTGCAATATGTATGTGAGCTTAAACATTGTTACATTGGGGACAGATCAATCCCATTGCAGAAACTTCTGATAACCAGTTGGTGGCTGCTGATGCAAAGCTGAATTTTGATGATAATGCTGCTTTCCGTCATAAGGAGATATTTGCCTATCGTGATCCAACACAGGAGGATCCTCGTGAGGTCTGGATATGCACTTTTTGTATTTTGGCATATGTGAAAAATGGTGACACTGATAGTTTTAAGGCCCTGCTTATTTTGCAATAATTTGAATGTCGACTTATAAGGCTAGCTTAGTCACATACTGGAAGAGCACAGTATGGGAAACAACAAAATAGAAAATTGCAACTTGCAACTTGCAACTAACCTAGAAGTGGTTGTAACTAACTCTCCATTGATGCCATTTTTGTTCTGTGAAGTGATCGTAATTCTTGATCTTTGTTGTTTTTATTGGGCTTTCAACTCCTGATAGGTTGCTGCAGCAAAAGCGGATTTGAATTATATTGGCCTAGATGGAGAAATTGGTTGCATGGTGAACGGCGCTGGATTGGCAATGGCTACAATGGACATAATTAAGTTGCATGGGGGAACTCCTGCCAATTTTTTAGATGTTGGTGGGAATGCTTCTGAAGGCCAGGTAATTCTTTGATTTAGGGTTGCTTGCTTATATTGCTAACAGGGCCTTGTCATTATCAAGCACACTACAAGTATGTGCTTATGTTTTACAGGTGTTTTCATATAAACAGCAGATTTTGCTATCTTCTGATGAAAATGTTGATATTATGCAGGTTGTGGAGGCTTTCAAAATTTTGACCTCTGATGAGAAGGTGAAAGCAATTCTGGTGAACATATTTGGAGGAATAATGAAATGTGATGTAATAGCAAGTGGAATTGTCAATGCTGCTAAACACGTGAGTTTTTTGCATCAGATTGATTTGAATCAATTAATTCCAGTTTCTTTTAACTGCATCGCTTTATTGCCAGTCAGTTATATTGGCTTTGAGCCAGGAAATCCTGATTTATTTTTCTGTACTATTTAAAAGTTTGTTCTTTTTTTATTAGATAAACAAAAATATAATTGTAATAGTATTGATTTGATGAAGTCTGGTGGTAGGAGTAGGAGAGATTATCTTTTGCTACTTTCTTAGATTTGAGGAAAAAGGTAACCCCTTTTTGAGTTCAGTAGTTGTTAGGGTTGAGTTACTTCGCTTTTTTTGTTCGCAGCCTTGGTTTTCATTTTTCTGAATTGAGTTCTTTGAAAATTGAGTTTTTTGTTTTTCGTGTTTTTTTTAGTGAATATTTTTAAAATTTTAAGCAATTTTTTTACTTTCTTAGATGCACCTTACTTAGATGTATCTAAATAGTAAAATATTTGTAAAAAAATATTTTAAAAAATTAATAAATACACAAAAATACAAAAAATGTACTGATTTTTTAATATATTTTTTGGTATTTAGTGTATTTTTAAAAGATTTTTTCACAAATATTATACTTTTTAAGTGTATTTATGTTAGATGTGTCTAAAAATTAAAAAAATTTCTTAAAATATGAAAAAAATTCATTGAAAACATTAAAGTACAGAAAATAAAAAAGTAGAATTTTCTGAAAACTGTTTTTTAAAAACCAGAACCAAACAAAATAGTTTCTGTAACTAACTTTTCTGATTGGTTTTGTTTTTTAAGGTTCAATTAAAAGTGCCAGTAATTGTTCGTCTTGAAGGAACCAATGTCGACCAAGGGAAGGGAATTCTGAAGGTAATTGAAACTGGAGATCTCCATTCAAATCTTACAGATTGAATGGTCACAGCTTCTACAAGAGTTTTTAGTGTCATGAAATGGAGAAAAAAATAAAATCAGATGATGAATGCTATTTTAACCTGATATATGGTGTTGCAGGAAAGTGGTATGGCACTAATTACAGCAGAAGATCTGGATGATGCCGCCGAGAAAGCAGTTAAAGCAGTTGAAAGTAGCCAGTAGTTGAGGAAATCCAAATTATCTTTTGCTATAATTTATTTTACTTCAACTTGATTCTTTGTGTTAAATCCTCCACACTGTTCTGGAGTTTTTCCGGTGACAAGGTACGCTTTCAAAGCTTGAATTAAAAAGCGAGAAACTTGACTCATATTATTGATTCTTGTTTGGAAATAGTCCGTTACGGTACACATACATTATCAAATATTTCTATTAAGGATTTCTTCGTCCTTAAACATTGGAGCTGTTGTTTCAACTAAATTTGGAATTGATATGAAGAAAATAATGAGAGGCTGTTTTGAAGAATTTTTATTTATTTATTTGTTTTTTGATCAAATTTCTTTCCTGGCCCTGACCTCGTACGCGTTCCCTGTTCTACTCTGCTCCTATCCAGATTATATTATTATTTGTTTGTTTGGTTTTGGTTTTTAGAAAATTTTATTTTTTTATTTTTCGTATTTTAATGTTTTCAATGGGATTTTTCAATATTTTAAGTATTTTTTTTTAATTTTTAGACACATATAACATAAATACACTTAAAAAGTATAATATTTGTGAAATTTTTTTTTAAAAAAATTCATTAAATATCAAAAAAAAAATTCAATACATTTTTTGTATTTTTGTGTATTGATTAATTTTTTAAAATATTTTTTCATAAATATTTTATTATTTAGATGCATCTAAAAAAATGAAAAAAAAAAAATGCTTAAAATTAAAAAATATTCATTAAAAATAAAAAAATACGAAAAATAAAAAATCTAATTTTCAGAAAATTGAAATTGAATGCACTGATTATTTTTTTGAGAATTAAATGTTTATATATGAACATAATTTTTATTTTTCATTTCTCTTTTCTTGTCTTCAACCTTTTAAATTCTCCAGTTAAAAAATAAATAAATAACTAAATAAATAAAATTCTGTATCTATCATTATCACTCATTATTTTTTTTGGAACATGAAAAAATATTTATATTAAAATCAACAGCATACAAAACAAGACCCCAAATGGTTATATAAATCATACAACAAAAAGGAGAAAAAAAAAAAATAATAAATTTGCCAAAAACACCAGTTGTGATTCAGGAAAAATTACCGATCTTCTCAAAAACATGGTCTAAAAAGTAAGATCGGTATTAATCCAAGTAAGATCTACTTAAAAGTCTACTGTCCCCATCGATATCGTCTCTGTCGCCGCTCCTCAATTCCGCCACCATTGTCGCTAAACTTCAGACATCGTTAGAAGTTAGAATTTGAGAAGGAGATACACGCACAATGGTATGAGAGAAAGCTTAAGAGAGGAGAGATGTAAAAAATTAATGACATATTTTTATATAAAATAATATAAATAGTTAGATTTTTGTATGCAAATTATGAAAACAAAAAAGATTGAAACCTAAAAATTAAGTCTCACAATTTTATCACAATTCATATATTAATTTGTAATTTGTCACAATTTCAATCATATAACTTTCAAACCCTCTTGCTAGAGTTGCAAACTTGGGTGAGCCCCTCAAGTCAAGCTTGAAATTTTTAAAAAATTGGCAAATATAGTTTTTAATTCGGTAAGGACCTAAGTAGAAATTTAAAAATTCAAATTAAATTTGAGTGGATTTGGTTAGAGACACTAAATAACCTAAGCAGCTTGAAACAAAATTGTATATATAAATATATAAAATTATTTGCTAATTTATAATATAAATAATAAATAAAATAATTAAAAATTTAATATTAATGAACAAAAGCAAAAGCAATATGATTGAGTTTTTCCAATAGATTTTTTTTTTAAAAAAAAAATGTACCTTCTAGAAAGGAATCTTCAAATAAGTTGATATTACAAAAAAATTACTTTTTATAATGCCATAAAATAATTTAAATATGGTTTTTTAGAAATTATTTTTAATTTCAAAATTAAAATAAAATAAAAATAAATTTCTTACAAAATAAAAGTATCTAAATAAAAAAAAAAGGTAAGAAGAAAATTTAGAATGGTATTCTTATTTGATTTGAAAATAATTCTAAATGAATAGTAAATTATCACCTATAACTTTTATTTTTTTAATTAAAAATGAAAAAGTTTCACAAATTATTTGCGCCAAAAATATTTTCATTTTTTAAAAAATTTGTTTGATTGACAACAGAGATTAAAAAAATTAACATGATCCCCCATATTTTACAAGTACTAAAAAATTTTAGATGATCAATAAATTATCATATGTAACTCCGATTTTTTTATTATAAAAAAATTCACCAACCACCACTTTTAATAGAATAATAATGTTTATTTCTATTTGATTTTACCAAAAGTCACTTCTTAACCATTTAAGCCAAAAATATTTTTTATTTTTTATTTAAATTTTTGTAATTGACAATTGAGATTTAAAAAAATAAAATAAAATAAACAGAATCTATCATGTTTGGCCAATGCTAAAAAAGTCATTAATTTTCTTAATTTTTTTGTCTTTTGTTAAAAAAATAAATCAAATTTGTATTAAAAAAAATTACTATTGAAGTCCTTGTAGGTTAGAAGGATATAATTTATTTTTTATTTTTTATTTTTATAAAATTTAAAACTAGAAAAGACAAAAAAATAAAAATATAAACTTTTAATAGCAATTAATAGTTTGAATATGTGTATTTAAAAGAAAGTATATTTAGACCAATTATATTATGACACATCATTATAAAAACATGTGAATATTGATCTGATTCTAATTGTAGTAACATAATTTAAAGAAAAATTTAAAATTATAATTTAATAAAAGTGTATAATTTAATAAATGAATATTGATCTCATTTCAATTATATTAACATAATTTAGGGAAGAATCCAAATTAAAATTTTTATTTTAAGAATATAAAATTAATTTATAAACCAATCAAGTCGTGACACATATTAACAAAATCAAAAAAATATGATATTAGATAGATTTTTTTTTTTTGAGAACCCAATATTTATATATTAACATAATTTTTATTTTTCGTCTCTCTTTTCTTATCTTCAATCTTTTAATTCTCTAGTTCAAAAGAAAAAAAAAAAAAAAAAAAAATTAAATTCCCATCACTTACCTATCATTGTCACTCATATTATATTAGCGTTCTTGTTGGTAACACCACAAAGCAATTAGTTTGTTTATTTGGTTAAAAAGTTGACTAATAGTGTTTGATTGCAATTTTAATTATAATTGTTCAACTCTTTTACCTTATTCTTTTCTTATCTTCAATCTTTTAAATTCTCTAGTTTAAAAAAAAAAAAATCTTTTAAATTCCCATCATTATCACTCATATTATATTAGCCTTCTTGTTGGTAACAACACTACAAGGCAATTAGTTTTGTTTATTTGCTTAAAAAAGTTGACTAATAGTGTTTGATTGCAATTTCATAATTGTTCAACTCTTTTACCTTATTTAGTTTATAGTGGTGTACCAGTGTCATGTATGGCAAATTTATCTTTTATTTAAATAAAAAAATAGACATAAATTTTATTTTAAATATGTTCATATTATAATTTTTTTAAGAGATAATATTTATATTTTTTTTCTTCTAGACTCACAAAATGATAATCTAAATATTATGATCAATTTTTAGGCAATAAAAATAGTGAGATTTAAATAGAAAAACTTGAGAAGTAATTTTTTTGCAGTAAAAAAGTTTTAAATAACGCTAACAAAATTATTATATTATTGTCATTTTTTAAGCAATAAAACTCATGAGATTTAAATAAACTTGAGAAGTAAATTTTTTGCAGTAAAAAAGTTTTAAATAACACTGACAAAATTATTATGTAAATTAATTTACTATACAAAGAGATATATGAAATATAAAATTAAATTTTTTTATACTAAATGTTAAAAAATATACCAAAGGAAAAAATATGTTAAGTTAGATATAGGACATAGAAATTTTTAAAAATAATGTATATAATCAAATTTATTAATAGTTACACGTATATATGAAAATTAAATTATAAACTTGGAGTTTGAAGACATAGCAATTCTCAAACATTATGTATTTTTTATTTTAATTTATTGATAACTCAATATTTGGCTCGTTAGAGCATCTCCAATAATACTCCCTAAATTTTCTTCAATTTTAGTTAGAAAGTGTATCTCCTCAGCACCACTACATCCACATAATTTTATTTACTTGAATATATACAAGGGTTTTGCTACATCCCCCTAAAAACACCCCCCCTAATCCCCCTAATTTCCATTTCAAGTAAGAAAAAACTTCAAAAAAAAAAAACAGTTTCCTAAAAAGGAAATTAGGGGGATTAGGGGAGGGTATTTTAGAGCTACCAAACATTTCCCTATATACAATTGAAACTCTGATCGGTAAGAGTCTCTTGTTTTAGAAATTCTTATTGGTCAGAGTTTTAATTGTGTACATTTGAACGGAGCAAATTATGTGAATAAATCATTAATCTTTAGAGAACCACTTTTTCAACTATCATCTCCAACAATGCTCCTTATTTTTTTTATATATATGTTTAAATATTTTTAAAATATTTATTTATTTTATTATTTTTTATTAAAAATATTTTTTCAAACTTTATTCTCTCCTCCACCATTTGAGAAAAAGATGAGGGATGAGAGAGAGAGAATAATTTTTTAATTATAGGGAGTGATTGAAATCTCCTAAATGTAGGGAATCAAAAGTTTAAGTAGGGAGCCTATTGGATGGACTTATTTTGTATTTGACTCCTCAAAATAGCGAAAAAGTGAAAATAAGCAGACTATTGGGGATGCTCCGACCATCCACTAACAAGAAATCCAATTAAAGTTGAGGTAAAATCCCATATAAATTGACCCTAAGAAATAGAGCCAGTCTTCCATATAAATATTTTGAAAATACCATTGCTAATTTTTAAAAAAAATAGTATTTTAAAGTTAAATTACACCTTTTATCTTGTATATTTTATCATTTTTTTACTTCGGCCTTTAATTTTTAATTTTTATTTTTTATCTAGTTTGGCCTTTTACGTTTCAAGTTTTTCTTAATTTACTTTTAAAATTAACTTTTGTTCAAAATTAGTTAAAAAATGCCACATTGACAGTCACATAAGATGAAATATATTATTATATTTAACCTACATTTCTAACTCAAACTTAAATCTAAATATAATAATATATTTTTTTATGTCTCATGACTGGTAACACATTATTTTCTATATAATTTTAGACATAAATTAACTTTAAGAATAAATTGAGAAAAATATGAAACGTGAAAGGTTAGTGGAGAAAAAGACAATCATGTAAGGGTCATAGTAAAAAAATAGTAAAATATAAATGGGACAAAATATAAATTACTTTAATTTTACATGTTATGAGAGAGCTTAAGAGAGAAGGGATGTAAAAAATTAATAACACATTTTTATATAAAATAACTAGTGGTAACCCGTGCTATGCACGAGCAAGTAACAAAAGGTGGTAAACAATACTAAATATGTTAAAAATTAATAACAAAATTCTATAATATTAATTTAGATAGGCACTTAAATAATAGATTTGATTGATCTCAACTAAAAAAAAAAAAAAAACGATCAAAGTGAGATTCTATAAATATAAGATAAAAATAAATTAAGTTTGAATTTGAAGATAAACTAAAAGAATATAGAAAGTGAAAATTAGATAAATCCTAAAAAAAGAATAAACTTAATTGAAAATCAAGAGTAAGAGTAGATCATGTAAATATAAGATAAAGATTTTTATAAAAAAAAAAAAAGAGTATAAATATGAAGATAAATTATAAGAATATAGAAAGAGAAATTTAGATAAATCTTAGAAAAATGAGGTAGAGACAAATTTAGTAAATATCAAATGCAGATTGGAAAAAAAAAAAAATCAAAGTTGAAATTTAAAAATTCAAAAATAAGATAAGATAAACTTGATAAGAAAAACAACATCTAATATAATTCTAATAATAGAAGAACTGGAGAGAATAGTAGTTTAAATATTAAATAAGAGTAAAATGCCACCTATAATTTGTTAAAATTGGTAAAAAAAAAAAACTCAAAAATAAGAACAGTAGTAAGTTAACATTATATAAGAGTTAAATGCAATCTATAATTTTTTAAAATTTAAATTTTGTGTAGTTAAAAAATAAATATCTATGTTATCTTATTATACAAATTCTAACTCTATTTTTAACAGTTTTTGTATTTTAAAGCTATTTAATTACAAAGAAAATTCAAGGATCACTTTTTTATTTTTTTAAATTTGTTTTGTGGCTATAACCTATAAATTTCAACAACTTTCGTATTTTGAAGCTACTAAATAAGAAAAAGAAAAAATAAAAAAATAGCATCACTTTTTTTTTAACATCTTAGTTAGTTTTATTTTTACTTTATGTTATATAATAATATAATCCTTTATTTTAAATAATAAAGTCTTAACCATAGAATGCGCATGACATAAATATTTCTATAGCAGTGACACGTGAATATAAAATTCAACAATCATAGAAAATAATTTCTTACCTATGATTTTTGTCTAAATACATAAAACATATTTATGCAAATTAAATTTTAAAATTTTGATCATTAATATGTAATGTGTTTATAATTTCAACACAAGCATAGTTGAATACTAATAATTTTGTTTATAAGAAATTAATCAAACTTTTATTGAAGTATTCACATATTGAATCCAATCTGTTTAAAAATTACATGGCATTCAATAATGTAATTGAAATTAACTATTAAATATTAATTAAGTAAAAAACATGTATATTGAGTTTTTGCTCTTCGAATGGATCCAAATGACCTTGTCTACAATTGGTTTTCATTATATATATATATATACACAAAGAGTATTATGAGTTGAAAACAAAATAATTTATTTATATATTCATTAAGGATTTTGAATCCAATCTTGTGCTTCAAATATTCCTTAAAACATATTTATGCAAATTAAATTTTAAAATTTTGATCATTAATATGTAATGTGTTTATAATTTCAACACAAGCATAGTTGAATACTAATAATTTTGTTTATAAGAAATTAATCAAACTTTTATTGAAGTATTCACATATTGAATCCAATCTGTTTAAAAATTACATGGCATTCAATAATGTAATTGAAATTAACTATTAAATATTAATTAAGTAAAAAACATGTATATTGAGTTTTTGCTCTTCGAATGGATCCAAATGACCTTGTCTACAATTGGTTTTCATTATATATATATATATATACACAAAGAGTATTATGAGTTGAAAACAAAATAATTTATTTATATATTCATTAAGGATTTTGAAATCCAATCTTGTGCTTCAAATATTCCTTTATGTAGTTGATTTTTTATTGCAAAAGAAAAACTTATCATTTAAAAACTTAATCCTACTCACTATATATATGCAAAGAAATAAATTTAAACTCATGATGATCTCAAATAAAAAAATAAAAATATAGGCAAAAATATTTTAGAGCTACTACATAATTAAGTTTACTTACATCCGAATTTAAATTGAGTGCCCTCCTTATATATTACAATAAAATCAAACACACAAATTAATATAATTGAAGAACAAAATATAATAAAAAATAAATGAGATCGAATAAAAACTTCTTTCAAACTCGTGAATGTGTTCCAAATACTCTTCTCGATTGGTACAATTTTTCTTAAAAAAAATAGGTGAACTCCAACTGCATCACAAAACATCACTCTTTGTATTGGTCTTTTAGCTCTTTGTTGCCATTGCTACTTTTTTCTTGTACGTTGTAGTTGTAAATTTTTTTTTAAAAAATGAATAATAAATTTTGGAGGTATAAGCTCATCTGCTATATTATTATAATTTCAACAACTAACTTAGATTATGAAGAAAAAAAATTAAATACACCAAATAAACTAAAACTAAAACAAACAAAAAAATCTACAAAAGAAAAAATAGAGCAAACATAATATGAGATTTCAAATATATATTTGTTTTCACATGAGAAAAATCTTGCATAATTGGTTAAATCACCTGCTTAATTTTTCTGCATGGTTCTTCTGTTCTCCAATATTTTTGCCCAATTTCATATTGTGATGGAAGTAAGTTTTTGAGATTTATAGCTTAATTTATTTATTTTTTTGGAAATATCATTGAGTAGGATATAAATTTGATGAAGAAATTTGAATTAGAATCAAACTCATCTTTTATCTATAAATATTTTGAAAAGATCCTATCCATATGATATTATATATATCCCTAAGTAATTAAAAAGTGAAATATATTAAAAAAAGGAAAAAAATAGCAAAATAGAATGAGAGCAGAATAGATGTGCCATCTAAGAAAGAGTTTAATGAGATATTAGAATTGAGAATTTGGAGTATTTTAAGAGATTTTTTCCAATACGCTATAGTTGTAAAATTTTTAAAAAATGAATAATAAATTTTGGAGACACAAGCGCATCGACTACATTATTATAATTTCAACAACTAACTTAGATTATGAAAGGAAAAAAAATTGAATACACTAAATAAACTAAAACTAAAACAAACAAAAAAATCTGCAAAAGAAAAAATAGAGCAAAAAACATAATATGAGATTTCAAATATATATTTCTTTTCACATAAGAAAAATCTTGCATAATTAGTTAAATCACCTGTTTAATTTCTCTGCAGGGTTCTCATGTTCTCCAATATTTTTTGCTCAATTTCATATTGTCATGGAAGTAAGGTTTTGAGATTTATAGTTTAATTTATTTTTTATTTTTTGGAATATCTTTGAGTAGGATATAAATTTAATGAAAACTCATCTTTTATCTATAATTATTTTGAAAAGATCATATCCATATGATATTATATATATCCCTAAGTAATTAAAAAGTGAAATATATTAAAAAAGAGGAAAATAGAATGAGAGAATAATAGATGTGTCGCCGTATTGTCATGGAAGTAAGGTTTTTAAATTTATAATTTAATTTATTTTTTATTTTTTGAAATATCTTTGAGTAGGATATAAATTTGATGAAGAAATTTAAATTAGAGTCAAACTCATCTTTTATCTATAACTATTTTGAAAAGATCCTATCCAAAGGTTTTGAGATTTATAATTTAATTAATTTTTTATTTTTTGAAATATCTTTGAGTAGGATATAAATTTGATGAAGAAATTTAAATTAGAGTCAAACTCATCTTTTATCTATAACTATTTTGAACCTAAGTAAGTAATTGAAAAGTGAAATATATTAAAAAAGAGGAAAAAATAGGAAAATAGAATGAGAGAAAAATATATGTGCCACCTAGGAAAGAGTTTAATGAGATGCTAGGATTGAGAATTTGGAAGTTTTTTAAGAGATCACTACATTTGGTTATATAGATAGTATAGATAGATATAGATATAGATAGATAGATAGATAGATAGATAGATTTTAGATATAAATTAATTTTAAGAATAAATTGAGAAAAATATAAAATGTGAAAGATTAGTGAGGGAAAAGAAAACCATTTAAGGGTCATAGTAAAAAAATAGTAAAATATAAATGGGGCAAAATATAAATTAATTTAAGTTTAAATGTTGATCATCAAATTTTTTTTGTTCAGTTTACATAAATATAGTGCAGAGTTTGATTATAAAAAAAATAAAATAAATCGGGAAGGAATCAGGTCGCACACACCATCTTGCTCGGACGGCTAAGGCATCTTGCTCGCTGCAGACATGGATGGTCTCTTATGGGTTTGGTTTTGGCTGATGCTTCTGTTTGATTTCTTTGTTTGATCATTCACCTATTTTTTTATTTTATTTATATTTTATATTTTATATTTTTTATATTTTTTATTTTTTATTTTTAAACTATAGAATATGAATGGTTTATTTATTTAATTTTTTATTTTTTATAAGTTTGATACATAATAATATTTTGCAATAATAAATATAATAGATGCAATGACATTCTAATTTCTTTGCAATTTTCATAAATAAATCAATTTTCTGAATATATTTAGCCCAAGGATTTATTTAGATAGGAGAAGCTAGATTAATTATAAAGATATTATTTTAAATTTTTATCAATGGGTTTAATTTGACTGTTTCAACGGTAATTTTGAAATTTCTTAAAATTTAAGAATGAATTATAATTTAATGTTAAATTTTTCATATTTTTTAATTTTATAATACTTAAAATACATATGTCATTTTGTGATTAGTTCAAAATCTAATTTACATAAATTAAGTTAATTTTTAAAACCTCTTAATCATGACCAATAATATATTAGTATTATTTACTTAAATTTTTTGATTTCAAATCATGTAATGATATTATTACTATTTTTAATTTCAATGGTTTTGGTATAAAATTTATATTTATAACATTAGTTTATAAATTAAATTGCAAAGGTTTAACTGCTAGAAAAATTATCATAAATATTATAACGAAACCCAATGATTAAATGACACATATGTTTTTATATTTTTATAAACTCAAAAAATTGAAAACATTATTTATGTTTATGCATAATATTTTTCAGAATAAGAGTTTGTTTTTAAAAAAAATTAAAACTAAATATTTTTAACATAAAGAATTCAAAAATACAATAGTCTAATATATCCATGTGTATATAAACTTTACCATATTGATAATAAATCAGAAAAAAATAAATGTGATTTGAAATTAATAAAAATTCAAAATTTAATTTACTTTCCAAATTGAAGTGATTTGATGATTATTACCTTATGAACCAAATAATTAATTATTAATTATATTTAAAATGTAATAACTATTGATTGAATGACATTTGTACTTATATATTTTAGAAATTCAAAAAATTAAAAAATTTGTGTTGAGAGTTTCAAACTCAAAAACCTTACAACGTTTTTACTTATATTATATAATTTTTTTAAAAAAAAATTGACTAATGGTATTTAATTGCAATTTTAATTATAATTTATTTGACTTATTTATGTAACGATTTATTTAATTAAAACATGTTTTGCTCTCAAAAAATTAAAAAAAAAAAAAAATTAAAATATGTTTAATTTTTTTTAACAAATTGTCAAAAATGCAATAAATAGATTTATAAGTGATACCAAATGTGGGAAAATTTTATTAACGCAATCGAGAAAAAGAAAAACTAACAATGCGAAGTGTCAGGTCATTTATAAAGATTTGTCATCTTTCAAGGACTCTGCAATCCTCTTAGAGATGCAATAAGCAGTGGATTGGATGGTGATCATTGGATTAACTCCAACAGCACTAGGAAGAACACTTGCATCACAAACAAACAACCCCTTAGCTTCCCAACTCTCCCCATTCTCATCAACTGCACCATCTTCCTCACTCGCACCCATCCTACAACTACCCATCTGATGTGCAGAGCAGTACATGGTCCACTTCTCTCCCCTAGACTTTGGCCCTCCAACCGCCTTAACTTTGTCTAGAAACTCCTCCAAATCTTCATCCTTGGTCCCTTCACATCTCATTCTCTGTCCATCACTCCGGTGGGTTCCCACTTCAACCGCTCCTGCTGCGATCAAGATCCTCAACGCCTGCCTCAGACCCCTAGTAAGGTTTTCTCTATCCACCTTGTTTAACCCGTACTTTATCCTTCCTTCCGCCTTCACTTCCCCCGAACCCTGGTCTCTGACCAAAGCGAAAATGTGAGCGGTTCTCGCGTACTTTGTCAGCCTGTCCTTCATGTCACGCCCTGAAACCCATGGAATCAATACACCAAATGAAGCAGGTCCTAGTGCAGGAGCTTCTATAATGGCTTGGATGTTGGATTCCTCGGAAACCACCTTGTGGAGCGAAGTAATGATTCCTCCCTCGTAACTTTTGCCTTTGATAGGGGATACAGAGTCTGGGAAGTATCCCCAGGCCATTAGAACAGGGTGGAGATGAAGATTGTTGCCGATATTAGGGTTCTTTAAACCGCTACGAATCAATAGAGGGGGAGTCAAGAGAGACCCACCTGCTGAAACTGTTACTCTTGACTGAATGTGCAGCTTCTTTGTGATGTTTTTGTTCACACTGGCTGCAATGACTCCCAAACAGCACTTTTTCAACCCGGTTTTGTCGTTTTCCAATACAAACCTCTCTGCTTTGCATCCGGTTAAGATCACTGCGCCATTGCAAACAGCATCGGCTAGCCAAGTCGAATCGGTCCCTTTCTTGTCGCCCGTTTTACAACCGTAACAGCAATTACCACAGTAATGATTCTGTGACGAATTCCTCGGGACTAACTCGACTTTCAAGCCAAGATTTTCACACCCTTTTCGAAGAACTTGATTTTGAAACCCTTCCTCTGCACAACCCTCCGTCACACCAATCCTGTCACACACAACATCCATGGCAGAGAGATAATCTGAGCTTCCAAAAAGTCTGATCTTTCGATCCACAGCCCATTCCCTGATAACAGTGCTCGGTGTTCTGATTGAAGCAGACCAATTCACTGCGGATCCTCCCCCAACTGTTGATCCTGCCATGATCATTACTGTCCCGTCAAGTGTGGATAGGATTCCACTTGATTCATATAGTTCACTCAAGGAAGGACCTTCAAGACCAGAATAGTCTTCCGGGACAAAATAATTCCCTTTCTCAAGGACAAGGACTTTATGGCCGGATCTAGCGAGAACAGCAGCAGCAACCCCTCCACCACAACCGGACCCTACAATTACAACATCACATTTGATCTTGTAAGTTTTGTCATTTGGATCTTCTGTGACTTCAAGGCCTTTTTGGGTGAGAGATTGAACAAGGGTAGAGTCATTTTTCATCATAGTTTCTATAATACCCTGTTCAAGAGGTCTCTCTTTTCGAGGTTTTTTCGAATTTTCTGTGGTGTCTACCTTGTATCCAATTGCTTCCCATACCGGGTTTCTTGAATTTTCATCGGTCTGCAACAAAAGCAGAGAAGAAAAGCTTTTAGTGTCAATTCATGATAAACTATAGTAGGTTTTCTATTTCACCCCTAAACAATGAATTTTATCTATTTAGTTCCTATAGTTTCAATTCATATGGTCCAATTCGACGGTCCACCTAAATCAGTAATGGTGAAAACCTAAGCTAATGGGCCAAAAGGTATTTTACATTTGGACAACCTATAACTGTAATTTAAGAAACACAATATTATTATAAATTTATGTGCAACACAATATTGTTTTCGAAAATGATCAGAAGGTAAGACAACATTGCATAGCTATAGCAGATGACAAGAAACAGATAGACATTCCTTTCAGAATCTTGTCAATTATGGAAAATTTTATTTAAATTTTTTGAAAGCGACTAGAATTTGCATTTAAATTATTTAGCAGAGGAATGTCTTAAATGAAACAATAAAAAATTATTTAAAACAATAATATATTGTAATAAAAGATTTCACATTACCTAGAGCTGTTGAACAGAAACTAGAATTTACACTAAAATTATATGAAACAACAATATATTGTAATAAAAGATTTCACATTAGCTACAGCTGATGAACAGAAACTATAATTTACATTAAAATTATATGAAACAATAATATATTGTAATGAAAGAGAACACATTAAATTTAAGTGCAACTAGGCAGAGTTGTTTTCCATCATGATCAAATATAGCAGATGAGAAGAAACAGATAAACATCTCTATCAGGCTAGGATAATTACTCAAAACTTTGTCATATTTGAAAGCAACCAGAATTTTCATTAACACCAACCATAAATTAAGAGGAAAGTCTTTTTCAAGGCAGATATTATATAGTATTATAATTAATGTTCCAAAAAAGAACCTCCCTTGGCTATCAAAATTTAAGTTAGAATGCCGCTTTCAACAAGCGAATGTAGGGGATTGCAACTTAGGAAGCATAGATATGGATACGACATGATATGGATACGACGCTACGACAAAATCTAAAAAAATAAGATACTTGTACGGCTAAGATACGTTTGTGAAAAATATATTTTTTAAAATTATTAATATTGAGTTATACATAAGTTAAAGAATGTTGAGAAACCACAATGTAATTTTATAATGTAAAATACTAATTTTTAAGAATTTTGTATTAGTTTAAACTAGTAGCTTGTTTACTTTTTAAATTTTTAATAGGTCTTGCAAATATTTTATTTCAATATCAAATTTAATATATTTATATTACAATAATAGAACAATTCACAACTTGTCCCTACACTTTTTCCTTTGACACTAGTGAGAATATTGTATTCAAATTTACTTACTTATTTATTTATTGATATTTAATTTTACCATTGTTATATTCTGTTGTTAATTCTTACTTTCTATGTAGTTATAGGAGATATGCATGAAATAATTAGGATACATCAATTTGATAAATTATATTATTTAACTCATTATGCTTTTCTTATTAAAGAACTTAACAAAGTATTTCATATTATATTATATTACTATGCAAGAAATGTTACAATTCTAATTTCATAAACATGACTTGGAGTATCCGATACTTCAAAATTAAGTATCTGATACTCCAAAATTAATAAAAAAATAATTAAAAAGTATCCGATACGTATCCGTGAGTATCCAAAGAGTATCGATATCTGATACGGATACGATACACATACATCACCCTATTTGAGGGATCCGTGCTTCATAAATTTGCGACAATCAGACTTCTTAGTGAGTTTCAATTCCTCAAAAACTACATTATTAAGCATTCAAAACTTTCTTTTTTTTGCTTCTGAAATTAACATAGTTTTGATTTCAGAAGCAACAAATTAAGGCCTCGTTTATTTTCAACGGTAAAATGGAAGGAATTGATAGCAAGGAAATTAAGTAAAATTATATTTATTTTGATGGTAGTTATTAGTGTGGAGATTGTTAAATTATTACCCTATAAAAGAAATATAAAATATAAAAACATTAAATATTAATGTTAAAAAAAAATACCCAACATATAAAAAAAAAAAAAAAAACCTAATCCCATGGAACTAATTTCCTAATACCACCTCGACCTCCTCCATCTCAATCCCAACACCAGGCCCATCCTAATCCCATGGAATTATCAATCCCTTCTCCATTTCTCAAAACAAACACAAGCGGGTCCCACATCCACATTCATCTCAATCTCCATCCCATCTCTACCACCCAAAACAAACGGGGCTAAATGCTAACCAAAACTATGCTAAACTACCAAAAATGTGAATCCATCAATGAGCCAAGCAAACCGGAAAGGGCTGGCTTTAGCTTTCACTCTTATCCTCAAACCACAAACAAAAAATAGAAAATAGAAAACAAAATAAAAATTAAAAAATTATAGATAATAAAACTAATATAGAAAGCAATAAAGATAAGAGAGAGAGGAATTACCCAAGAAAAAAAGATGAGGAAACATAGGATTTTAATCAACACAAATACTATTCTCAAGGGGAAGAAATATCTCTGTTTTGACCATTTTTGAAGGATAATCTCCCTTTTGGGCAAAGAAATTTCAGAGAAATTGTGTATGAATGGCCATCTCCAATCGAGGCAAAGAAACCCACAAAACAAAAGTGTTCCCAATCTTGTTGAAATAGTCTTTAGAACAAGGCTCACAATCACCACACCTTCTGACAAAGCCCTCTTCACCAACAGCTCTGCAACCTGAGTCCCCCATTAAAGAAACCATTAATAGATTAATGAAGAAATTTTCACAAAGTTCTGCACACACACTCTTATGCATCTGTCTATCTATTAAATAACAATAATATGTAATAAATAATAATAATACTTGATCAAAGCCCAGAAAAAATAGATGAATGCAGACAATTTCACACTGTTTTACATATATACACACACACACACACATCTGTCTATATATTAACAAATAAAAATTGATTAAAACCCAGAAAAGTTATGCTATTAAGTATTGAGGATTCTTCCTATATATTAACAACAACAAAAAGATTATTAAAACCCAGAAAAGTTATGCTTTTAAGTATTGAGGATTCTTTCTATATACTAACAAACAAACAAAAAAATTGATTAAAACCCAGAAAAAAAAAAAAGATGAATGCAGAAAATTCACACAACATAACATATACGTCTGTCTATATACAAACAAATGAAAATTGATTAAAACCCAGAAAAATTATGCTATGAAGTATTGAGAATAAAGCAAACAAAGGTATATATATACGAATTAATGTGAAGAATCTAACCTCATCAGGGAATGGAGGATGAGACGCAGAAGATTGGTAGAAGGAATGGAGGGATTGGGATTGTTGTGGGTGTTGATTGGAGTGGACATGGTTTGGGAGTGGGAGAGAAGGAATGAGAGCTTCACAGATGGCAGAAAGGGATTGGATCTGGGATGTAGAGAAGCCATGGCTATAGCTGCTACTGCTATTGTTACTCTCTCTCTTTCCTCTTCTCAACAGAGGATGGCTCTCTCTGCTTTCTTCCATTCTCCCGGTTTCTCTCTCTCTACACATTCTCTCTCTCTCTCTCTCTCTCTCTCTGATGAAAGGAAAAGAAAAGACAAGTTTTTGTCTTTGTCTATGAAACTGATGAATCTGTACTGGCTCTTTTCTAGAAGAGAAAAGTTGTCGTTCTTAAAAGGGACTTTTTCAAGTACAGTGGGTTCCAAAATCTGCTTTTGCTGGTTTTCCAACCACTGAAAGGAAAATGCCAAAAAACACAACTCTATTATAACATTAAAAATATAAATACCAAATATTTTATTAAGGCTAAGTTTGGTAACTCTAAAAAAAAGTTAAAAATTTATTCAAAAAATTAAAACATTATAATTATTCATTAAAAGTCAAAAATTACGATTACACAATTTTCAATCCTAATTTTTCCTTACACATTAATTTATACAATTTTTTAATACACATTTTTTTCATAAAAAGTCAAAAAATTAATCTAAACATTCATATTTTTTTTCTCAATTTTTTAGTTCAAAAAAATAAAAAATACACTTATTTAAGACACTCCAAACAACTCCTAAATATTCACATAAATGTCATCTACTGTGAATTTATACAAACATTTATATGGGCATGTAATATGGTATAGTTTTTACACTCATACAAATATTTTAATAAAATATTTAATAATTTATCTGAGATTTCCCACACCTATACATCTATACAATATTATGTAAAATATTTAATAATTTATTAGACTCCTAGCATCATTCTTGTAAAATATAACAAATTTAGTAGTTATGAACGCTTATATACTTATTATTTATTTTAGGGCAAATTAACAACACTTCTTGAGATTTGATTAAAAATACGAATTTTTTTGAAATTTGAGAATTACAGTCCGTCTCCCGAAATTTATACTTGCATAACAAGTTACTCTATCATTTGTTATGTAAATATAAACCTCAAGGGATAATTTGTAATTTTTCAAACCTTAAGAAAAAATTCGTATTTTAGCCAAATCTCGAAAGATTTTGGTAATTTGCCCTTTATTTTTAAGTACAGTACTCTTGAAATAACTAGAAATAGGAAAACATATTAATAATTTTCTAACAAAATAATGAATTAAACACGGAAGCATAAAATAAAATAAAAAATTACTAAAACAAAGTAACTTCAGTGTACAATTTTCGAGATTAGTTTAGAATGAAAATTTTTTAATGATTTTTTTATTAAAATATGAGATGTTTTTTTAAAAAAAAAAATATTTGGACATAACTTTTTGATATTTTTACAAAAGAAACATAGTATAAAAAATAGAAAGAATCAAAATAATTTTTTTAAACTTTTTTTGTTGACATTTTTTTTTTTTGGGACTAAAATCTTAGCTTGCGGAACCTAAACCCAAGTCTTATCCAAAAACACATCCCCCCCAAGCCTAGTCCTTGGCCTATAAGCTCATGGGTAGGGCTTGGCTTTAGGAATATTGGATGACCTGGCCTATTAATTAGTCAAAGCCCATGGGCTTGGGCCTAAAATTTTAAGACTGAACCGGCCCATTGTCGGGGCTTAGGTAATATCTGACTGAATGGTATTGTTAGGCTTTGTTAGACTTTATAGAAATCATTTTTCTTTGGTAGGTAGAGTCGTTTTTTTAATAATATGAATTGTTTATTTTCTAAGATCTTTAAATAAATCATTTCATGCAAAAATCAAATTGCTTATACAAAATTGTAACCATATAATCACGTGACCTTTATGTTCATCTCACATTTATTTTATTATATAAACATACAATTTAGATTATTTTTTCATGCTGTCAATTGTTTCATTAAATAATTGACAACATCTCATATCTACTTTACGTACCCAATGGTAACCAACTTGCCATGTTTGACGAGGAACATTTATGACCCATCAATCATGAAATTCCCATGGGATGGGGCCTAAAATTTTAAGACCGAACCGGCCCATTGTTGAGGCTTAGGCAATTTCTAACTTGATGGTTTTGGCCTATTTTGGGAAGTGAGTTATAATCTACTTCCTAGATTATAACTCACTTTCTCTTTCATAAAAAAGTTACTTATAAGTTACTTTTTACCAGAAAGCTGATTGTAACCATCTTCTTAAAATAGCCAAAAGCTTTCATAGATCTATTACATGAATCATTTTTTTTTTTTTTGGTAGGTGAAATTATTTTTTTAATAATATGAAATGTTCATTTTCTAAGATTTCTAAACAAATCATTTCATGCAAAAATCAGATTACTTAAACAAAACTGTAATCATATAATCACATGACCTTTGTGTTCATCTTATATCTATTTTATTATACAAACATACAATTTAGATTTTTTTTTCAAATGTTCATGCTGTTAATTGTTTCATTAAATAATTGACAACATCTTATATCTACTTTACTTACTCAATTGTTAACATTTATGACCCATCGGTCATGAAATTTGATCTTCAATACACCTATTTATCTTCCAACAACTAACAGTTAGATGGTGCCATCTGTCCTAGGTAGATCTGATGGAGCTCATAATTATGTGAAAAAGAAAGGGCAATCCGGTTGGTAGCTTGAAATTAATATGGCTCGAATGGCCCGATACCGACATTGTTTTGGTAGTTTTTTTTTTTTTGAAGCTAAAGAAGAAAGAGAAAAAGAAGAAGAGAAGAAGGAGCTGGGTTTCGAGTTTCATCAATACAACGAGCTGGGTTTCATCAATATCAACAATATCTTCATCAACATCATCACCATCATCATTATCATCAACAATTGTTTTTTTTTTCCAGATCCAGAACAACTTAAAATATATATATATATATATAACAGATGAAATCAACATCTTCATCAACATCATCATCATCATCAACAATTTTTTTTTTTTTTCCAGATCCAGAACAACTTATATATATATATATATAAAGAAAACAGATGAAATCAACATCATCATCATCTCCAGATCAACATCATCATCTTCTTCAGATCATCATCTCCAGATCAACATCATCATCTTCAAATCCAGATCCAGATCAACTAGAAAAAAAGAAAAGAAAAAAAAGAAAAAAAAAAGAGAAGAAGTAAGTCTGAAAGAGGTGACGGTGATACCCACCGGCGCCGCCACCGGCAGAGAGAGAGAGAGAGATGCCGCCTTCTCTTCCTCCTCTCTTCCTTCTCTTCCTCCTCTCTTCTCTCTTCTCGCCTCTTCTCTCCTCTGTATTTGAAAGCAAGAAAAAGAAAAAAAGAAAGAAAGAAAAAAAAACCGAATACCCAAAACGACCGGGCCAATTTCGAGCCAACAATTTCGAGCAACAAAGTATTATTCAAAGAAAGGGAGAATTATTGTCTAGTGGAGAGTAAAAAAAAAAAAATTATAAACACATAAAAGATATAAGTGATTCTATGGTAAGGTGCAAATGAAAATTTCTAGAGATGCAAGTCTCACTTTCACCTCTATATGTTTTTGTAATTTTTTTTTACTTACAACCCTTTATGTTTCTGTAATTTTTTTTCTTTTAACCCACTGGACAGGAATTCCCTAAAAAGAAAGGCATTCCAGCTTCTTCCTTTTTTTCTTCTATGTCTAATCTAACACCAGCTGCAATAAAACCCGTCTCCTTCAGACTTAACTGCTTCTAGCTTAGGGTAGATCCAACATTCAAATTGAAAAATTATATTATAGATAATGTTATAAGTCTTAAATTTTTTATTAAATAAATAATTAAATGTTTCACATGGATGTGAGTTTCACAAAATTGCAAACCTCACATCCATGTGGAATATTTGATTATTTATTTGATAGAAAATTTAATATTTCTAACATTATCCATATATTATACCTAAATTACTCTTTTAAATATAAAATAAATAAAATAAAAGGCATATATATATATCTTATTTTATTCATTATTCATTCAAATAAGAAAATGAAGAAAGTATAACTATTTCTTTTTTTTTTTTAATCAACGAAGGTAAGGAACTACAACAATTTCATATATTTTTCTCATCTCACAATTTAAATAGAATGTCTATGAAGTATAAGTACTTCAACAAATATGTCGTACTCGTACCAGATATTAGTACTTCATATAGTTACTTCTGCATACATATTAAGGCCTTGTTTGGGAAGTTAGCTATTTTAGTAGGCTATTTTAGTTTTTGACTATTTTAATAGGTTAAAACTTTTGTGTTTAGGAAGATGGTTAGATTGGATGTGATGTTTGTGAAAGAAAAAGTGAAATGGTTATGGGTTTGATGTGACATTTTGTCTTATTAGCTATTTTAGCCTATTTTATCTTTTTGTGAATTTTTGCCCAAAAAGCCAATTTTTAGCCTTTCCCAAACAAGGCCTAAGTATACAAAACATATACCCAAATTTTTCTTTTTAATTTTTATCATACTGCAAACGTACCTAGTATACCCAAGTCATACCTCAATCGAAATAATATTTTCTTCTAATACAGAAGTAAAGCTAACTTTCTTGGACTTTTATATTGCTGTTATGCTTAGTATGACTTAAAAATTAAGTTATGATTTATAAATTATTTAATATAATAATATTTAATTTTAATTTATACCTTTACCTTTGGTATTAATGTGAACCATCGTATTATTCGTGCTATGTACGAAATTTTATAATTTAAAATGAGTCATTGTTGAAAAATTTGTAAGTGGTCCTTCTTAAATTCTACATACGACTATCTTATACGTTAATTTATAGACTTGTCAACTATCCTTTTCTACGAGGAGCATGATAGTAATGCCCTAGATAACCCATATCAAGTCTCCACCTTTCACCAACCATCATCTTTTCAATTTTCATCTCCGCTCTTTTAACCATATTAACTCTTATTTTAAGCACCTCTGTTATGCGACCATCACTACTTTTAACTTTCCTTCCTTACCTTTCCCCCAAGTCGACTTCTACTCTCACCCGCAACCTTTCTTCTCTAATCTAACGTTATCTCCACTCTTCATTGTTTGGCCATTAAAATTCAAATTAACCATTAATTAATAATAGATTGGTTGAGTTAGTATAGATTCTCAAATAAAATCAAACTTGACTCATATAAAATAATGAATAATTTTGTATGCGTTGTATATATAAATACTAATAAATAAAAAAATAAACAAAAAAAAATGCCTCTTAATTTTAGGAATTTTTGTAGTGCTTTCATGATTATTGTTTTTTTTATCTATAAAATCATAATAATGAAATTAGTCACTGACCTTATTTATTTTAGAATGAATTAAATTTTAACTATTTTTACCAACTATTATCTCTCCAATTTTCATCTCCGCTCTTTTAACCATATCGACTCTTATTTAAAGCACCCCTACTACGTGACCACCACTACTTTGAACTTTCCATACTTACCTTTCCCCCCAAGTCGACTTCTACCCCCACCAAAGCAACGTCTCTTCTCTAATGTAACATTGTCTCCACCCTTCATCCCATTGCTTAGCTATTAAAATTCCGATTAACCATTAATTGATAATAGATTGGTTGAGTTGGCATAAATTCTAACTTGACTCGTATAAAATAATGAATGATTTTGTATGCATTGTATGTATAAATACTACTAAATTCAAAATAAACAAAAAAATGCCTCTTAATTATAGAAATTTTTGTAGTGCTTTTTATGATTATTGTTCTTCTTTTTTTTTTAATCTATAAAATCATAATAATGAAATTAGTTACTAATCTTATTTATTTTAGAATGAATTAAATTTTAATTATTTTCACGACTTACATAATTCTTTTTATTGTTATATCATTAAATGTGTTTTAAGTTCTTAACAAGAAATATATGTCATAGTGTAATTGGCATTAAACAAAAATAAGTTAAATTAAAAAACTATATTTACGATTAAATATAAACATATTTTATCTTATGAGTTTTGTAATTTTAGTTTATCCTATGTTAGAGTTGATATAATATATCATATTTGTCAGTGTATTAATTACTCCTTGTTTATTTTGTAAAACTTAAAATTTGTTTACCAAAGCATAAAAATTATACTTTACCTTGGGTTATAATTCTCAAATAAAAACATATAAGAATTGGTTTCTGAAATTAAAATTAGACTTGACATTAAAAGTGAGATAGATCTTTACACCCACTCGACCCTAACCTAATCATTAAAAAATTGTCATTAGTCTATCCTCAACCCATGGACCAATTGACCCATTTATTAAATTAGTAAATACATAGCTCTTATTTTTTTTGTAATAAAATAAGAAATATGTACATGTTTATGCATATTGATTAAAATTTATATATTTATGGTTAAAACTATTACAGGAATAGTTTCATATATTTATGTACAAAACAACTATCTAATAAGATCGAGTCGGCCTAAATTATGGGTTATGTTTTAATCCAAGCCTTACGCCTGGTCTAAAAAATTGAACGGTTAATTAGTTGAAATATTTAGTAATAATAAATTTAAAATTTATATGTATTTATATAATGATTTCGCAAGTTGTGATGGACATAAGCTAGAGAGAAAGTGCAAACAATGGATTAAACACTGGTGTGTTTGATTGGGGGGATAAGGGAGGGATTATTTACTATGCGGATTGTAATCCGCACAGTAAATCCAATCTGATGTTTTTTTTTTTTTAGTTCGCCGGATATGGAGTCCGGTCGGACTCCTTATCCCCCATATAGGGGATTATACTATCCTAGGGGGGGTGGGGGTGTTGGACAATTTTGAGGGGATTATTTACTGTTGGGATTAGATGGTGAAATGACCATTTTGACCCTCTACTATTTAATTATGTATTATATTTAGTAAAATTTAATAAAATTTAAATGTCTCAATTTAAAAATAAAATAATTTTATTTAACTTTTTATTGATGTTTTATTTTTTTTTAAATAATTTTTTATAGATATTTTATTGATATTTTATTTTAAAATTTTGTTTATATTTTATTTAATTTCATTATTTAAATGTTAATAGATGTTTTATTTAAAATTTATTTAAAATTTTAATTAAAAAAATAATATAAATTTTTATACTGTTATATAAAGATTTTATTAAATCAAATTTAGTGGTTATACAGGTTATACAGTAATGATTTATTAAATAATATAAAAAAAATAATGTCCTCTGTATTTTATTACATAATTTAGTGGTACGGTAATGATTTAAAACAAATTTATTTAAAATTTTAATTAAAAAAATAATATAAATTTTTATTGATATTTTATTTATTTAATTTTAAAAAAATAAATTTATTTAATTGTGTAAAAAATAAAATAAAATAAATTTTTATTTAATCTAGCTAAAAATAATTAAAATATTAAAAATACGTTTAATATTGCTATTACTTAGTAAACAATTAAAAAAGGGTAAAATAGTCTTTTGTTCATTTATCCTATCCAGTCCGTCTAACCAAACGTTGGATTCACTAAAAATAATCCTTTTCAGACATCTAATCCCATGAAAAAACAAACATAGGATACATATCCATTCCAACCAAATAGTTTGGGGAATTCACAGTCCCAGGACTCAAGTCCGATGAATTCTAATCCCTCCTTATCCAGTCTGTCCAATCAAACACACCCTAAAAGTAACTTAAAAATCAAATTTGTGTCAACTTTTATACCAATAATCCTTGGCTCAAGTTCAATTCTTGGGCTGAGTTTGTTTAGGATGAAAGTATTAAAAAGTGATAAAAAGATAAATAATATATATATATATAATATTTTATGAATTTGTTAAGCATGAAAGTGATAAATATAGTTAAAAGATAGTATTAAAATCAAATCTAATTTTAAGCACGATACATGTAAATTTACACGTTGCATAAAAATCTGCACAACACATTAAATTTTATCTGACATGTATATGTGAAGTTTCCTTTTTAATTAATAAAGTGGTTGTAAATATTTAGTTGCCTAAATTTTTGAAATTTTTTCACATGATACATGTAATTTTTAGTTCTAAGAAATAAAAAATTTTAATTTGTATTTATATTTTGAAATTATATAAGGCTAAAGTTACATCTAAACAATTCTCTTAAAATTTTTAAATTTTAAATTAAATATGAGTTGTATATGGCTCAAAAAAATTTTTTTTTGACTTTATATAAAGATTTTTTAAATTCTAAAATTATAGATATAGTTAGATGTGCTAATATATATATATATATATTTTTTTTGAGGAAAGTCACCTTGCTTGGTTCCCATTTTCTAAAACCAGTTTTCAAAAAATTACACTTTCTTATTTTCTGTATTTTTTTTTGTTTTTATTGAATTTTTTTCATAGTTTATGCAATTTTTTTTTTACTTTTTAGACACACCTAACAAAAATACACCTAAAAAGTAAAAAAATTATAAAAAAAACTTTTAAAAATTCACAAAATACCAAAAATACAAGAATTTAGTAGATTTTTTGTATTTTTATGTATTTCTTAATTTTTTAAAAATATTTTTCCACAATTTTTTTACTTTTTAGATACATCTAAGTAAGGTGCATCTAAAAAAGTAAAAAAAATGTTTAAAATTTTAAGAATATTTACTAAAAACAAAAAAACACGAAAACTAAAAAACTCAGTTTTCAAAAAACTTAATCCAGAAAACTCAAACCAAACACAGTATATTTTTATGTTAGGTATATTTCTTTACTTTCAAAATGAAAAAAAAAAATAGAAAATTTAGATTAATACTTTAAAATTTATAGAGTCTTATGCTATTATAATATATAGATATAGATATAAATTATGTACTAAATTTTTAGGACAATTTATTATTTGAGTTTTGTTTTAACATAATTATTGAGACTTTGTCTGGTTTGATTATTAATATTGATACATAATATGTAAATTATATTATGTAGTGCGTATCTCTAATAGGAATATCAAATAAATTATTAAAATTGACATAAATCAATATATACATAAATAATATATTAGGTTAGAGAGCATAGATTGGAGTGAGAATTTTTTTTAAGGTCCCTAATAATAAGAATTTAAAGGATAAATGACACTAAACAAAAACATAGTAGCTCAGGTCCCTAAAACACATGCACGTTTTATATCCAAATTTATTGGACCAAAATACCCTTGTTAGAATCTTCGATCATGGAGAGACAATGGTTAGCGACAGCATCAAGGTCGGTGTCAAAGTGGATGTGGCCATTTTTGTGGTTAAGAGAACATGCAACAGCTTGAGACTTGGCTTTTTTCATCACTGGAAAAATGAGCTCCGCCGCCGAACTGGTGGTGGTGGTATTGAAAGCAGATTGCTTCTTGTTGTTGTTGTTCTTGTTGTTGTTGTTGGGATGAGACATAGAAAGCAATCAAAGAGATCATTTTGGGAAGAGAATCTCGAAGAAGAAGAAGAAGAAGAAGAAGAGAGAGAGAGAGAGAGAGAGAGAGAGAGGTGTGGCTTGTTTGATTTTCACTAGAATTTCTCTAAGTGTGTGTGTTCATGTTTGGAAATTCTCTAGGCATTTTCATTGGTATTTCTTTGGACACATCACAATTCCTTTAGAATTTCTTTGAGTGTTTTTGTGTGTTCATATTTGGAATTTCTCTAGGCATTTTCACTAGAATTTCTTTGGATATATCGCAATCCCCTTGGAATTTCTCTGAGTGTGTTTACGTGTTCATATTTGGAATTTCTTTGGACACATCACAATTCCCTTAGAATTTCTCTAAGTTTGTTTGTGTGTTCATGGTTGGAATTTCTCTAGACACATCACAATCCCCTTAGAATTTCTCTAAGTTTGTTTGTGTGTTCATGTTTGGAATTTTTTTAGGCATTTTCACTAGAATTTCTCTGGACACATCACAATCTCACAGTGTTTGAGAAAATTCAGTGACTATAGCCAGAAAAAATACATACAGTGACCATAGCCAAAGAAAATTCAAACAGTGACCACTATCAAAGAAAATTCACACAGTGATCACAACTAGAGAAAATTCACAAAATTACAAACAGTGATCACAATCAGAGAAAATTCACATAGTTTCCACATCCAAAGAAAATTCACATAGCCTAGAGAAAATTCAATCTGATTTGCTCACACAACTTTCAATTTAATTTGCTCATACATTTTAGTTCTCTCGTCCAAATTCCACTATATTCGTGAGTTTATTGTTGTCTATGATCACTCATTCTTTAGTCTTCAGCAAATAGATCAAAGACCTGGCCTCATGGTAGCGGAAGAGCTAAATGGGGTGAATGTGGCTGCGAAAGTGGTGAATGGGGGTTCGGGACTTGGCATCGAAGACATGAACGAGGCCGACGGCGACGAAGCAATCGTCAAAGCGGAAGGAGGCGGAGATGGTAGTGTCGGAGAATGAAGAGATAGTGGATTTGGGTTCTAGGGTTTGGGAAGAGAAGATTGTAAGGTGGTGGAGAGATCCAAATTTGTAGAGAGAGAGAGAAGAGAGAAAACGAGGCCGGGGTGGGAGTCGACAACGGCGATGGCGATGGAGCAGCTTTCGAAATAGAAGAAGGCGAAGGTGGTAGTGTCGGAGAATGAGGAAATGATAGGTTTGGATTTTAGGGTTTGAGAAGAGAGAGAGAGAGAGAGAGAGAGAGAGAGAGAGAGAGAGAGATCATATAAATGGATGAGAGAGAGCAAAGAGAAGAGAGACCTAAATATATAGAGCGAGAGAATAGTAAGGGTAAAGTTGGTATTATCTTTGTTTGAATAAAATAGAAGTAAAGGATGTGAGGAACCTTATCTAGCAGGAAAAAAAAAATTTGTGGACCTTTTCTACTACCTAATGTTGGAGAGAGATGTTAGACTAATTTTTCCAAAGATATAATATGAATATTTCTAATTTAAAAGCCATAAATCATGAATTTTGAAATCCATAAATCAAGGGATAATTACCTTTTAAATAATTAATTAAATAGATTGGCCAATAGGCTTTTTTGTAATCTATTTAGCAAAATAAAAATTCAACAATTTTAGGACGAAACTTTGAAGCCTTCATAAACCTTCTTATTAAAAACCCCATTTGCTTATATTATATATATATATATATATTATAAGTTGTATTATAACAAACTAAATCAGTTATCTAATTTTTACATTATTTCAAAGGAAAATGACTGAGGCCCCCAGTGGGGGTGACCCCCAGCACCCCCACTATTTTTTCATTAGCTGGGAATTTTTTTTTTTTTTTTTCAAGTCTTGCTCTCACAGGGAGCCATGTGGAGCTGGGGGTGTTGGGGGTCACCCACCACTGAGGGTCCCTAGCATAGTTGTATTTCAAATTAAAAATAAATATTTTTATACACACATACCTATTTGTATCTGTATCTTATTTTTTTAAAATTTTACTATATCAATATAGTCACGTTGTATTAGTACATTTACCCAAACATGCACTTGATGGTGAACTGTTAAAAGAGCAATCAATAGAATGGCTACTGGGACCATCACTGAAGTTGTACATCAAGATGCGACAAGTAAGGATCATCTGGTTAAGGTAGTCATTATATCATTAAAAACATGGGTAAATTATAAATATATCTATTGAAATTTGATTAAAATACAAATCGCTCTATAGTTTTAAAAATTATATTTCACCTTCTCAGATTTTTAATTTCATAACAAATCGTCCATTTTATTAATAAATCATCAAATCAATTAACAGTTTTTAATGATATTAAAAATATATTTCAATTAATAATTTAGGTATTTTTTTTATTATATAGGAGAGCAATTATGAATTTCATTTTTTTAGTTAATTCTATTAAATAAAAAATTCTAATAAGAGAGTATTTGTAATTTTTCAAACTAGAAGGGAAAATATGTATTTTAAGTAAATTTCAAGAGGAGTATTTGTAATTTATCCTAAAACCATTTAAAGTAATGTTTGATTCAACTAAAAATGGAAGTGGATTGGAATGAAATGGCTATTTTTTTTTTAAAAAAAATAAAATGATCAATTCTTATAAATAGTAAATGATGATTTTACTTGCAACATATTTTTTTGGTCAACCAAAGAAGATATGATTTCTTGAGAAGACAAAGTGCTACAAGAAAATCATGGACTTCAAGAGATAGTTTCTAATTTATTTCCTATTTCATTTTGCATAGACATTTTTGTCACGACCCAAACCCGGCTCTATGGGTTTAGCAATGTGACCCGATGTCAATCCGAGATTACCAAAGGCCTCTGAAACGATGTCTGATACAAGCAAACAGGAGTACTGGCGGAAGCCAATCTGATAAATAACTAGTGTCCATTGAGCTGTGAAAATCTGTATGTCAAAACCATTTTTATGCATTCATACGGTTCAACACAGTACATTCTATACAATCATATCTGACATCACAAGACGGATTGAATCCTCGATATGATCAAGAAATGCCTATACAAAAGTACAATACAGTAAAGAGACCGATAGGGGACACAAAAACACCCCAAGCCATAACATGGCAACTCGGAACCTCGCAGTGAGGCACATAGGCTGGCTTGACAAAACTGGGGACCAATCCCACGCTCCTAGCTCCGGTCTGGTTGCTGAGAACCTACATATATATATAAACAAAGGAGCTAAAGCCCGATGAATAACATACGGTAAAGAGGTTATGAATGAATGTCCTTACAGTAATGAAATCAATTCATTATACAGTATTTCAATCTTTCAGTATGTCAGTCAATCAGTATTTCAATCAATCAGTCATATGTGGTACATCCATTAGCCTATAAACAGTAGGTCCAAAAACCCGCCTTAACAGACTCCAACAGAATGATGGCCATCAAACAATATGGTTCCACAAGGAAACCGACAGAGCTCTGTAACGATCAATAACGATGGGTGCTAAGGATGCCACAATGTCTGATTAAATACAGGACATACATTCATTCAATAAACAATATCAGTTCAATAAATAGTTCAGTTCAGTATTCAAAATATAACCATTTGAACATATCTTTACACAATCTGTTACTCACAGAGATTGGGTTAATAGCGACTAGATGGCGTCCAGAGCCAACCCTAAGCAGTTAACAAATAGAACACACACTAAGTTCACAGTCAGAAGGATGATAATTCAATCCCTAAATTTCCTCGGTGTGGTTCTATGTCTAAATCCTCATTAAGATGCCTTAAACTAGGCCTAAGAATGCCTAGGATGGGATGAGGATGCAAAAATGTGCATGTAATCGGTTGAAATTTTGAAAACAGGCCTCCGCCGAGCAGTTTCCCCGCCGGCGACAAGCCAACAAAGGTCCCCGCTCGAGCGTCAACTTCCCCGCCGAGTGATCTGATGCAAGATCTTTGGATCGCGATTTCCCGCCGGCGTGAAACTCTCGCCGGCGGATCAGAAACAAGTCGAAGAAATGCTGGGAGCATGAATTTTCCGCTCGAGCGGCACTTCCTCCGCTCAAGCGGACCTCAAAAATCTGGAAAACCCAGAATTGTGTTCTGACTTCGAAACTCAAGTTTGGGATACCAAAATCGATCCTCTTGGGCCCATTACCTGGAAAACTCTTTTAAACACATAGAATAACAAGTTTTAAAGCTCAATTTAAGAAATCAAGACCCAAGGGTGTTTCAATTAAACTCAATTTCAAACTAATTTCAAGAACACTTGCAAACATGACATGCATGATCCTTAAACAATTTCAAGCTTCCAAACTAGCTCAAATGAGCTCCAATCTTTGAAAACAATGTGGAAACATGGACTAATGTATGAACATGAGCATGCATGTGACAATTAGCCAAGAATTCAACTTCAAAATCACCAATTCAAACATGTATGCAACAATGGAGGTCCAATTCAACAAATATGAACAATTTCATAACTTAGCTCTACAATGATGCATGAAACATGCAAGATTTAGCTCAATGATACAATTAGGGAGATGAATGATCTACCTTAGTCTTGTAGTTTAAGCCTAGAAGCTCAATTAGACAATCAACACTTCAATTCTTCAAGATTCAAGCAAATTCCACAAGATGAACTACTCTCTCAATTCCTCCCTCTCTTACTCTCTTCTTTGGTCGGCTAGAGTGAAGGAAGGGCTGATGAAATGTTGTGATCAAGTGTGTGTAGGCTCAAGTGATAATAATAAACAATGGTCCACTCAAGGTGGCAATAACGTAATTAAATCAAACTCTTTAATTGACTTAATTTAATCTAATTTAATCATTCCTAATCAATTTTCAGATAAATATACCATAAAATCAGAAATATTCTACTGAGTCTAAAACTTCAAACGGTTTCTAAATCGGCCGCCGATAAGGCCTTCAATTAGCAGTTTAAACACATAAATGCAAACAGATAATTAATCAATCAAACAGATGCAATGTGCAATACAATAAATAAACTTATTCAATTCGATCTCAATCAATCCATTCAAGACTTGATTAACCCGATTATCGGTCATTATCGATCGGTTTAGCAATAATCAGTATATAATTCAGTGGTTTAACGGTAATCAGTACGAGGGTTGTTACAATTTTGGAAGGGATTCATGCATACTAGTAATCTGATAGTCATGTAATCATTAAAATAGATTATCAGAAGCATTGATCTACTTGTCTTTTGTTTGTTATGTTTGTGTTCTTATTTCTATTATGAGATGAGATGAGTTTTTTCTTTTTTGGTGGTAGAGTGGCTATCTTTTTGTATTGACAAAAGCCACATCTGATAACCCTCATGTTGGTGAAAGCTCACATCCAAAATTATTTCATTTCTTTATTTAACAATGAGCCTGTTGATGTCCTAGACCATTGGTGTAATATTGCCACACATAAATTTTCACGTGATGAGATCAGATTATTGTTGAGAAACATTACTAAAGTTGAGAGTTGGGAGGCTGTCAAGAATATGAATGCATTCAAGGCACCGGGGAGAGATGGGTTCAAGCCATATTTTACCAGAAATTTTGGGATTTGATTGGGGCCAATGTTTGTGCTTTCATCAAAAAGTGTTTTCAAGAGAAACATATGCCTCTAGTAGTAAACCAAACCCTTATTGCCCTCATTTCCAAGACTGATATCCCTGAGAATATTAAGCAGTTTCATCCTATTAGCCTTTGTAATGTCTCTTACAAAATTTTGTCTCAAATCTTAGTCAACCGCATATGGCCCCTCCCTAATGATCTTGTTAGCCCTAATCAAAGCAGCTTCATTCCTAGTAGAGCCACTCATGACAATATTGTCATTACAGAAGAGTTGATTCATACTCTTAGGCACAAGAAGGGTAAGTATGATGGTCTTATTATCAAAATTGACTTTGAAAAGGCCTATGACAAATTATCTTGGGATTTTTTGAGAGCAACTCTTGAAGAGTTCAATCTTAACTAGCATTGGATAGATCTTATAATGTCTTGTGTTTCTTCTATTAGTTTCTATATTTTATGGAATGGAGAAACCATAAATAATTTTAGTCCAGGAAGAGGTTTGAGGCAAGGAGACCCACGTTCACCATATTTGTTTGTGTTATGCATGGAGAGGTTGTCTAACATGATTAGAGTGCAAATGGAGAAAGGAAAGTGGAAAGGACTTAAAGTTTCAAATAATAGTCCACCAGTCTCACACTTGTTCTTTGAAGATGACCTCCTTTTCTTTGCTAAAGTTGGCCAATCTAATTGTGATACAATCATGGAAACTATGAATGAGTTTTATTGTATATCACGACAGAATATCAACCTGCAAAAATCTAAGATGTTCTTTTCTCCCAATGTCAATAGAAATTTAGCTAAAGAGCTTATTCTACAGTGTGGGATAAGCCTCACCCAAGATCTTGGCAGATATCTTGGAGTTCCTCTCATCCATAGTCGAGTTAGTAGAAACATCTACAATGGAGTTATTGAGAAAATCCAGAAAAAGTTGTCCTCATGGAAGGCTAAGGCTTTATCCTTAGTTGGTAGAGCAACAGTGATCCAATCTGTGTCATCCTTCATACCTTCCTACATTATGCAAACTGCTAAACCCCCTCAAAGCATATGCACACAAATTGGTAAGCTAAATAGAAATTTCCTATGGGGTGATCAAGAGGGAAGGAAGAAGGTTCACTTGGTAAATTGGAAGCAAGTCTACAAGAGCAAACAAAAAGGTCTGGGGCTTAAGAGGGCTGAAGACCAGAACATTGCACTGTTAGCCAAACTAGGTTGGAAAATAAATTTAGACAAAGAAGCTGCTTGGTCCAAAATTCTTAGAGGCAAATACCTTCACAAGCACACTTTTGCTAATTGGCCTGCAATAAGAATGCTTCACAAATTGGAGGAGCATTATGAAGACTAGAGATATTTTGGAAAAGGGCACAAAATGGTCTGTTAGGAATGGAAAGAATATTTCCTTTTGGAAAGATTGGTGGTGTGGGGATGGGCCATTAGCTTCTCCATTTCCAGGACCACATACCAATGGGGATGTTAAGGTTGCTGATACGCTTAATGAGGAAAGATGATGGCATCTATCTGAGGTAAAGAATATTGTACCACATTATGTGCTACAACAAATACAAAAAGTACATCATCTACATTTTGTTGAAATAGTAGACAATCTCCATTGGATTGGATCCTCTAGTGGTGGATTCTCAATTGGGGCTGCCTATAATCTAATTACCAAGCAAGTTTCTAATCAGGATAATGGTTTGGTCAACTGGAGCTAGAGCTGGATCTGGAAACTAAAAATCTCTCAAAAAATGAAAGGGTTCACTTGGCTACTGATGCTTAACAGAGTACTTACCAACCATCAAAGGAGGATCAGAGGTATCACCAACATTGACACCTGCCCCAGATGCCAACTCTACTGTGAGGATCTGAACCATCTTCTGAGAGAGTGTCAGAAGGCTGTGGAGATTTGGGAATTTCTTAGTAATCACAGTTGGAGAGTATCTAATGCTAACATGCCTTTGGATATCTAGCTCCAACACAACATAAAGGGCAAGAGTCAAGAGTTCTCTAATGTACCTTGGGGTACTGTTTTTGTAGTTGCTTCGTGGAGATTATGGAAGGCTAGAAATAATGTGGCTTTCAGACAAGGGAAATGCAGTGCTCAAGAAACTGTGAGACAGATTCATCAATAAGCTACAGAAATTCATCATGCCTTCCAAACTGATCATTTTACATGCGATACTTGATTATATAAAACTAACTCGTGTTCTCCTTGTACAGGGAAAATCAAACTTAACACAGATGGATGCTCCAAAGGAAACCCTGGCCCTACTAGGTGTGGTGGGTTGTTTAGATATGCTAGAGGAGCCTGAATTCTTGGATACCATGGACAATTGGAGGTAGCTACCAGTGAAGAAGTTGAACTTTTGGGAGTTTATAGAGGCCTCACTATTATCTTGAAGAAAAGCATGCAGGATATTACAATTGAAATAGATTCAGAGCAAGTGGTGTTGAACATCAACAACACTCCTAATAATTATCCACACAGAGCTTTGCTAGAAGACATCAAATTTCTTATGCTCAGATGCAATTTTGCTGTTATTCACATTCTCCGGGAAAGGAACAAGTGTACTGATAGCCTTGCAAACATGGGAGTGAATCATGTAGAGAACCTGATAGTTTTAGATAACCCCCCAAATGAAATTGTGAGTCTACTAATTGCAAACATAGTTGGAGCTTCTTGTGAAAGGGCTTAACCTGTTTAGCCTTCTTTTGGTTTGTTTTGTCTCTGTTATGTTGTTTTGAATTATTTCCTTTGAATCAAAAAAAAAAAAAAGACAAAAGCCATGATCCTGGAAAATATTGAGGAAATTCAATATGAGTAAGCTACCTCTTTTCTCTTCATTTTTCTGGCCTAATTTACTCTTTATTGATCCTCCTACATATACTAATGACTCAAAACCAATCATCTTTAATGTTCTGTCTAGATAGAAAGATTTCAAATAAAGAGGTTTGAAGTTAAATTATATAATTCTAACTACATTTTATATTGTTATTTCAAATTCATCATGGTAAAGCTTTCAAATTCAATCTTGAAATCCATATCTAATCTATCATTTCTAAATGTGAGCTATTCTCCTTGACTGATTAGTACCGAACCTATCTCCTTTCATTTCAAATACATATGTCTAACTGTAACCTCAGATTACTTCACCAAAATATGCCTTCCATTCCAGCTAGTCTACTACAAATACCAAATAATACATTACCTCCTAAAATTTGGAGTTCAAAATTTGGTAAGGCTTTATATATTGGGATAGTTTTCAAGGATATAGATCAATGTGCAAAGAGAAGTAGTTTATATTCATTTACTCAAGTTGGAAGCAAATAAGATAATTATAGGGAACAACATACAAGTAGTAGACCCAATAATTTACAGCAATTTACCTGAATGTCTGAGCAAGCAGCACATCAATAGCATTTTATTCAACCTTCAGCATCTTGTCACTTCCTCAATATGTTTCCAATATACCTGCACTGCTTAAAGTAAGACTATGGTTATGGATTGTGTTCCAATTCAAGTCCCCTGTTCGATAGTTCGCATACCTTAAAATTATGGTATACACAACCCAAGAGAAAAGTCGAGTACAATCAAGGAGAAAGAGCACTAAGGTCTGTCATAAGGAAATGGAGTTGCCGTTGCAGGTGCAGGACCTGCATGATACATTTAAAAACAAGAATAAGCCTCTCTTGTATTGTGAAAGCTAATTAACAGTGAAAGTACAACCAAAAAACAAGTACACCTAGTTTTAGGTCCTTATTGGTTCTATGGTTAAAATTTGATCCAACAACCCTTAGGTTGTGAGTTTGAATATGAGAAGAACCAGTTGACGTGGCATTTTGAAGGCATGACACGTGGCATACAGAGAAGTTAAACAAAAACCATCATCTATGTTGGAATTGTTGGATCTCCATTAGCGTTTGTCATATTCATAAATCCAAGGAAATCCTAAAATAAGGCATTGAACCACAAACAGTTGCATGGTCTTGTGATTGTTTTGTAAGGAGGTTTTTGTCGATCAAGAGAAAATTTTCAACTAATCACTTGTTGAATGCACTGCAAAGTTTTCTATTTTGAAAATTGACAAGAAATGAAACATACATCCTTTTGTAATACCTTCGCTGCTCGGATGCGCTTGACTGAAGAGTCCTTGAAGGTGAAAGATTTTCAGTTAGTATGAGACCACTAATTCCCTCGTGCAGCTTCTTTTTTTTCATACCAGATCATGTATGCTGAGGCAGGGCCAACAATAATATTGTCAAAACATCGACCATAGACAAATGCATTCCACTGTGTTGAGTATGTTGCAATACTATTTGAACTCTCATGACTACAACTCTGAAGAAAACCCACAATTATCATTAGCATTAAATAAAGTACAGTGACAGAAAATAAAATACAACTTATTGGACCCATGAAAGCCAAAAAAAACTTACAATCAAGAGAATAGAAAAAGGCAAATGTAGCTCGACTTTTTCGCGTCCCCTTTCAGAAGTTCGAAATATAAGCCCTATAGTTCGGACTCCCGTGGTTTTGAATCTAATCTCATAAGTGCAATGAGAAATTGATAAACATCAAAGAGTTCAAATCCGGCGAATCTTTTGAAAAATTGATTTTGAATCAAATTGCCAAAAATGGACTGCTTTATTAGATACAGGGTCGCCATCTAAATGTTTTATTTTTGGGAAATTTAGAAAACCCATGACTCGTGCCAAAGGTCACGTGCCTGTCATCACCAAGATTGTCTCGGCTCAAGAACTTAGGTACGAGAGGGGAAGGTTATGAATTGAGCACCCCTTCTCGCCCGATCGAAGATCAGCCTCTACGAATCATGATATGATTTTTATGTACATTATATGCTCTTGCTCAGGTTATTAGGCTAGCATTACTATGTGATGCACACATACACAAGTATAGACTAATTTGCAAGAATTGGAACATTTCGAGTCATGTTTGTTTTTGAAAATTGTTTCGAAATATGTACCACTTGAAAAAGTGATCACATATAAACATCACTCAAATTATTCCAATTCAAGCAACAAGCCTTCATCCATAGAAATTCAAGCAGTTATAGCACTTAAGCAATTAATCTCATGGCAAGTATGCTAGATATGGCAATAATCACACATATGCAATATGCTAAAGCGAGTAAAGGCTCACCTAGTACTCCAAGCCAAAGTAAACAAAAGAGTTAGAAAAAATGCATGATCATAAACAATGTGATATGACTAAATGTAACACATGTAATATGCAATCTAAATAGGCTCGGCTAATTAACATGGCATATGAATCGATTTTGATAACATGCAGTCTAAGCACATATTCAAAGAAGTATAAGTGATAACAATGTAGTTAGAATGATGCACCGAGCCTCAGTGCATGCAATATAACTGGATGCAAACATGAAGAATGCTAATTGAAACGTGATGTCCCTAAACTAACCATCATAAGCAGTTAAATAAAAGGAAGAAAGATGTGGGGTTAGAAGACATACACATTATTACACTGCGCTCTCACGAAGGAGAGTTCGAATGAATAAACTAAGCTAACTAGCTAACTAATTAGGCTAATTAAACTAATTATTACAAGACTTGAATTAACTAACTAGTTTACTAACTAATTAAATAATTACAACACAAGTGCAATTTAAAGTAAGTAATTAAACTACACAACCAACTGCTATGCCTTGAGAAACAAAGAATGTTCATGCGCATGCTCGGTTTTCACCCGAAAAGTCACTATTTTGCTTTTGAATGCCTCTGTTTGCACAGTTGAACACCAACACTGTTGCCCACTTCCAGAACAGCTCTTTTTGGCCTCAGAAACACACTGCTCAAATTTTCATCAGTGGCCAACCAGCCAGTGATGAAGGTTGCCGGCCATCAAAGGTGGTCTGCTGGCCACTGTTACCTAGTTCTCCTTACTGCAATAAAGGACAAACAGAGCATATACAGGGTATTTCAAGGGCTTGTTTGCACCACTCACCCCTCCTTTTCATGAGCAAATCAAAGGAGTAGCAAGTTCGGTTCACAAACCACCAATGGATGCAATTTCATTGCATGATGGCTTATGAAACCAAGTATGTAAGTTTAATAAATGAAAAGAAGACACAAACTTCCTCCCTTTCATGATTGATCAAGGGAAGAAATTAACATTAGAACCTTGAATCATTTCATCACTAATGAGTATGAAATGGTTCAAGTTTCCATCTGTTCAATTAATGTCCGATTGAACACAATCAATTATTATATTGCACCATTTTAGGCTCAATTTTAGTTACTCAATTTTAAATTACCAACCATTCTTTAATCCATTAAGTCCAATGGTGAGTTTAAGTCCTATAAATGGAAAGAAGGCTCAAACTAAAAGTTATTTTAGGCATAAAAGAGACATCATGCTGTTGGTAATGAACCCCCTAAGGGATTAAACCATTAAGCATGACATCTCAATCTCATGCTTTAAACAAACAAGTTGTTTGAACCACTTTCAAAACAAAACAAAAGTCAAGAAAAGAGGGAGGTTGCAGAGATGATTAAGTGCTGAAAATGAGTGAGAAAAGCATAAATAAATGCTATCAACTCAAACAAGATGGTGTCTAAGGCCTAGAACACCAAACTTATGAGGACTATTACACTACAAGCATGCAAAACAAAGCTCAAATGCAACTAACAATCAAAAATAGTGCTAAAATAGGTTAAAAGTGTTAAAACATGCTGGACTTGAGCTAAAAATAGCTAGATTAACATGCTAAAACATGGCACCAACTAGGCTAGTAAGCAAGACATAAGGAGGGGAGGCTAACCCCTCTAAATTTGAACTTCAAAACATGATTTTGGCCACTGAAAAAGCTCTGAAAATCAGTGTTTAAAATCTTGGAAAAAGATAGTAAAAGGGTGGGAAACATAAGGGTAAAGGTCTCCAAAACAAGATATAAAGAAGGGTGAACCACCCTCTAACCTTTAATGGCCTTAAACCCAAGCTTCAGCCTAAAAAACCATAGAGTTTTGACAGCCCAAAACAATGGAAAAACTGTAGGAAAAAAAGTAGAGAAAACAAGCAAATAAGTAAAGCCTTATACTTCTTGAAGAGAAGAAGCAATTCCAAACAACAAAACCAAGTAAACACACCCTCTAGAGCTCAAACCAAGCTCAAGAATACATCATCTCAAAGATGAAAAGATTTTGTTAAGGGTGTATAGGCAAAGGTTGAAGAATTGTAGGCTAAAGTGTAGAAATTTACTAAAGAGAGAGGAAAATTTTTGATCTCAAAATTTTCTAACCTTTAAATATGAAAGAGGGGCCTCATATATATAGAAAAATTGAAATTCCTTCATGGAAATCTAGCCCTACACGTGGGGATAGATGCATGCATCTATGCAAACAGCTAGCATAAAATATCTACAGAATACACTAGTGGCCGGCAAGCTACATCAGTGGTCAGCAGCCCAAAAGTGATGGCCGGCAACCTCTAAAAGTGGCCGGCAGGCCACCAAAAGCTGCAGGTTTGAAGAACCAAGGCTTGGTCCAAAAATGAGGCAACAAGGGTGCAGGGTTTGAAAGGCTCAAAGGTAGGGCAATCTGCTAAGGATTGCGAGCACTTGGCGAGCATATAAACTCATTATCGGGTGCGTATGCGAGGACGTCCAAGTCGTAAGGGCCGTCAAAAATGGGATGTCTATAGTAGCCAGGAATTTTCATTCTACGAGACTTTGTAGAAGAAAAACTAATCAACCATCTTAGACAAATAGGATGAAACAAAGGGCTAATTAAAACAGTAACCACAGTATAAAGGACTGATAGTGCCTTCTGAAGCCTTGAGATAATCATGAACCTAAAAATGATGGAATTACAAAAAATAAGTGGGATAAGAATAACATAAATGCTTATTAACATGGATGGTAGGTAGTGTGTTGACATATAAAATACATCAATAACTACAATCTATTCTCTATTGTGAACGGGTTCTCCAAAATGGGAAAACTTCACTTCAGAAGCCAAAGAAACAGAAACGGAGGCTAGAATATCATAGTTCTCTTTTAAGATTGGGCAACCAGAGAGAGAGAGAGAGAGATATTCAGGAGGAACCAGGTATAGCCAAGTCTATTGGTGATATGGGATGGGAACAATACATAACTACTGAGGTGAAGTTATAATACTTGAATACTCTGCCAAAAATTTCAAAGTGATAGTATCAAAACAAGTGATTGCTGAGAGAGCATAGAAAAAGGAATATCTATATATACCAACTAAGGGAGAAAAACACTGAAATGTTGTCAGTAGTAAGAAGAGAGTTTCTTCATCAAGTTAATTTTAACAACATTTCAACAATATTACTCAAAACCCATTGTGATAATTCTCTGAACACCATTTACAAGAAATCAACCTTGCTATGGAAACACAATAAAACAAAAGCAAAGCAATTATAGTGCCATATGTAGTGTACTACTTGGGACAAATGGGTTTCAAAATCCACTATTGTTTGGACAAACTGAAAGTACCTTCCCATTTTCTCCCTGGATCAATCGCAGGGGCATTTAGGACCATGGCAAGGCTGACAAATCCACAATATGTAGGCTCTGATTGTGTTTGATAGTAAGAGATCAATTTAAAATATCCTTCCATATTTCCTCTGTCAAGAGCTTCAGTGAACAGTTGCTGCAAATTCAAAGGCTAAATTATAAAACAAAACAATTGATTGAAAAATCTGTATATGTTTGGCCTATCCTGGCTATAACTACATCTAAAAACATGGAGACAAGCTTCTTAGACACAAATCAACAGGGATTTTCTGTGTTTATATTGCATTTTTACAGTAACTATTAACCACTAGAGTATAAGTGCATAATGCATAGGAGGATTTTTGAGGTTGTGTAATTGAAAGACAATTTCTTCTCCCATCATTTAAGAAGAAGAAAAAAAAACTGGAAACCAAAGTCACGGCATGTTCTAGGTGACTAATTTCCTGTTGCTCCTAAATTTTTTAATGTGACCCCCACATATCCAAAGAGCAAATCCTTGAATGCATATTACAGGAATTACAGGAAGAATGAAAAGACATCACTGTCACAGCTCATTTCAATAAAAAAGAAATTTATCTTTAGGCGCAAAGTAGTCTCTCGATTTCTTCTAGGACAACAAATTTACTACAAACTTTATAGGGCAAACTACACTAATAGTCCCTATACTTTGGTTCTTGTGTCATTTTGATCCATGTAATTTTAATTGCTTGATTTTGACTTGAATTTATTATTTTATCTTAATTGGTCCAATTGTATAATTTCTAGTTTTTTTTTTAATTTTTTTTATTATATGAAAATGCACACATAACCGATTTGTGTCACGCTTTTATTGGAGAAATTATAAACTTGTTCAACTTTTTGAGAACCTGTTGGCTTTTTTAGCTTTCGAAGGTTAATATTGTAATTTTAAGCGTGCCAGCAAGGATCAATCAGTCCTTACAAAAGATTAATTGCCAACCAATTATCAGACGATTGTGTTTTAGTTCACTTAGCCTCAATGAAGAGGACTTTTACTGGTGGCTTGTTTAAGAGAATTTAGTAAATAACAATTAAATGAAGAATGATTTCAGAATTTCATTAAGTAAAAATGAAAAAATTACAATGATGTGACCCAGCCTTGTAGAGGTTTACAGCAACGAACTATTTGAAATTACTCCTATGAATGAAGTACATGAATTTGAAGTATAGTACAGGAATTTGAAGTACAGAAATGTAAAGAACTGTAAAAACTGGAAGGGAAAACAGAGTAAATAAAACTGGTTTTTATCTGAGTCTGGATCCTTCATTCTGAGGCCTTCTCTGCTATTTATACTTCTCAATGATAACTGTCGAAGTGGACTTCTAACTGTCGAAATGTCCTCCCATGATTGCTGAACATGCTCTCTCACGTTCAGTTTCACTACGCCACATTTGTAGTTAGGCTTCCCTTCTGATTTTGAATTTGAACTTTGTGAGTAACCGTTAGGCCACATCACCTTATATTCCTCGATTGTTCCAGTGCTATGCAGATCCATTATTATCAATACGGGCTGACACGCGTCTGACTTTGATTGATAACTTTTATTAACTCCCTAAATTGCCTTCTTCATGTCACGTGTTGAATTGTGATTGGCTTTTATAATTTATACAACCAACATTACCCCCGCACTAATATACCCAATACTTGGTGATATTAGTGGATCAAGGCACTTTACCCACATCCTAGGATGTGTATGGGCTTTGTATCTTCTTAGAAATACAACTAACGTCCATCATTGCAGTGTTTGTATTGCATTAAATTCTTTTCTATGCCTCGAACATTTCCCACTATCTGAGCATTCGAAAAGGCTGATACAGTCCGCATGGCCAAACAAACCTTTTCTTACATAGATCAAGCATACGAAAAGTTGTTAGATAATGATGTTCGCCCTCGAAGGAACTTTCATGCATTTATTAGCCACACCTATCCACCTCCATTTATTCCAGTCATGGAAGCTTTTGCAAATCATCGACCTTTGGATCAAGAACCTATTGTTCACAATTCTTTAGTCCAAGACTTTGCAACAATGGATATTGGAAGCTCTTCTTCTGTTACAAAACCTTCTGCTTGAGATGAGGTTGCTGCTTCCTCTTCTTCTTCTAAAGCTTTTGGCTGGAGAGTTTGGCCTACTCTTACTCAACCTCAGACGAGGGAGCACACCCATCATCGATTTCTTGAATTTGATGACCCTCTTGCAGTCCATCCTTCCAAGCGTAACTCTGTAGTGTTACCATACATTCATTTCAACCGTCTACACAGCCTTGAGAAGAACTTGCTCTCAGCATGGTACACTTCTAATTTGCTATCCCAAATGGTACGAAGGGCTTCACACCCTGATAAAGCCTTAGGAATCAGTCTTGCACTTCTAGCCAAAAAGAGCAAAACTTTGCTCCTCTGATTGGCTTGAGTGTGTGAACAAACCTGAATTCCCATCTTCTTTTAGAGAGGCTCCCACTGCCCCTTTGCTACTCCCCAACCCAAATTGGATTGAAGAATTGAGGCTCACCATCTTCGAGAGTCAACACTTCACTCCTTATCAAGCTCCAGTTCCCCCAACTGCTTACTAACAATATAGGGCTCAGACTTTGCTTGCTGCTTTTTTCCATTTGTCCTTCGAAGTCCTGCGAGATGATATTCCTCATAAAAACCTGTTATAGCCTTGCGACATTATTTCTCGCAGCCATCTTCTCAACCCTGTAGCCCATGCAGAGCTCTATGCTTTCCTAGACCAACTTCCCCTCCTACTTAATTAGCACATTAATGCTTCAATTGCCAATGAAGTATTGAATAAAAAGGTTGTTGCTCGAATCCAAATTCAGTACGAGGCAGAGAATCTCCTCGAAGAATATGAAAACTTCAAAAACTCAGACTTAGAGTATGAAGAAAATGCCATTATGGGCGAAGCACATGAGGAAGAGAAGATGGATAAGACAGAGAAGGCTCTTAAGCACATAGAATTTGAAATGAAAGCCCAATAACTCTTCTTCCAATTAAGGGCTCATCAATTAGATAAACCAAATTTGGATAGGAAAGAAGATAGATTAATAAAAGAGTACATGTTTATTGATTTTTGCTGGACTAAGTTTCATGACCTTGTAACTTTGTCTATTTCTTATTTTAACGAAATTGAAAATGTAGCCAAATGAGTCTTCCCAATATAAATATTACTTATCAACAAAACTGGGCTTCTCAAATTTCATCTGTCATGATTTAATTCTCTATTATAATTGTATGCTTAATTTATATGGTTGTTGTGACTTAACTCCTCATTATGTTCGAAAAAGCTTTGAATCAACCAATTTTGCTCTGAAACCTAACTCAAAAACTTCCAAAGTGTGGAGTTTTCTCTTAAGAAGGGTAACCTTTGCTTTACATTCAAATTATATGGCTAACATAGTCTGTCTTTGTTTAACTAACAGCTTCGAATCAACCAATTTTGCTTCGAAATACCATCTACGTAGTTCAAAGTATAGAAACTTCTCTTAGGGATTACACTGCTTTATTCTTAAAGAGTAAGTCCCTTTGGGCTCTTTCACTGCTTAACCAAATATTAGTTTTTTGCAACTTCGAAGTCTAAAACAAACAAATTCTAGCTGTAGAGTATTTCAAAGTTTACTTCGAAGGATTTTATTTTCAACAAGAAACCTAAAAGCAAGTTTTTAATCCCTTTGAAGCAAACAAAAACCTGAGCATTCTTATACTCTTAGGTATGAAATGTGCTTCGAAGTCAACTGCCTACTTTCGAAGCCCTTGCAGGATGTTAGACGTCTGCTTTTAAAGCCAAATCTTAATCTCAAATCCAAATACTTGCTTTTCAAAGCCAGCCCGGATATTCACCGTACGTTTCCCTCCAACAACTTTTCTTCATTTTAAATTTGGGACCCTCCATGTTTTAAAATAAGGGTTTTAATTTCACACAGACCCAAATCATAAAATAATCATTTTGGATCCACCTGACCCACTTAACTTACTCGGGTAACTTTTGCACAGAAAGGCTTAAAAACCCCTTCCCTTCGTATTCCACCTATCTACTTGCCCAAAAATTCCTTTCTCTCCCTTTTGAACTTGTCTGCAACTTTCGCTTCATACTCACCTTCCTTTTTCACCCCTTCAGTAATGGCTTCTCTGAAAATGCAAACCGTTGAGCGTGTGAGTCCCTCTATAGGTTTAAGAAGACTCATCAATGAAGAATGTGAAAAGTACAAATCTGGTGAACGGTTCCTGATGATGGATGTATTCTTATTCCTCACCGTCATGTTCAAGGACAGTATGTACTTGGACCCATTTTCAGGAAGGCCTCCGCTCAGCTTTCTGCCTTATACCCTTGTCTGGAGGATCATTACTTACTCTATGAGGGAGGCTTTGACTGGGGAAACTGGAGGTTAAATCGACCCCACCGCTGCTGGCCCACAATGAGACCTGAATGGAAAAAATGGTATGATCGAGTTGTCCCTGCTAGGACACTTGACCTTTAGAAGCTCTGCTTCCTTGATGCCCTTCAACTGGCCAGGTTTTCTATTCCTAAAGACCCTTTCCTTATACCTGCTGCATTATGTTTTTGGAATTCTTCTTTTAATTTTTTCCAATTTCAATGCGGTATGATGACCCCTACCATTCTGGATATATGCCATCTTCTAGGTTTATCCCCAATTGGCACTCATTTTGGTCCTAACTATCCCAATCTTAATGTGCCCTTTTCTATCTCTCCTTTGAACTTCTCCTTCAGTGATTTTGCACAGTCTGAAAATCCAAAGGAAGGCCCTGTGATAGACAAAGAGTTCTTCTCATTTCTTTTGTACTGGCTTTGTAAATTCTTATTTTGTACCTCTTCTCAGAGGATTATGCCTGAGTTTGCTCCCCTTGCTAAGGCTCTGGTTTTGGGGAAGAAAATAACCTTAGCTCCATATGTTCTGAGCCATGTATATAAAGCATGCTCCCAATTTTGTAAAAAACCTTTAGATACTAATCAAGGGGGGCCACTCTGGATATTACAGCTCTGGCTTTTTGCTTATTTCACTGCTTTGCATTCTAGGTGTTTAAAATTTTTGCTATCAAACCCTACCTCTTATGGAATAAAATGTACCAGAGTTTCACTTTATCCCTCCACTTTTGCCTTCTATTTTACTTTCTTTCATCAACTCCCACCTTCCCATTCTTCTCACACCTTCTTCTATCCCTTTGAAGCCAATATTGGCCCAACCTGGTTAAGGACTTTCTTGGCTGATAGAAACTATTCCCAGCCTCAGCACAGAGATATGTGGGCTTCTATTTTAACTCCTAGAGAGCTTTTCATTGGCACTTTAAATCCTAGAGCTTACAAGTGCATAGCAGAAGCCTACTGCCCTGCATAATTTGCCAGGCAATTTGGGCTTACCTAAGGGATCCCTATTCCCCTCTACAGTTAAACCAACCCAAATCTTACCACCAGAGAGTTGAAAGTTCAAAGACCCAGGCTAGAAAAGGCAACCTCCAAACTTATTCAGGACTTAATCGAATTTTAGTTCATTCCTTTCATCCCATAAAGCATTGTACGGAAGAGGTATCAGAACTGGTGGTCAGCAAATATGGAGGTGCTCCTGGCAATATCTCTTAAAGACCTACTGGTGGGACTGGACTTGCCTTCCCAGACCCAACCAAAGGAGACTGGGCTCATTACTCCTTCTACAGCTTCTGCCATCTCAGTTTCTGCTCCTGCTGCTACAAATAGAGCTCTTTCTGCCTCTCCTCCTTCTCTTAGAGTTACTAGGGCTGCTTCAAAGAAATGCATGCATTCCTTATCTTTCTTTTTCCTCCTCCTTATAATGCTTAATTCTTTTATTTATAGCTTTATTTTTATACAGGAGTTTCACAATTAGAGTCACCTCAAAAGGCTTATGTAACATAATTGGATTAACCTAATTGAATAAGTTTATCTATTGATTTTTGATTGATTGATTATCTTTGGGATCGAGAATATTTGTGATTTTATGGTATATTTATCTAAATTATGATTTAAATTATATTAAAATAAGCTAAATTAAACAAGTTTGATCTATTTACAATTAATTTTCCTCTTGTTCAGTTCATTTTGTTGTATTAGCTTGAAATCTTGAAGATTTGGAAATCATCTTCTTCTGTTGTCTTGAGCTAAATCTTGCATGTTTCATGCATCATTTTAAGTTCTAGAAGGTTGAATTGAAGCTTGATTGTTGCATGCATGACCATCTTGGTGCATTTTGAAGTTGATTTCATATGGTCCATGTTTTCATTTTGTTTTCCAATTATTGAGCTCAATTGAGCAAGAATTGAAGCTTGATTTTGGTTTAAAGATCATGCATGTCATGTTTTGAAATTGTTCATGAAATTGATTTGAATTAGGTTTAATTGAAACAGGCCTTGATTTCCTTAAATTGAGCTTTATAACTTGTTATTCTATATGTTTGAAAGAGTTTTCGAAATGGGCCCAAGAGGATCGAATTGGGAGCATCAAAGTTGAGTTTTGAACTTGCCTAGTTTAAGGCATCTTAATGAGGATTTAGACATGAAATTTAGGGATTTAGTTATCAAACTTAGTGTGTGTTCTATTTGTTAATTGTTTAGAGTTGGGTAACAATTGTGTAAAGATATGTTCAAAATGGTTATCTTTTGAATAATGAATATATGTCGAACCATGATTGATGGCCATCATTGACATTCATTCATAACCTCTTTACGCTTTATGTTATTCTATATATATGTAGGTTCTAATGTTTGTTAATGATTGTATAGTATAGATCATGAATGCATAAAAATGTTTTTAATGGACACTAGAAACCCATACTCAAGCCCTAAACATTCTTAAGGATAAACAACAATAGTAAAAGAAGAGAAAACTTGTGCTTAGTCCTGAAGAGGAGGAAGTACTTGAAGAAGAGGAAGAAATAAAAAAAGAGAAAGAGATACCATTGAAAAGAAAGAAGAAAATGACAATTTCTCCCTCTGACCTTATTGGGGATTCTACTCATTAAGTAGTTACCAAAGCAGTAAAAGAGGAGCACCCCAAAGAAATTATTGTATTTCAGAGGTTTGAGAAAAAGAGACAGCATCAAGTACTAAGGGATGAAGCTGCTGCTGCTGATGCACTCCAAAGAGAAGTTGCAAGAAGGCAACAAACTGTTGAACATTATACCTTTTGCAGTTCTCTAACATTGCTACCACTTCTGAAACTGGTAATTTCCTTTTGTGTCTCTAGTTTCCTTTCTCAAGTTTTCAATACTGAAACTTAAGATTGCTTCATATTTCTCATTTTGCAGCAACAGTTACTTTAACTCCTCCTTTGATAAGGGTTTCTTCATATTTGAAGTTGAAAGACCATTAGAAACACCCTCTAAAAAGAGGGAGAAAATCGATACTAAAGTGCCTTTAAATTTAGAGCCCATTCAGGCAATGCTCCCACTTCCTGGTTGTACACTTTTCACACCTTTTTTGAGGCAAAGCATTCCTATATCTTTATCCTTTTGCTTAACTCCATATCTTCTTCATCTAACCTTTAACTTAGCCCAATTTACTCTCCCTACAATCCTTCCTACTCCTTTCCCTCCTGAGGAGATCCCAACTATTACTTCATCTCCAGTGATAGTTGATTCTCCTAGAGAAGATACTAGTAGCTCACAGAAGATACTAGTAGCTCACTAATTCTTTGCCCACAATCACTATTCAGCTCCAGCCCTTCTTCTCTTGACTTACTGGTGGCCAGGACTATGAAAACTGCTAAGGTCACTTCATCATCCTCTCCTTTCCCTATGCAGCCATCTCTTCTTTCCACTAGAGCCCTTTCTGCGCCACGAATGTCAATAGAAGAGATGGACATTTTCGAAGCTAGATTGGCTAGCCTTTTTGACATGTCTTCTACCATTCCAGCAGTCAGTAATGAAACTGAGCCATTGGTTCTGGTTGACTCTTTTTTGAAAAAAATTTAGAGCTCTTCAACCATCAGTAGGGCTTCCTTACCTTCACTAGACTTGGGCATCTGTTTGGAGTTGCTGACATTATTCTCAAGGATCCCATTCAAAGCCTTGCAAAGACTTATTATCAAGAATGGTTTTCTCCAGTGCTGCAAGGTCATTAAGCAATCTAACATGGCTATTTCAAGTCACTTGTCTCAAGCAGCAGCTACCATAGATTTTTATGTCAACATCTACCATGTTGCCAAAGTTGCAAAGGAGAAATTGTTGAGTGACCAGGAATTTGTTTCCCATATACATGCCGAGGTGTCTGAATAGAAAAAAACAACATTCCTCTGTCTCTCAATTTCAAACCCAGCTATTAGAGAAGAAAGCTTAATTAAAGGAAGAGTTATCACCAGTTAACTTGGCTTTAGATCGAACTGCTACAAAGTTACAAATCAACGACCAAGGGCTAGCTGATTGAAGACAGGAGATGACAATAACCATTCAGTTGTTCCCATCCTTTAAGAGTAGAGAATCAATTGTAAGGGAGCAACTAAAACATTGTACTGACTTTTGAGTCAATCTATGGCTGCATGTACTTAACTTCTTATGAAATGAAATCTTTATTTATTATTTGAGTGTTTGCATGTTTCTCTTGTTTAGCATTTTCTATACTCCTTGTGTTTCCCATATAGTTGGATAATAAGGTTTTAAGTACCTGCCATTAATTTTCTTAGAGTGTACATACCCATTCAAATTTCTCAAATGGTATGCTCCCTAAGGCAAGACTCTATAAACTTGATATGGTCCTTTCCAACTAGGTGACCATTTGCCAAACTTATGGCTTTTAATTCCTATTGGGAGTATTGTCTTCCATACCAAATCACCTTTATCAAAGCTAATGTGCTTGACTTTCTTATTATAGTTTTTGGCTGCTTTCTTCTTTTGAAAAAGAATGCTATTTAATGCCAAAATTCTAACTTCATCCACATTTTCTAATTCCAAGAACATGCTCTGATGGTACTGCTCATGAGCTAACTGATCCTGGCATCTCACCCTCAAGGACTTAATGTTAATTTCTACAGGTAACACTGCATCATGCCCATATACTACGACATAAGGAGTAACTCCTGTACTTGACCTTGGAGAAGTCCTATAAGCCCACAATACATCCAACAACAAGTTATGTCAATCCCTAGGATTGTCTTCCACAACTCTCTGTATTCCCTTTTTCAAAGACTTATTAGATGATTCTGCCTGACCATTTACTTGTACATAATAAGGGGTGGAATTAACAAGACTAATTCCAAACTCTGCCATGAAAGACTTTACCATCTTTCCATCAAATACAGTCCCATTATTCACTGTTATGGTCTGTGGGAAGCCAAACCTGTGAATCAAATCTTTAATAAACCCAATAACTTCAATTTGGTCTACAGCCTAATATGGTTTAGCTTCGACCCACTTAGTAAAGTAGTCTGTGGCCACTAAGATGAAACAATGGTGCTTTGAAGAGAGTGGATGTATTTTCCCTATCATATCCATAGCCCAACCTTTAAATGGCCAAGGCTTCACAACTGTATGTAAATCAGTTATTAGTACATGTCTTATCATGCCATGCTTTTGGCCTGCTTGGCAACTTCTAGCATATTCCATGCAATCTTTAAGGATGGTTGGCCAACAGTAGAAATGCCTTTGAAGCAATTATCTCATCTTCATACCAGGCTAATGGGCACCACAAATGCCTTCATGAACTTTAGCCATGGTTGTCAATGCTTCTTTCGGCCCTAGACATTCCAATAACAATCCATCCGCTCCCCTTTTGTAAAGAGCATTACCATACACTATGTATTGCATAGATTGTAGTTTGATCTTTCTGCTGGCTTTCGAAGATGGGCCAGTTAGGTACTGCATTATTGGATGCCTCCAATTTTGATCTTGTAAGTCATTATAATTGACTTCTAACACCACATTCCTTTTAGTTAAAGGTGGTATTAATTTTTGATATGTTGCTTGACTTATGTTCATTTGAGTGTCATCCCTTATCCTGAAATTCGAAGCTTTCTGAGCTACAGCATTGGCTTTGTTATTCATGAATCTTGGGATATAAGTCACGTTTACTATCTGAAACTGAGAAAGCAAATATAATGTAACAACATAGTATGGCAACATGCTTACACTTTGACATTTGAAAATTCTTTTCACTTGGTTAACCACCAATTGAGAATCTCCAAATATATCAACCGCATGAACTTGTAATCCAATAAGCATTTCCAGTTCCATTATTAAAGCTTCATATTCAACTTGATTATTGGAACAAGTAGTTTCATCTACTTTGAAACCGTGTGTGGTTTCTATCCCCTGTGGTGACTTAATTACAACACCAATTCCAATTAGACCATTGGCCTTTGACCCGTCGAACCACATCTGCCATGGCTCAACATTGATCATACCAAGATCCATTATCTCCTGACTTTCCGTTTGACGTGGATGATCTGCCAAAAAGTTAGCCAAAACTTGTCCTTTTATTACCTTTTGAGGGACATATTCTAGATGAAACTTTGACAAGGCCAATATCCATTTGCCAATTCTTCCTTTCAACATTGGTTTAGATAACATATACTTAACCAAGTTTGTGGTTGCAATTATCAAAACAACATTAGGCAAAAGATAATATCTTAATTTCATTGCTGCAAAGTACAATGTAAGGCACAACTTTTCTACAGCTGAGTATTTACATTCACAAGAATTTAAAAACCTAATAAGGTGATAAACTGTCTGCTCCTTGCCTTCTTCATTGTCCTGGGTTAGGAAAGCTCCCAATGAATCTTCTGCTGCAGCAATGTATAACTTCAACGGTTTGTCACTCTTTAGTGGCATCAGCACTGGAGGCTTAGCCAAGTAGACTTTAATTCCTTCAAAAACAGTTTGATGCTCTGCTGTCCACACAAACTCCTCTTCATCTTTCAACCTTAATAAGGAAGAAAATACTTTAGTTTTCCCTATAGTGTTAGAAATAAATCTTCAAAGAAAATTAACCTATCCAATGAATTTTTATACTTCTTTCTTACTTGATGGAGGCTTGGCCTCAATAATGGCTCTGGTTTTATTCTGATCAATCTGTATTCCCTTCTTGTGTATTACATAGCTCAAGAAGTTTTCAGCTGATACACCAAAAGCACATTTGAGAGGATTAAACTTTAACTTGAACTTTGTCATTCTTTCGAAAGCTGCTTTCAAGTGAACCAAATGTTCTTCCATGGACTGGGATTTTACTACAATGTCATCAATGTAACACTCTAAATACCCTCCAATGAGATCATGAAAGATAGTGTTCATTGTCCTTTGATATGTAGCCCCAACATTCTTTAGGCCAAATGACATTTTAACCCATTCGAAGGTGCCAATGTTCCCAAGACATCTGAATATTATCTTATGGACATCTTCCTCTGCAATGCAGATTTGGTTGTAACCAGAATGCCCATCCATCATAGATAAAATCTTGTGCCCTGCTGAACTATCCACTAATAGGTCTACTATGGGTATGGGGTACTCATCTTTTGGAGTTGCTAAATTCAGGTTTCTAAAATCGATGCATACCCTTATTTTATCATTCTTTTTAATCACAGGCACAACATTGGATAGCCATTCAACATATCTAACTGTTCGAATAAAACCTGCTTTAAGAAGCCTAAGAATTTCCTCCTTGACCTTCTGAATCACTTCAGGACTCATCCTTCTTGGCTTCTGCTTGTATGGCTTGAAATTAGGCTTCATAAGGAGCCTAAGTTCCACTAACAACCTATATAATCCTGGCAGTTCATTATAAGACCGTGCAAAACAATCTTTATATCTCTTTAAGACCATCAATAACTGGTCCCTGTCAAGAGCACTTAGCTAAGCATTGATGTAAGTGGGTTGTTGTGCAGAACCTTTCCCTAAATTAACTTCTTCCAAGGGATCATGTATTTGAGAACTCACTAATACTTCTCTTTTGACTTCTTCTACCCTCGAAGCAATTTCTTTGCTTTGTTTTGCTCCCACTTTCTCTGATTCAGCATCTTTGCCTTCTTCCCCGTAGACAAAGTCTGTCCATAAGGCTTCTTCTTTCTATATTTCCTAGACTTTTGTTTCGATATCCAATGCACAGTATTTATCAAAGGTAAAAGGCCTGACATGTTGTTATGCCTGCTTACAGCCAACTATCATAGCTTCATTCTCTTGTTCCTGAACTTTTTGGACTATTGATTTAAGGTCTAATGCTGAAAACTTGACTAAAGCCAAGGGTCTAGCTTCTTGGGTTTCATCTTTTTGCCTACAACCAGGCATCATTATCATCTTTGATGACGAACTCTTCATCAGCACTCTCCTGTACTAAGTGTTTCAGGTGTGCTACTTCCTCATCAGCCGTCACTTCGGCTGAACCATCAGGTTTTCTCAATATACTAAGTGGTGTCACTCCTTCAGTATACAACTTGGCTTCTGCAAAGGCAGCACAAGCGACAAAGGGTTGAGGGCCTGCATTGATCTCCTCTGTCTCTCCATTGCATAAGGCCATCACTATCTTTTGATGTAGAGAGGAAGGCACACATTTGTTGGTGTGAATCCAATCCCTACCACGTAAAGCATTATACTTAGCATTATTATCAATAACAAAGAATGCCGTCATGCAATCTCTGGTTCCCACACTCAGGTTGATGGGCAAAATATCCTGAGCCATCTGCTTATCTCCAGTAAAACCAACAATGATTGTGCTAGTTGGGATTAATCTGGGGTTCTTTTTTCCCAGTTTCTTCAAAAAAGATTTTGAAAGCAGGTTCACTGCTACCCTATTATCCACCAATACCCTATTCATTTGTGTCCTATCAAAAAAAGCCTTGATATACAAGGGCTTGACATGTTGTGTCATGGATGTTGTAGGATACTCAAAAGGATATGAGAGATTAATACTCATTTCCTCACTCTCATCCTCAGTTTCCATTGGTGTGGCCACTTCAAATTCATCTTGAACCATGCTAACTTGTGAATCTTCACTAGAAACTGGAATAGGGTCAATCTCCTGACCTTCTTGGTTTCCATCTTCAGCCTGGAACTCCTGTGGTAGTATATGCACCATATTCACTGACATTGGAGGAAATGAGCCAAACTGAATTACTGGCTGCACTTGCTTCTTTTCCAGGCTAACTTGTTCAGTTATTTCAGAAGCATCTTCCATGCTGCATTCTGGCACTTCAATACTAGTGACTTTTTTCGAATGGTCTGTTCCTACTGGTTTTTCGACCAAAAATGTTTGTTTAGCCGTGAAGGTTTCAAACATCTCCTCCTCAACCATTTCTTTCCTTTGGCCTAGGTCAACTTCTCATTTTGTCTCATTGTCACTTTTCATCAAGGCCTTTTCAAGACCTGCTAAGTTGGCTATTTCCTTAGCTTTCAGTTCAGAGTGAACTTTAGCCAACTGCTCTTTGCTGAAACTTCTTTTGTTCTGAGGAGTCAATTTTGGACTATGATCCAATTTTAGATTTTCTCTTTCCTTTGTATGGCCTTTTGGCTAGGCCAATAAAGAACTCTCTCCACTTTCCTTCAGATCCTTTTGGTACTGAGTGTACCTTCGCTGGATCTTCCTCATTTGAGACTTAGAAATTACTGGAACCATATTTGGTTCCTTTGTTTTTGGGTGCTTTAGTAACACCTAATTATTTGGAGCCACCAAGAGAGGTTTAACCATTTTACCCTGGTCTCCAACAACACTTCTATGGGTAGGCATTTCCTTAGGCTTGTTCTACCTGACAAACCAATCTAGAACCCCAGGTACCCATGAACTCACTAATTCAGTTGCTGAACTAGCTCTTTCTGCCTTTAAAACCAGCTTCGAAGCTGCCTGTGGAGGCCAGTGCTTGGCCCTGATCTCCTGTCTTAAGCTTAATTCAGGCCTTCTGTCAGGGTGGTTACCTTCCATCATGTTTGAGGCTGATCTAGGAGGCCAATCTCTGGCTTTGGTTCCATAACTTGAGCCCACTTCAGGCCTCCTATCAGGATGATTGCCCTTCATCCTGTAGTAGTTGGGTGGTCTGAACTCATGCAAAGGTCTCTTACCCTTGGAGTACACTCTAGCGGTTGGTGGTGCAACCAAGAATGGCTGCTGTCTAGGACCAATTGGGTATGGCCTCTGGTTATAAGTACTAGTTGATTTAAGGCGTCTCTGCACATCTTTGTAATACTATTTTCCATCAATTGGGAGACCTTTCAATCATTTGTAACGTAACCTGCATCTGGGACACATCCTTTGCATGACAGCTGCCTCTAGAGAGTCATCATCTAGCACCTCCTCACTAGAGTCCTCATTTTGGTCCGCAAAGCTTTGTCCATCTGCTGGTGAACTTTTGATATCTTTCTTGGAAGCAGTCTGACTGGCAACATGCATATGTATATTAACCTCCTCCAATTCCTTCAAGGATAGGTTTTGGAAGTTAGGCACACCAACATTGGCTATAATTTCCCTAATCTCTAGGAATGGGTTAGTGTCAATCTCCATAGTTTTCTCTGCTTTGGCCGGGAACTTTAAACTCCCCTTTCGAATCTATTCTTGGATCCCGAAAAATAATACAGCATTTAGTTGTGTGAGACCAAGAATTTTTGCCATTTACAATACATTTTCCCTTTAAGTTCTTCTGGAGAAGGAATTTTAACTCCCTTTAGTAACTTTAGGAAATTTACTACAAGCAAATGATCAAAAATGTCAACTACCTTTGTTAAATCGAAAGAGTATTTCCTATGAAGGTCTTTCTTTTTAAATTGCTAGTCTATTGTAGTATCCTTATGAATTAACGCCTCACAGGTCATAGGCTCTTTTCCTACGATCTCTGCTACATCAATCTCGTAATTAGGGTCTCTATAATAAGTCTTATATGATGCTTTACTTCGATCTTGTTCTTCCTCAAGTAGTGATTCATATCTAGACACCTTATAGGTTAATTCCACTAAGTCTCAAAACTCAGTTGAGTCAAACTTCTTTCGAAGCCTAAACTCTAAACCATTTTGAGTGAATCTCACAAATTCAGGCTTTGATAGAATGACCCTACACTTGTTTCGTGCTCTTTTAAATCTGGTAATAAATTGAACAACCTTCTCATCAGGCCTTTGACTCAACCTTGCCAAGTCTGTTATAGAAACTTCTGGCTCTGTTTGGAAGAATTAGGCATGAAATGCCTCCTCCATTTGCTGCCAAGTTTGGATAGAGCCAGGTATAAGGTTAATATACCATACAACAGCTGCCCCAGTTAGAGGATTTGGAAAAAGTCTTAATTTCAAGCAATCATTATTGGTAAATTCACCACATTGGGCTGCGAACCTAGCAATGTGTTCCACTGTTGACTGGTTTCCATTCCCATAAAAAAGAGCAAAGTCTGGTATTCTAAACCCCCCTTGGGTATTCATGCACCCTATCCACCCATTCTGGGTATGGCTTCCTATACACAAGAGTTTGAACCCCCCGAGCCATAAGTCCACACATTTATCTGACAATATCAGTAATTTAGTCCCTAGAAACCATATTTTGTGCTTGTTGGACTACCAATAGAGGAACAAACACAGGATTTGGTGGAAACCCTTGTGCCTAAGGTCTTTTTGGTCCATAGGGAGGTAATTTGGGACTGGCTGTCCCTGTGGTACTGGCTACTGTTGAGGGTATGGTTGACCTCTCTAAACTTATCTTACGAAAGGACCTGCAAAAGGTGCTGTAATAGGAGGAACAGGTGTTATTTCTCTCCCAGCCACAGGAAACCCTTTTAACTCCTCAGATGTGAATTCGAACAAGGGATTAGTGAACCCCCTTGTGCCAGGTACAGCTTCGAACATAGGATTTGGAAACATTCTCATGTCATTTTCTTGTGTTGGCCCAGATCCACCAATTTGTATGGCGTTGCTATTAGGTAATGAGGCATTTTGATTTACCATAGGCCTCGAAAGAGGCTCATACGAAGACTGAGGTATAAGTGATAGTCTTTCATAATTTTGATTACTAGTCTGACCATTCGTATGTCCATTACTTTGCATAGGCTGTTTATCTCTAGCCAATCTTTGCTGAGGAACATTTGAATTTTCCTCTATATGCCTTATATTAGTTGGTTGATGGGAATTCATCCGATCCATAAAGGATATTGCCCATCTTTCCATTGTGTTCATTAACTGCTGTTCCATGGCATTTACTAGACCTCTCAATGGATTCATTGGCTGAGTAGATGGAACAGTGGATGGTCCAATTCAATGGCCTCGTCCAATATTTTGAACATGTGGTGCATGTTCTGAATTACTGGTCTGTTCAACCACAGGTTCTGATGAGATAGGTGCTTCCATAGGATGTGTTATCATATTATCCTCTAGATCAAGTACCTCTACCTCTCCTTTCACACCTTCTTCCAGGCGTTCATTTTCTCCTTGTCTCCTACATCTAGCCATTTCAATTAGTCCCACTGGGCATGCCAAAAATATATATTGACTTTGTTGGCTTTCGAAGGTTAATATTGTAATTTTAAACGTGCCAGTAAGGATCAATCAATCTTTACAAAAGATTAATTGCCAACCAATTATCAGACAATTATGTTTTAGTTCTCTCAGCCTCAATGAAGAAGACTTTTACTGGTGGCTTGTTTAAGAGAATTTAGTAAATAACAATTAAGTGAAGAATAATTTCAGAATTTCATTAAGTAAAAATGAAAAACTTACAATGATCTGAACCAGCCTCGTAGAGGTTTATAGCAACAAACTATTTGAAACTACTCCTATGAATGAAGTGCAGTACAGGAATTTGAAGTACAGAAATGTAAAGAACTGTAAAAACTGGAAGGGAAAACAAAGTAAATAAAACTGGTTTTTTTATCTGAGTCTGGATCCTTCATTCTGGGGCCTTCTCTGCTATTTATACTTCTCAATAATAACCATCAAAGTAGGCTTCTAACAGTCAAAATGTCCTCCCATGATTGCTGAACATGCTCTCTCACAATCAGTCTCACTACGCCACATTTGCAGTTAGGCTTTCCTCCTGATTTTGAATTTAAACTTTATGAGTAATCATTAAGCCACATCACCTTATATCCTTCGATTGTTCTAGTGCTACGCAGATCCGTTATTATCAATACGGGCTGACACGTTTCTGACTTTGATTGGCAACTTATATTAAGTCCCTAAATTGCCCCCTTCATGCCGCATGTTGAATTGTGATTGGCTTTTACAATTTATACAACCAACAGAACCTCAAACAACTCACTCGATTTTGTCACAAGAGTCCAAAATCGCTTTGAGAAAATTTTGAAAGAAGTGCCAAACATGGAAATATTTTATTTTTGAGAAATTTAGGAAACTCTGCCTAAGGCCATGTGTTATCATCAAAGTTGTCTCAAGGTCACTATCAAAGATCGGTCTCTACTAACCATGATATTTAGTTTTGAAAACATTGTGTGCTCTTATTCTGGTTATTAGCCTAGATTTACTATGTGATTACAAGTATAGAGAACAAAACATTTCATGTTTGTTTGTTTGAAAAATGGTTTGATGGTGCTAATTTTGCCACCCTCAGGTGGGCTTAGAAAACATGATTTTGCCACCATCTAGTGGGCTTAAAACACACAGTCAATGTATTGTTCCAATTCAAGTAATCCAACCTTCACCCACTATATCACATAAGTCATGGTAAGCATGCTATTCATGGCTGCAAGGATGCTAAAGCATAAAACTCAAAGCCAAAACAGAACCTAATTAAAATCCATGCATGATCCTAATTATAATGCCTAATGCAACACATACAAAAATGCAACTATAGCCTATTCTAAACATGGCATATGAGATGCTATCATGTATTCAACTTGAAATTGAAATATAAATGCTAGTATGATGGCATGCAAAAGATGAATGAATGCAACATGCTATCATATGCTAATTGAAACATGTCCTAATCTAACCATCATAATAAATAAAAGGGAAGAAAGACGTGGGTTTGGAAGACATACATCACACTCACGCACACTTATTACAATTATGATAAATAATATAAATAGTACAACCCAAATAATACAGTCCAAGATATGTACAAATTCCTAATTAATTAACAAATTAACTAAGAAAACAATAAACTGGCATGCAAGCCAAGGACTACCTTGACTCTTCTTCAGATGATGAATGATGCATATCCGAAATCCATTGTGATGCCCCAATTAGCCTCGATTCTTGATTTGGCATGGCAATGTATTTTCACAAATGTATGCATGCCTCGATCCTCGTGCCATCAATCACGCGTCTCGATGCATAATGGCCGAGGGATCGAATTGCACTACTCAATATAGAATGAATGCATATGAAAACTCAACTAAGTCCTAGCTCTATCATGGACAATCCGAATTGAGACAGACTAACTCCTATCCCGAACACAATACAATATGCATGACATGATGAAATGCAACTAAGATACAACCTAACAGGCAACATGCTATGAAATGGCATACACGATGCACGAGGTAACATGGCATACACAATGCGCTAACATACAACCTAGCATACACAACGCTATGAAATGAAATGGCATACACAATGCGATATGGACTTACACTAACACAAGTGGACCTCAGCCGCACTCACATAAGAGGCCATTAGATGAAAATGAGACAAATGCCACTCTATCAAGACATGGCAAAGCGTGGAATATGGCATACTAGCATGCAAATTTCAGAGGCAATAAGTGATGCAAAACAGCCCCGAAAGATGGCAAAATGACACCCGATGCATGAAATGAATCCCGAATCATGAAATTAGGCGCATGGAATGACCTATGGCTATGCAATGCATGCATTATTTGAACATGAAGTGTGAAGACAGAATCAAGACAGCCCCAAAAAAAGCATATTTACAGTTTTAAGGAAGGCCAAACAGTGAACAAAAATGGGGCTAAGCTAGCATGCAAAAATGGCCCCGAAAGAGAGATAATGAAGCAAGTAGCAGCTACTGACCTCAAAAAGAGAAGGGCCCTTATACAATGTTTAAGAGGGGCCCAAAATATGGTATTTTACAGTTTACAACAAACCACAAAAACAAACACAAGTATGGCTAAACTCTCATGCAAGAAATGGGCCAAAAGGGAGACAAAGAAGGAAGTGATGGCTGCTGGCCCCAAACAGATGATGACCCTTAAAAAATGTTGAAGAAAGGCCCAAAATATGAGCTTTTACAGTTGATGAACAAATCCAAAACAGTGCACAAGCATGCTCAAAATACTATGTAAAATAAGGCCAAAAAAGAGAGCTATAACACAAATAGGAAAAAGGAAACTTCAAACAGCAAAAGACCCTTAATGAAACATGAATATGAGGTCAAAATAAGGCCATTTACAGTTCAGACCAAAGCCAAAAAATACAAGCACAAGGGGCTAACAAATCATGCAAAAATGGGGCCAAAAGAGGGATACAAAGGCAAGTGACAAAAGGAGGCCCCAAACAGTGATGAGCCCTTCAACAATGTTGAAGAAGGGCTCAAAAAAAACCACTTGACAGTTTATGATAGAGCTCAAAACAGTTTATACATAGGCCAAAAATACTACACAAGAAATAGGCATACAAGAGAGGTAAAGAAGAAAGTGCAAAAAGGAAGCCTCAAACAGTGAGAGGCCCTGAATCAAATATGCAAAATAGCTCAAAATAAGCCTATTTCTAGTTATGGTCGGAGCCCAAAAATGTAAGCATAAGGAGCTAGAATATTGAACAAAATGAAGCACAAAAGAGGGAAAATGAAGCTTACCCTTGAAGACTCAACTTCCAGCTGCTTTTGGCCCAAGTTTGGGTGCTCCTAAGCTCTGAAGAACAACCTCAAGCTGCTAGAATGGAGGATGGAAGGGTGGGGCTATGGGTTGTAGAGTAAAGGATGTAGAATTTGGGGGGTTTTGGTGCTTGAAGTGAGGGAAAGAGAGAGATGTAATGCAAGGCTCCAAAAGCAATTTTTTCTAACCCCTAAAACCATATTATATAGGTAAAAGAGGGGAGAAAGAGGAAAATGGGGGAAAACAATTCAAGTTTCATACAAAATCTGGAGGGAAAAGAAGGGTATATTTATAATGTACCAATCCTGAGGATCATGGCCGGCCAACTTGTTAGGGTTTAGGTGGCCGGCCGGCTCTCCCCATGGCCGGCCGACCAAGGGTCAAAAGGGTCAAGTGGTATTAGTGGCCGGCCACCCCAAATTGGTGGCCTTCCATGTGTGCTCAACACAACCATGTGGTCAAAAGAGAGAAAATGCCATTTTTTGGAGGGGTTCAAAAGGGTCACACACAATTATTGGCCGGCCATATGATATTGGTGGCCTCCCAGGTGTCTACAACACAAATATGTGATTTAGGGCAAGAAAAAGTGGCTTTAGGGTGGTCAACATTGGCTTTCAAGTGAGAAAAGGTGATTGAGGAATAAAAGCCTCCCACCCCTCTACGACCTTTCTAACAATGAAACAGAGGTCCTCGCCAAGAATGAACCCAAACCGATGCAAAATGAAGGTTCGGGGCCAAAGAGTGGTGTTCGACCACGGTTGGTCTCTCCTCAAAAGGAGTAAATAAGATGCATGCCAAAACCGAGCAAACGGAGGTGGTTAAAAATGGGAGATGATCTATGAGACCTCTCCTTCCGAAGAGAAAACAAAGAAAAAATCGAGGCAAAGCATGAAAGAGTCCGAAAGTCCGGAGGCAAGGCTCGCAGCCGAGACTCTGAAACTTCAAAATGAGAGCGATATGCAATATCACTAAACGCTCAATCGGTGACGTCTGAGTCTTAAGGTCGGTCAAAAATGGGGTGTCTACACTCAGTAACTATTTTTGTTCAAAAATTTTAATAAGCATTATCAATTCTACCAAATTGACGCAAAATCTAAAATTAAAGGTCAAAATTGAGCTAATTAAAATGATAAGAACCAAAATGACACAAAAATGATTAATGATGTAATTTTCCCAACTTATAATATTCTCTTTTTCTCATTGTTTTTCATGGTGACCAATCAAAGAACAATGATTTCCTCTATATTTTCTTTCCCTTTTCTCTCTTACCAAATCCATTAACCATACAGAGCAGTACTGATGTTTAGAATGCAATTGTAGCTAATGATCAGCACCATTGACAATGGCTAGTTTTTTTTTATTATTATTATTTCTAATTATATATGTGTGTGCGCGCACTTAAGAGCATCTCCAACACATGAGGCAAATGGAGAGAATTAGGTATTTTGCCTATTAAAGCTACATTTCTAGGGCTCCAACACATGAGGCAAATGGTGAGGCATTTTGCCCATTCTCGTTTTGGCTCTCCACAGGTAGCCAGCCTCCATTGGTAGGCAAAGTGTGTTATCGCCAACTCAGGTGACTCTCTTTCTCTTTCACTTTCTTTCTCCCTTTCCTGTTCTTCCCCATCAACGATCTCTCTCAATCCACTTCCTGCACTGCAAAGCCCTTCCCCTTCTGTTTGATCTTGCTAAGCTTAATTTACTTCTTGCGATTCAGGAAGATTCAAGACGTCTGGACATTGGATTTCAAGGTTAGAACTCTTTGAACCCTAAATCAATACCTTTGCTTCACTTTGATTTCTTTCTTTGTTTCCTAGTATGTTTGTCATCAATTTATTGGACTTAATAAGGTTCCTATTATTGTCGTATATTGGGTCCCCAACCCAAATATCTGGTAGTGGTGGGTGGCTCTAAAATGTCGTTGATTTTGCAGTGCTCAAGTTTTCCTGAATTGGGTTCTGTTTGATATTTCATTCCCTTCCTCTTACTATGATGATTGTACAGAGCACATGAAAGTTTGTTTCTTGTTCTTTAATATGCTGTTTTCATCTACATATTATTAGTTTCAATCCTTCATATTTGACATGTTATTCTTTTTGTTGTTTTTCTTTCTTTCTTTTATTTATTTATTAATAATTTGATTTTTGCCTGTGGGTTTTGAGTTCAAGCCCTCGAGTTTGTTTCATAATTCTTCATCCAATTTAAGTTCGTAGATTAATGAGCTTTTCACGTTATACACGATTGGTTTCGTTATTTCAATTCTCAACTAGTCTATTGTCAGAAAAACACCATTTTTATCTGGTTTTGGGCATTAATTGTTGATGAAAGTTATATGTTGTGATGCGTGTCTTTTGCTGCATATAAGTTTGCTCAGAGTAATTTACATCATTCAACTTTTGATCTTGAATTTTCATTCAATTGTAATTATTTTTATTTTTATTCTTTTTAAAATTTGGATGGGTGGGTGTGGGGTTTCAAATGACAGAACAAGCTGCGTAGAGGGCATCGGGACAAAGTTTAGCAGTTCATGACAATAATTGGATCTAAGTAAGCTTATACTGCTATGGGCCTTTTGATGCTGACCAATTCTCATAAGAGTAGTTGCATTTTGTACATTTGGACTTTCAGAATAAGAGATTTGATTCATTTTTCTTATCAAATTGGAGTGCATGGAAGAGTTTATCTTCTTGTTACAGAGCCATTCATGGTGCCTGATTTTTCGATGTGAACTAAATTTCCTTGTAGCCCCCAGAACTTATGTCACAGAAGAATCATTTCTCAGATGATGTTCTGTGACATTAACCTCATACATGAATCTGCAATCACATATTCGCATAACTGGTTTTGTAGTTTGTATTTTACTCCTTAGTATTGTAGATTTAGTTTTGCTTTAATGAGTTGCATGATTATTTATTATTTGTTTTTTAGTTTAAATGCTTAACCATTGACCATGGGTATATGATGATAACCAATTCTAAAAATAATTGTAGTTGGTAATTATTTTGTGTAGGTCATTAGTTTTTGGAAGTTGGTGGGTTGGGGCTATTTTATGGATTTTATGATATATAAGTTGTGGATAGTTTTTGTATTTTACCATGGGCCAAAAGAAGCATTTAGGGAACTAATTGAATGATAGAAGCAGTGGTTCTACTTCTAGACTTTTAATTTTCCTTACATTAACTCATACCAACCTGTGTAGATCTTTGCTTTTTTATCCAATAACACGATCTATCATTTCCAAAACATATAGGTTTCTAAATGGCCATATCCCTTGTACTTGCATTTTTATTTACATTGTTCTCTTTTGCATTATGTTCCCTAAGATCCTAACATTTTGATATAATACACATTTTGTGGTATGAATAATTGTGCTTTAGATGGAATATCAAGGAAATGCATATTTTAGCAACCTAATGAACTACGAGTTTGACCTTGACCATGATGTTACCATTGAATCTCCTCAACAAGAGAGTCAATCTTTATCATTCTCTCCTAAAATTATTACTCAAACCACAAAGATATCACAACGCAAAGGAAACTTCACCGTAGAGGAAGACATGATGCTCATATCTTCATGGCTTAATATTAGCTTAGATCCAATTAAAGGAAATGAGCAAAAGTCAAAGGCATATTGGTTAAGAGTGTGGAAGAACTTCAACAAGTACAAAACCTTCGATTCTGAAAGAACTCAAACTTCTCTAATGAATCGGTGGTCGACGATTCAACTTGCCACAAAAAAATTTTGTAGATGTTTTACTCAAGTTGAATGGTTGACTCGAAGTGGTTTGACAGAAAAAGACAAGGTATTACTAGAATTTAATTTTGTACCTATAATGAATATATATTATTCATTACGTGATAGTGACTATTCTTTAATCTATTTTTTAGATTCGGGATGTGAAAAAATTGTACAAAGACTTGTATCAATCGAACTTTCCCTTTGAGCATTGTTGGAATGAATTGAGATCCCAACCAAAACAGATGAAAGATACAAAAATAAAGAAGCAAAAAAGCACAAAAAATGCATCTCCGGCAACGTCTACCCCTTGTACACCAAATTCAATAAATTTAGGGGACAATGATAACTATGATGTTATGGAAAAACCAGCAGGAAGAAAGGCCGCAAAAAAAAAAAACAAAGCCAAAGATCTTGAAAATAATGTTATAGAGTCGCCTTTTATGAAGCTCTTAGAAGAGATAAAGGTAAAGAGCGACATAACAAATGAGAAGAAAATAGAGATATTTGAGAAATCTTATCTTCAAAAGGAACGGAGAATTGAAAATGAGGAAAGGAGAGAGGAACGAATGCTTGCATTGGAGAAAAGAAGAGAGAATCATGTCAATGGATATAAGTATGATGCCTCCAAGCACAATATATTCGCCAACGTCAGATACAAATCCTTGAAAAAAGGAATTAATTGTTTCTGTTTAGTTTTAAAACTATGTTTTTATTTAATTTAAGTTTGACTGTATTTTATTTTTGAATTTGCTGGCACATCTTATATCAGTTGGGATTGCTTTGCTGAGTTGCCATGCTGCTGAAAATGGAGATATTTTGTTATGTTTTGGGATAATTTCAGTTGGGGTTGCTGCTTCTTGTTGCTAATGGTTTGTCAAATAGCTAAATTCATTACATCACTTTTATATGGCTTGCTGCTAGCACATTTTGTATTATTTTATTTAGAGTAAATATGATACAAGTTACAATGATATATTGTTTTATTGTTTTAGTATGGCTTGTTTTATTAACAGAAAAAAATTATTAGCTAAAATAAATTTATTGTTTCAAAATATGACCGTTGAGATAGTATGATTGTTTGAAAATATTTTTTTATAAATAATTTAATTATATATTTTAAATAAATAAATATTTACAAATGTCACGTCAATATATGTAGCATGTCATAAAAAAATTATTTATTTATTTATTAATGTTAATAATAAATTTTTTTTAAAAATTAGTTAAGTTAATTTGATTAATTAGTTAAAATAAAAAATATGATTAAAATATACACTAACTAAATTAGTTAGATAAAATAAAAAAGATAATTTTCTGTGTATTTTAAGGAATCATTTTAAAGAATACGGTTGAAGATGCTCTCACAACTTCAATTCTAAACACTGAAATTGCAGCCTTTTCAACTGTGTCTATCAATAGGAAGACATGGGAAAACTAACCCTTCCTGCCCTAACACCTACATACTCATTTGGTCATACCTATACATGTATATATATGCATACATTTGATTAATGATTTCTATTCATAATAAATCAGAGATAAATAGACACATACAAGTATATCTTTATATAGAGAGAGAGAGAGAGAGAGAGAGAGAGAGAGGAATTAGGTTTTTGACATTGCCTTGAGGGGAAGAGAAGTCAAAGGCAGGAGGAGAGGGAAGAAGTCTTGTGTTGTGTAAAGACCAACCACCGCCATTTTTGCGATCTGTGTGCAGATAATTTGCTCCCTCACTCACTCTGCTAATTCTGAATTTTGAAGGGTTCGAAAAATTCACAAGACTCTATTTCCTTTATTTTATGTATGTATTTGATTTGATGATCGGAGGTCTGCAAATTGTGAATGGTTGAGATTGACCCTTTTTCTCTCCTCTGTGGCGGGGGATTAGTATCGTCGTCGCGCTTTCAAATTATAGACTAGATAGTACTGGGAACAAATACTGTGCAGCGACGCCATCACACTCTTGAATGTTTTGCATCACATTTCCTGGTGTGGTGTTTCGTCATGGTGTTAGCCTTAATCAGAACCCTCCAAATTTTAGATTACATTGATTCTTTCTTTTGTATTAAGGTAAGATAATTGAAATAAGGGTAAATTATAAATACAACCCTGAGATTTACTTAAAATATAGATTATTACTTATAGTTTAAAAAATTATAAACATCTCCTTGTTAGTATTTTTAATTTAACAGAATTAATTAAAAAAATAAAATTTATAATTGCTCTCCTATACAATAATAAAATTACTTAAATTATTAATTGAAACATATTTTTAATATCATTAAAAATTGTTAATTGATTTGATAATTTATTAATAAAAATGACAATTTGTTATGAAATTAAAAACCACATAGGGTGGAATGTAATTTTTAAAATCACAAGAGGCGATTCGTATTTTAATCAAATCTCAAGAAGTGTATTTGTAATTTACCTTGAAATAGCAGTGATGTTTGGTTTATATTTGTGAAATAATTTTAAAAAATAATTGTTTGCAAAGGATTTATAACCAAACCAAGCCTTAAGTCTTATGAAATGGGGTCGGCTACATGAATCATTCTTCTCCACGCGGCCTTACCAAAGGCCATTTCGTTAGTCAAATTAAGTAGATTCATATCTCTATTTACAACGCTAGTCAACGTCAATTTAGACCTACCCCGTCCCCTAACACTCCTATCTACCATTACAGTATCACATCTCTTCACTACAGCCTCTATTGGTCTCTGTTGAATGTGACCAAATCATCTCAATCAATTCTTTCTCAACTTATCTTTTATTAGTGTTACTTCTACCCATTCCCGAATACACTCATTCTTAATTCTGTATTGTCTAGTCTTGACACACATTCACCTGAGCATCCTCATCCCGACCACACTTATCTTATCTACATGTTGTTTCTTGGTTGTCCAACACTTTGTCCCATACAACATCACTGGTCTAATAACCATTTTATAGAACTTACTTTTTAGTCTAGTGGGTATTCGTTTATCGCACAGTATCCCAGATGCACTTCTCCACTTACACCATCCCGCCTTAATCGTACGGGCTACATCCGCATTAATCTCCCTCGCTGTTGTGATAATTGACCCTCAATACCGAAATTGTTCACTCCTAGGCAGTTCGTTGTTCTCAACCTTCACTTCTCCTCTGCTTTCATTGTTACTGTTACTAAATTTACACTCTATGTACTCCATCTTAGTTTTGCTTATCCGGAATCCTTTAGATTCAAGAGTTTTTCTCCAAGTCTCCAACTTTGTGTTAACTCCTTCTCTAGTCTCATCCACTAGCATAATATCATCTGCAAAAAACATACAACATAGCATGTCATCTTGAATATTTCTCGTCAACTTATCCATAACTAAAGCAAAAAGATAAGAACTTAGGGTAGATTCTTGGTATAACCCTATAGTGATAGGAAATTCATTTGTCTCTCTAGCAGGCGATCTAATAGTGGTCACCACCCCTTCATACATGTCCCTAATCACATCAATGTCACTCATTTCTTCTCTAACACCCACCATATTATATTCCGGGGTACTATACCATATGCTTTCTCAAGGTCAATAAATATCATATGAATATCTCTTTTCTTTTCTCTATACTTTTCTATTCCTCTCTTTAAAAGATAAATTGCTTCCGTTGTTGACTTGCCAGGTATAAACCCAAATTGATTCTCTGACACCTCTGCTATATCTTATAATCAGCGTTCCATCACTCTCTCCGACACTTTCATTATATGACACATTAGCTTGATTCCTCTATAGTTGTTGCAATTCTGGACATGTCTTTTATTCTTATAGATTGGCACTAAAATACTCTTCTTCCATTCATCTAGCATGTTCCTAGTCAATAAAATTTTGCTAAACAATCTAGTCAACCAAGCAACCCCCTTTTTACCCAAACACTTCCAAGCTTCAATAGGGATATCATTGGGTCCTAAAGTCTTATTTGATTTCATCTTCTTAAGTGCAATCTCCACTTCAAAGTTAATAATACTACGATAGAACCTATAATCTTGATTTATCGTATTACTGGCTATTTCTTCCCCTATTATTCCATGTTCCTCATTTAATAGTTTCTCAAAATAGTTCTTCCATCTTTCCTTAATCTCTTTATCCTTCACCAATACCTTAGAATCCGCACTCTTGATGCACTTAACTTGATTAAAATCTATTATATTCATCTCTCGTATCGTAGCAAGTTTGTATACCCTCTTCTCTCCCTCCTTACTATCTAGTCTAGTGTATAGGTCATCATAAGCTTTCAATTTAGCATCTCTCACCACTTTTTTGACCTCCTTATTAACCAATCTATAGCTCTTAAGATTTTTCTCAGTTCTATCCTTCTGCCACTTTTTAAAGCACTTTTTTTTTGCCTTAACTACCGCTTGAACCTCTTCCCTCCACCATCAAGTTTCCCTAGAATTGGGTCACATCCCTTTCGACTCTCCAAGCACTTTCCTTGAGATTCTCCTCATACAGTTGGCCATCAAGTTCCACATAGTGTTAGCATCATCTTCCAAGTCCCAAGTACCTTCCGTATCCATTCTATTCTTAAATATTTCTAATTTATTCCCTTTTAAGTCCCACCATCTCGTCCTATGACGCCCACCATCCTTCCTAGCTTGGTATTGCCCTCTAAAACATAAATCTAGTATCAAAATCCTATGTTGAAAGGCCAAGCTCTCTCCAGGAATCACCTTACAATCATTGCATTTTAGACGGTCTACTTTTCTCACTAAGAAATAATCTATTTGGCTCTTAACTGACCCACTCTTAAAGGTTATCAAATGCTCCTCCCTCTTCTTATACATAGTATTGGCCACCACCAGGTCAAAAGCTAACGCAAAATCTAAGATACTCTCTCCAGCCTCATTTCTGTCAGCAAAACCATATCCACCATGCACCCTTTCATAACCTAGTTTATCTATGCCTACATGGCCATTAAAATCTCCACCTATAACCAGGTTCTCTTCTACGGATATCTCTTGTAAGATCTCATCAATTTGCTCCCAAAAATCCCTTTTAGTCTGGTCATCTAATCCTACTTGAAGGGCATATGCACTAATAACGTTCACTATATTCTCTCAAATAACTAGTTTAACTAATATAATCCTATCACATTTCCTAATGATCGCCACTACATTCTCCACAAGACCCTTGGCAATTATGATTCCTACCCCATTCATGCGTCTATCATTACCACTATAATACAGTTTAAAACCGGTATCCTAAATTTCCCTAACTTTCTCACCCGTCCACTTAGTTTCTTATACGCAAGCTATACTAACTCTCCTCCTAATCATAACATCTACCAATTTCATCGCCTTACCAGTTAAGGTCCTATATTCCAAGTGGTTACCCTAAACCTGTAGTCTTGGATTAGCTTTTTTACCTGCGCTTGTCCAGAAAAGCGCGGGAACCTTTGCCTATTTTTTACCGCACTCAAGCGTCGATACAACGCCCTTTGCTCACTTTTCAAAACACCCAGAGGTAAGCGCAACGCGTCACTTGAGAGGAACGACTTAGTATTTAAACAATTCAAAGTAGAATTCATTGTCATAAAGGATCCGAACGGCTTTTTTACGTGTTGACTGTCACCTACCTAACACACAACTCTCCTCCTTAACTCGAGTTTGGGACCAGCGGAGTTGTTAACAATCCCGGCAAAGTTAAAGGATTTATAAACTTTAAAATTTTGTTTGGTTTTATGATGAGTTTGGGATGAAATTTTTTTTTTTTTTAAAGTTGAATTGAATAGATGGATGTGAAAAAAAAAAAAAACAAAACAAAACAAAATCATATGTAAAATATGAAAGAATAAAAGAGAAAAGAAAAAAAAATGATTGATTAAAATGCAACAGAGAGAAATGATTTTGATTTTTTTTTTTTTCCAAAATTTTTAACCAAACAAATTTTTTAAAAAATTTCTCAAAAATTATCTGACAAAACCCAACAACGCCAACTTATTTCAAAGTTTGAACCGACTCATTGAAAAAACACATCATTCTTTAATTCTTCCTTTTTTCCTCCTTTTAATCCTTCTATATGTATATATATGTAAATAAATCAAGGATGGAACCAAAAATAAATCATAATTATATATAAACAAGAGAGAAATCCAAACAAATATTAATAACTCCCGTAAAACTGAAAATTTGAACTCTTAATTTTAATGAGACGTAAGAGCATGTAATACCATATGCCATAGAAGATCTCATGTCATGCTCAGCCCTGTTTCTATTTGCGTTTGTGTAATTTATTTATTTTTTGATTGGCGAAATCTCCAAAATAATGCCTGAACCCACAACAGGTTTCTTCTACCTTTTCAATGCCACAGAAAGATGATTACTTCCACCATCCATACACTGATTAAAAGCACCCATTGCCATCCCTGATGACGTGTCTCCTCTTTGAACAGCACTTGGAACTCTGAAAAACAACTCTTGCTTCTTCATTACATCCTTTCAGTATCTGGGAGAAACCCTTTGCTTCTTGGTGTCGGTGTCGGTGTCGGTGTTGTTGATGTTTTACCTTAAGGCGCAATGAATATATTTTCTGCAGTGTGTGTACAGAATTATTTGAAGTTTGAACATTTTACACACTCCCAAACGTGATAAAAATGTGCTGTTTGGTTACAACACAACATAGTAAAAATACTAGAGAACATGAGAAGACATGAATGCTAGAAGAGAGGTGCACCAAGATCTTCTTCTACCTTACCATCTTGGCATCTCTTGAGAAGCTGGAGTTGACCTCGCAAGTGCAATACCTGCCATATCCATTATGATGAGAAATCTACCGCATGAAAATTAGAAAAAAATTCCAAAGCAAGAAAATATAATCTACTATATAAAGACATCAACACATAATAATGAAAAATCTACTATTTTGAAATCAGCTAGATATAATGAACTTGGAAGAGAAAATTACACGTTTTGATTATATCTTGTCAAGCCAAGATGAGGCTACGGCTCACTAACAGCTTAGATATGGGAATGGTTTTAATTGTCTAATAAAAAAAGTATATATCCCCCAAATGCTACCACTTGGCAAACCTCTAACAGATAACAGGAAACTGCAAAATTGATAGTGTAACTGAATACAGAAAAAGAAAAGTTCAATCAGATCACAAGATGCTCTCTAGCATGTATATATACATATAAAAGAGCATCACCATATTCTGCAATGGGAACAATAATTATAGCAATTCCAAATATACTTTCAATGTTGGTATTCCCAAGTATGGTGTGCAGTTGGAGCAACAAAAAAATCATGCAATACCCAGGTATGCATGTGTACATACATGCTGAAACAAAAGGCACACATACAGATACAGATATACAAAGGGAAGGGGAGTTCATGTACTCATTAAAACTCACCAATATAAATAATTAGTTTAATCAACCAATTTTATGGATGTCAATGGTCCAGCAATTCTGAATATGGTTTCCCCAAAATAATCCAAAGTTTACTTCAATAACTTTCCCTTTTTTTTTTTTTTTGGGGAAGACTGAAACAAGTTTAACATTATACATTAAGGGTCTATTCTTTCAAGTTGAGATGAAATTACATTATAAATAAATAAATAATGTGGCATTTAAACAAGTCCTAATTTATGAACTTTCATTAAGTCCTAACTAAGATTTTTTTGACTTTCAAGTCCCATTAAATTTTTAATAATCGAAATTTCCCTTCAAACAATAATTATTCATCATTTATAATTATCTATAAAGAAAAGTGATGATTTGACATTTATTTTGATTTTCAAAACTTTAAAATATCAACTTTCAATTGAAAAACTAAAAAAAATTATGTGCAAAAAAAAAAACTATATGTTTGTTTCTAGTTTATTCAAAACACTTTTCAAAAAATTCTACTTTCTTATTTTTCATTTTTTTTTTTTTTTACTGAATTTTTTTAATATTTTAAGCAATTTTTTTAATTTTTAGATACACCTAACATAAATACACTTAAAAAGTATAATTTTCGTAAAATTTTTTTAAAAAAAATTCACTAAATACCAAAAATACTAAAATTCAGCATATTTTTCTTATTTTTGTGTATTTATTAATTTTTTAAAATATTTTTCCACAAATATTTTACTTTTTAAATATATCTAAGCAAAGTGCATCTAAAAAAGTTTTAAAAAAAAATGCTTAAAATTTTTAAAATATTTACTAAAAACAAAAAAACACGAAAAATAAAAAACTCAGTTTTTAGAAAACTAAATTCAAAAACTAAAACTAAACACATTGAATTTTTTTTTTTAACAAAAAAAGTGTTAGTTTTTTTGCAAAACTAAAAATTTTGTGTCTATAAAAGAGCATGACGATGGAACATTAATGTACAAAACTAAATAAATAAATAAATAATTTTAAAAATGAAAAAACTGATAATGTTCTCAATTTTACAACTGAAAAAAAAATGATAATGTTCTCAGTTTTATTGGATAGTTAAATTAAACCAAGAAGTAGAAGGACAAAACCGTTTAATCTCATGTTCTGTTTTTTTTCATCAGTTAGTGAAACCATTATCTAGAACATTACTATACAAAATTGATAATATTCTTAAGTTAAAAATTAGAAAAAACTGATAATATTCTCAATTTCACTAAATAGGACTTATTAGTTCAAAAAATCTTAGATAAGACATAAGCTATCATAACACTTGTAAATAAGATTTTTAGATAATTAACTCATAAATATAATTTCAGAAGAAAAATAATCCAAAATAAACTTTAAAAAAAAAAAAAAAAAAAAAAAGTCCAGCTATTCTGAATATGGTTTCCTCAAAAATAATCCAAAATCAACTTCAAGAACCTATATTCTTTTGACAAGTAATTAGCTTCAGGAAGCACTAACATAAGTTTGACATTATAGATTACAGGTCTATTCGTTCAAGTTGAGATAAAAATTAAAATTTTAAAAAAAATGTCTTGCCAAAGAAGCTTAGAAATTATACGTTAACTAAACGGTATCACAACTAACATAGTTTTCTCATTCCTTAGTGGACCATTCTGATACTCTATATATTTGTAAAAGGTTGAAACACATCATTGAAATCCAAAATAACGGTTTATAACTGCCATGTCATTTTAAGTCTGAAATTTTTTCCTTGACAATTTTTAATTTCAAATAAAGATATATTGATGTGGATCTATCTCAACCATTGATTATGGAATGGAGGTCTCCATTTCATCTAGGTAATGGAGAGGATCTCAATCCCTTAGTGAGAGGTTACATTTATCTTTCATATTACCCACGAAAAGATTTTTAGGCAAAATGCAAGCATATTTTCAAGTACTCAAACAAGAAGCTACCAGTTTGACTCTTAACTACAAACACATTAAAATCACTTGAGAACAAAAAAAAAGTGAGAAGCGGCAATTAGAGAAATTAGAAAGCAATGTCACCATACCTCCTCTTGAAGTAGTGTAGGAAGGTTTTTAGTTGAAACAAGATTGCATATTTCCTGCAAAAGCTTCTCCTCCTTGATACCAGACCATGTTTCAGGAGGCAACGCCAATAAAAGAGCTGTCAGAACATCATTGCTCGCTGGGTGCATCCCAGTGCCATCAGTTGGATTACAACCACAACAACTCTGCTCTGTTTGAGATGAAGGGACAAGCACATCGACCCCATGCTCACCATTACCATTCACCACCGTCCCAGACACCACTGTAACAAGCTTGTCACCATTAACTTTAAAGCAATTGACACATGTTTCACGACAGCAGAACCCATTTGATGAGCCCGACATCCCTGACAAAAGCACCGCCCCTGGCAACAGACGCGTGCTGCGATATCAGGTAAATTATCTTCATGTGCTGCCATTGGTATCGCTCTGCAGCATGACCTCTCTGAAGACAAAAATTCTGTCACATGTCTATAAAGACCAGTCTCCTGCACTTGTTTCAATACCTCCTCCTACAAACAAGAAATTGGGCGTCCAAAATTTCAACAGGTAGTGCAGTAAACTGTAGAATGAGATTAAATTAACAAATAACAAAAATGGAGTACACTACGTTGCAAAAACCTTGACAGCAAGTCTTCCTTTCTCTTCTTGGCTCAGACTTTGACCACCATCCTCCTCTCGTCTCCGAACTTCTGCAACCCACTTGATGAACTCCCCAAAATCTGAAGGGATAGATGATAAAATAACAGAAAGCACATTCTTAATATCTTTCACATCATCTGATTTTAATAGGCAAGGAACATCATCCACTAAGTATGTTGCAATGCTGATCCAACTCTCATGTTTACAGCTCTACAAAAAAATTCAGAGCAACATGCTTCATCAGTAAATATATATATATCAATAAATCCTTAATAAAATTTAGGCGAGGCATGTGTGTGCGTGTGCATGTTAGCAGGTGCAGACATTGACATTGTCAATCCACCATCATAACAGAATTGTTGTTCCACACTCAAAACTGAGAAAATATAAATGAACAATTTTTTAGAATGTGAGAAAAATATAATGAACATGGACACGATAAAAAAGATATCAATGAATCCTTAATTAAATAGTGCACTTGTTAGTAGGTGCAGGCACTGACATTGCCAATCCACGTAATTGAATCATACCAGGGTGTAGAGCAGTGATGGCTCTCTATGGAGCTTAGATATTAGCATGTACCTGGAAAAATTATCAAACTTCAAATAGTTAAAAGAAAACTATTGTCATAAAGACATTGGAGTCAACTATGAAATCACAGGAAAAAATTTACTAGTATCATAACATAAAAAATAGTCAACAAAATTAACAGAGTAGGATAATATTGCACAATGCAGATAAAAAGACCAAATGAGCATAAATAAAGAACCAGATTAACTACACTTCTCCCAAAGGCTCTTCTATTTTCATGTTTTTTGTTCCTATAGCACAAAGGTGAAGAGGGTCACTCTTAATAGACAATGATTAGATGTTGAGCTAGCAACCAATCTCAATTCTGCATTTCTGTATGTATCATCATCAATATATGATATCTGACTGGAAAATATATCTATATAGATGCTATCTGTCAAAATTAAACAAAGATATGTATGGATAAATGGAAAATATCTGTGTCAAATATGTAGCTGAATAGTTGCTATGCTATCACACTTCTCTAATATATAAAGATAGTTTCTACTTCTCATATAGGAGTTTGGCCAAGTCATTACCCATAGGACAGTTTCCTCTAGAACTAACATTTTTGTATTTATCAAACAAAAAGAGAAACCCCAAGAAGAATATATATAGACTACAACAGAGATAAGAAAATGTCAAATATATCTCATTTTCCAAAATACAGACAAACACCAGGTGTCTATAGCTTGCATGGTAATACATAAGAATGAAAGACTGCCCCAAAAGTCCATGACTGAGATAAAGTGATCTTATAATTTCACTAGATGAAGCATGGACAAATACATACCCCTACATTGGCCACTTGCTCCATCAAGAGTATCCATGGCTTCCCAAAGGAGTGTGAGTGGAACCCAATGAGGAGGATACTTAAAACGCGCAACATCCAAAATAAGTGCCATGTCCTTTCCAGCATGGTAACCACCAATTGGTGAGAAGTGACCTGCTCCTGTCTGAAATAAAGATCAAAATCAAAATAATTCAACAAACTTTTCAACAAAAGGGAACAAAAGTAAGAACCAACAAAAATACATGAATAATTCAAATATATGTATTGAGTTTTATGAATATTATTCACCAGTGAAGGTAAGGTTTTCCTATATGATAATAAAGAACTCATGCCACGAAGATAGGATGGTGTTATTCATGTCATGTTTTACCTAGTCAATCACTCTTTTATGTCTTCAAATAAGAAAATAATTTACAAAAATATTCTAAAGGTAAAACCTAAGAAGCACGCACACGGATATGAATGCGGATGCGGATGCAGATGCAGATACAGACACGGACACGAACACGGACATGGACATGGATGCCAAGACACGGTGATTTAAAAAAAATGGGGACGGGGACACGGACACGGTGGGGACATGTCAATAAAATATGTTTTCATATATTTTTATTTGCAATCTAGATTAATATTACATTCACAAACAATCAATATTAACAAAAACTAACTCAAATTCTATATATATATTTTTATAAAAGCACTTTTAAATTAACACTTACATTTATATCTTTTTTTAAGGATGGTCTATTAAATATTTAAATCTAAGAAAACAATAATAAAGATTCAACATTCATCAAAAGCACTAAAGAAAATGGGAGAAAAGACAACTTGGCATATTCCTAGTGTGTCCCGAAGTGTCCCCGGCGTGTTCCCTGAAAATAAATTAATTAAATAAAGAGACACGCCACATGATGTCCCCGCCATGCCCATGTGTCCAACACGGATACGACACTTGTTTTGAAGTGTCGGTGCTTCATAGGGTACAGCACTTCAGTGCATTAATATATCCACTTGGCAATGCTTTATCTAGATTGGAGATGCTGTGACGACTATGAAGCCAACTAGGTGGCAGTGGCTATGCAAATATCAACACTCACAGACATGTGCATAATCTTATGCCAGAAGAGATGGCGTTACATTTGGGTCTACAATATAAGTACATTCTTGGCAGTTTGGCACATAGAAGGATAATTGTAAGAACCAAAAAATAAATAAAAAATAAAACAAATAAGTAGTTCAATCTTGACAAATACCTGTTGAAAGCTCCCTCTATGATATGATGAGATCACATGACAATCATCCGAACTGGAACAAGCCATGACATACCTACGAAAATCATCAATGGTGCTTTGATTTGTGCGAAAAGCTTCAACTCTTGCTCCAGAACAGTGAGCCAAACATACAAGCTTTCCAAATGAAATGCCTGTCGCTTTAACCTTCTCCAATGGCTCACAACAATCCAACATAGATTCATCAAACCATCTCCAGGGCCCTACATGAGAGTGTGATATCCACATGCCACATGAGTTCAGAGCAGAAGGAGGAGGAGGAGGAGGAGGAATTAGAAATATGTGTGTGTTCATGCATATTACACACATATTAATGAATGTATCTATGAAGGATACGGTAGTGCAGTTTAGAAGGTCATTCACTGAAGTCAGTGACATGAATCCCAGACAACCACACAAACAATGAGCTTAACCCTCCACCTATACAGGTAATCTCAAGCAAGTCTTAGTCACACCAGCAGCACCTACAGAAGAAAAGTGTACATATATACATATATATCCTAGCGTGGCATGAAAACACATATATTTGTGTCTTAAACACTACATACAGATACCACTCCCGCATTGGCTCACTCAAAATTCAAATCTAGTTGATCTAACTTAACTAAAAAATAACAATCCACCCCAGAGTTAGCCTCAAAGTGGATGCTTCAAGTCTACCAATAAAGCATGCTGCTAAAACCGTGGAGAATGTGAAACCCGTGTCAAAACAGTGTTCTGAAGAGAGGTCCCAATGAGATGTTTGCAAGGTCTCCATCCATCACTCAAACCATTCCTTTTTCTTGTTTCAAATTTAAACAGTTCAAAGAACACATCTGCTAAGATGCTATTACTGAAATATTAATAATTACCTTTCCATTTTCTTCCCGGATCAATAGCAAGGGCATTCATGACCATGGAAAGGCTGGCTAATCCACAATAGGCAGGCTCTGATTGCGTCTGAAAGTAAGAGATCAGCTTGAAAAAGCCTTCCATTGTACCACTTTGAATGGCTTCTAAAAGAGTTGCTGCAGTTCCAAAATGTAAAAAATTATTGATCACTTATAGAGACAGAACAATTAGGTGTACCAATTTTTTATGATAAGAAGCTATACTGAAATTTTATCACAATTACCAATGGGAATAAAAAATAAGCTACCAATATATATATTGAGATCTATTGGGGATGCTTCCACAGCAAATGTATGTGATTAGGTTGTTATTTTTGGAGAATACAAAGATTAGGGAATGATTAGGATATCATTCCCGATTTATATTAATGAATATTAATAATTATAAGGAAGCCCTAAGACAAAGAATAATTACAAAATAACAACCCAAATAACAATATATTATTCTAACACTCCCCCTCAAACTGGTGCAAAGATATCTCTCATGCCCAGCTTGCCTAGGATGTCATAAAATGGCTTATTCCTAACTCCCTTGGTGAGGATGTCAGCAAGTTGTTCACAAGACTGCACAAAGGGAGTACATATTATACCACTAGTGAGTTTTTCCTTAATGAAATGGCGATCAATCTCAACATGCTTTGTCCTGTCATGTTGAACCAGATTGTGAACGATATTGATAGTGGCCTTATTATCACAGTATAACCGCATGGAGTCCGTCTAATCATTACAAAGATCACTCAACAATAACTTGATCCATAAGAGTTCACACACTCTTTGTGCCATAGCTCTAAACTTAGCTTCTGCACTTGACCTGGCAACCACATTCTGTTTCTTACTCCTCCAAATAACTAGGTTGACTCCAACAAATATGCAATATCCTGAAGTAGATCTCCTATTAGTCACTGATCCAGCCTAGTTAGCATCTGTATAGGCTTCCACACGAAGATGATCATACTTTGAAAAATAAAGACCCTTACCAGGAGCAGACTTCAAGTACTTCAAAATTCTCATGACAGTCTTGAAGTGAATCTGATAAGGAGCATGCATAAATTGACTAACCACACTGACAGCAACAGCAATATCAGGACGAGAGTAAGATAGGTAAATAAGCTTACCCACTAATCGCTGATAGCTCCCCCTATCAACAACTGCTCCTCCTTCATCATCCCCTAGTTTCTTATTGGGTTCTAGTGGAGTGTCACAGGCCTTGCAGCCTAGCATCCCAGTTTCCTTCAACAGATTAAGCACATACTTCCTCTGTGAGATAAATATCCCATCCTTGGAGCGAGAAACTTCAATTCCCAGAAAATACTTCAAGCTCCCCAAGTCTTTGATTTCAAACTCATCAAGCTAAATATTTCTTCAACAAAGGAATTTCCTTACTATCATCACTCGTAAGAACTACGTCATCTACATAAACAATGAGTGCTGTAGTCTTACCACGTGAGGAATGTTTCACAAACAAGGTGTGATCTGCCTGACTCTGTTTAAAGCCATATTTAAGCATAACCTAAGTGAATCTCTCAAATCAAACCCTTGGAGACTGTTTGAGACCATATAATGACTTCCGAAGCCTGCATACTTTGCCTTCTATCTGATGATCCTCAAAACCAGGAGGAATGTTCATATATACCTCTTATTCAAGGTCACCATAGAGAAAGGCATTTTTTACATCAAACTAATGAAGTGGCCAGTCTAGATTAGTTGCTAGAGAGAGAAGTACTCTGACTGAATTCATCTTAACCACGGGTGCAAAGGTCTCTTGATAGTCAACGCCATATGTCTGAGTGAACCATTTTGCCACAAGTCTAGCCTTGTAACGCTCAATAGAACCATCCACTTTGTGTTTCATAGTATACACCCATTTACATCCCACAGGTCGTTTGTCCTTAGGTAACTCAGTCAATTCCCAAGTGTCATTCTTCCTAAGTGCTTTCATTTCCTTAATCATGGCAAGTTTCCACTCAGAGGTAACAAGAACATCCTAAAATATTTGACACAAACGCTCTATATGAGGATGACAAATGACAGTAAGACACAAAATTTGAGATAAGATGTTGAGTACAAGATCTCACACCCTTTCTCTTGGCAATAGGAACATCAAGATCAATGGAATCAAGAGATTCAAAGTTATTTGGACTCTCATCAAAAGCAGGAGATGGTAGTGAAGGAGCAGAAGTGGTCTCTTGTATCCAATTAACTTTCTGTCTGTCTTTATCCCTGACATAAACTTGCCCTTCCCTATCCTTGACGACATTGGGTTCTGTAGTCCCAGTATGAGGTGGTGATGCAAGAACAACTGGTTCCACTATAGGAATCACAAGAATCACTTCACACCAAAGCTCCTCCTGAAGGAAGGACTGTGACACCAGAGAGGACAAGAAATAGGACTGTAACTCAAAGAATATGACATCCATGGACACAAACCACTTACAAGAAAGAGAGTGGTAACACTTATACCCTTTTTTAGTAGGTGAGTACCCAAGGAAAACACATTTGAGAGAGCAAGGGTCCAACTTACCACGAGTAGGAGAGTAATTATGGACAAAGTAGACACAGCCAAATATTTTGGGAGGAATAGAAGACAAGGATTGGGAACCTAGGAAGATTTGAAGAGGAGCTTGTTTTTGCAAGACCTGGGTAGGAAGATGATTAATAAGATAGGTAACGGTGAAAACAGTATCGCCCCAGTAAGATCGAGGCACACTCATAGAAAAATACATGCACCGAGTCATGTCAAGAAGATGGTGATTCTTGATTCTTGCATTCTAAGTTACTGCGAGCAGTAAAAGACCGGCGGTCCAGCAAGTGATGTAGAACATCCTCCAACTCATGAGAAGTCATGCCAGAGAGACCGTCAGAAGCCAACGAAAAGCGTATAGAATCAAGTGTATCAACAGCACTAGACTGATGAGCCCGTGGATAGGAGCCACGTCCTTTAGATTGGCCTAACCAACCTCCTCTAGAACTAGACCGATCACCTCAACCCCCGGATGGGGTCCCATGAAACTTCCAACATGTCTTACAAGTATGCAAAGGCTTCTTCAAGAATCACGAATCACGCACTCTTGGCGACAAACTAAGGGATGGGAGTCAGGCTGAGGCCATCTCTAGAGTTAGACGGTAATGCTGAGTGGTCGGTAGAGACAGGGGACATCATAGCAGACCGGCAACTCTCCTTATTCTGGACATAAGTAAATGCCTCCTGAAGTGAAGGAAGAGTGTCCATACTCAGAACCCGACTCCGAACCGGATCATTCTCCACATTGAGACCGGCCAAAAACTTGAAGACCCTTTTCCTGTGCAATGAACTTCTTGTACCCAACTGAATTAGCAGTGCAAACAGGCTTATAGTCCTGTAGGTGATCAAGACGTTTCCAGCCGTTGGTGAGGAAGGTGAAGTACTGAAGAACTGTCTGCTCCCCCTGAACAGAGCTCTCAATAGAGCGGTATGACTCAAATGCCTGTGAGAAATTCCCTTTGCGGGAATAGGTGGTAGCTACAGCATCCCAAACATTCTAGGCAGTTTCTATAGACAAGTAACCCTCACCAATGTCTGGTACCATCAAATAAATAAGCTAACCCATAATCAAAGAGTTGGTAATCTCCCACTGGTCATAACCCGGGTCAGTTGTGCTGGGTGCCTGTATCCTGCCATCCACATACCTCATCTTTCCTCTGCTCTTCAAAAACATAGTCAAACTCTGCGACCACGCGAGATAGTTCTGCCCATTAAATAGAGAGGTGGTGATTTTAAGGCTAAGGTTGGGGTTATCAGTCATAGTAATAGGTACAGAGGAACTCTCACTCTTAGGTGTCTGAGAAGTAGTGAACACAACGGTGGAATCTGCCATAGATACTGTACTATCGAACCCACAACAAAATTAGTATCAATCACAAACCCGGAAGGTGGTGGTAGAAGAGGAAAACAAACAACCACTATGACAGTATTACAATATAGAGACTTAACAACTTATATGCTTTTTCTTTTTTTTTTTGAAAACCGACTTAGGTTATATAAACAACCAGAGCCGACAAACGAACAACTCAAGGGCTTGGATTATATAAACAAACAGAGCAGAGGAGAAGGGTCGAGAAAAGGGAGACAATACCAAAGGTAAAAGAGTCGAGCAAAGGGAAGGCGATTGAAGCCAACGAAGGCTTAGGAGCTGTTGGCTGGGCCATCTAGTGGTCAACAAAGCCAACGACACCAACAACGGAGATCCAAAGGTGATTCAGTGGTCCACATTCATCACATTAGGTACTTTACAAACCCTAGGTGAGCCGAAACCCCTCAGGCTTGACACAAATGTGGATGACAAATCCAACAATGATGATCCAAAAGTGAGTCGACTGTGTTAGCTCCAGCGATGGTTGGTGGCTCACGGTGGGTCTCAGATGGGCAGAGAAATTTAGGTTTTAGGGTTCGGCTCTAATACCATGTTATTTTTGGAGAATATAAAGATTAGGGAATGATTAGGATATCATCCCCTATTTATATTAATGAAGATTAATAATTACAAGGGAACCCTAAGGCAAAGAATAATTACAAAATAATAACCCAAATAACAATATATTATTGTAACATAGGTAACAACTTTCATTCTGTTAAACTAAGCAAATTTTTAATATTCCAATGGCTAGAGCTAAGTTAAGGGCTTTTCGCCTTTTTGGGGTGCCATAAAGAATACTAGAGTGAGACACATATATTTCTTGGAAGCATGACATACAAGTGAGAATTGCATCAAAACTGCATTGAAAATTACTTTTTCATGATACACACTTGGTTGAGAAGTGTACTGTCACTGTCAGAAGAACATAGATGAATACACTAAAAACCAATCAAAAAATATAATAGTTACAAACTACAACTTCTTTCCAAGATAAAAGAAAGGAAATACAAATACTCCACATAAAAGTAACATTAGTTGTAGGTCATGTCCAGGATTGATTGACAAGTTATTCATTATTTCTTTGTTTGTAGATTTAAGTTCACCATTAGGGTGCCTTTTGCTTCTTTTTTAAATTTCATAAAAACTGATTTTTGTTAAAGCTAAGTCCAGATCATCCATGAGGAAAGAAGCAACAAAGTTAGTCATCACACTCATTCCAATATGGAGTAAACAAGGATGCCACAGGAGAAGAACATGAAGAATAATAAAGAGAAGCCCCACATATTCATCTAAGAACGATACAAGTTGTTAAACTTTCTTTCCATTAAAGGCTTCAACTAGGTAGCATTACAATTTTCCGTTCCTTCTCCCTCGCACATCAAAATTGTATCACTCCCTTATGCACACAAAAGGCACAAATGTGAGCTGATTATAAATTGGGTTTCGTTGACAAATGTCACTGAGTCGCACAAAAAAACAAGAAACAAAAAAAGGAAAACAACACGAGACACTTTTCATCAATTTCAAAACCCTTTTAAAATAGATTTACTGTTCAAAAAAAAAAAAAAAAGTAGATTCACTGATGAAACCAAGCACACAGGATCATATAACGTAATCAAAAAGGGCAAGACAGACACTAGCAGAATTCGATCAATCACCAATTGTTTCAATTTCACCCATCCACAACAATGCCTTCACACCATCTATCGCCACACTAAACAATTCAAACTCAACAACAAAAATTCAACGAAAAAAACAAAAATAAAAATACCAAAAGAACTATCAAACACGACCGTAACTAAGGCAATTCAGTGATTCACATGACTATACAATACTAAGGCCCTGTTTGGCAAGTTCGATTTGGGATTTTTTTGGCTAAAATCAAAAAAAAAAAAAAAATACAAAACAAAACAAAACAAAATATGCTAAAATAATCAATAAAATAAAATATCACATCAAATTCATTATTATTTCATTTTTTCTCTCACAAACATTACTTTAACTACCAAAAATAAAATAAAATATATCCATCTTCCAAATCACAAATATTTTAACTTACTAAAATAGTCAAAAAAAACTAAAATAACTTACTAAAATAGCCAAGTTCGCAAACGAGACTTAATACACTTCACATTCATAAAAACCCTAATTTCATAGAATGATAGTGATTTCGAGTGATCTGAAAAGAAATCGAAAGAAGCTGACCTTTCCTTCAGAAGAAGCGAAATCAATGGCAGGAGGAGATGGTAAAACACGCCGGTACAAGCCTGCCATTGCCATGTCTGTCGATCGAATTCTTCGCAAGTCGGTCTGTGTGTGTGCGCTCTGTGCTCTTTAGGGTTTCGTTTCGTGAAACACAGATTTGAGAGAGAGAGAGAGAGAGAGACACGGCGTTACGACGCCCCGCGTAAAATCACGGCTTCAAAACTGGGTGCTTATTAATTCTCCAAATTGTCCCTTTTATACAATTTGTCACTGACACGACGTCGTTGTAATTTTGGAGATGAATTAGGGGTAATGACGTAATTTTACTGTTTTATTTGTGTGACGGAGTGAACTTTTTTTTTTTGAAAGCCACGGAGTGAACTTGACTCGTTCGATTCGCGTGGCAGCAAAATTGGCGAGTAATGGGAAAAAAAACGAGTGGCGTTTGTATGTTTTTGGGTGAATAGGCGTTTGTATGTTATCGTGTGCTTTTCCATTTATTTCACGTGCAAGATTAACAAATATTTTCTTCCTAATGGACTATTAACATGTTTTAGTAAATATAGTAATGTGAGGATTTGTTTTAGAGAAAATTATAAATACATTGTTTGAGATTTATTTAAAATATAAATTATTTTTTATGATTTAGAAAATTACATATAATTTCTTGTCATAATTTTTTATATAATAGAATTAACTAAAAAAAATAAAATTTTTAATTGTTCTTCTATATAATAATAAAATTATCTAAATTATTATTTGAAATAAATTTCTGACATTATTAAAAATTATTAATTAATTTGATAATTTTAGAGTAAATTACAAATAAATCCCCTAAGATTTGATTAAAATAAAAATCACCTCGTAGTTCTGGAAATTACATTCTACCTCCTAAGGCTTTTAATTTCATAATAAATTGTTCTTTCTATTAATGAATCATGAAGTTAATTAACTGTTTTTAATGATATTATAAATATGTTTTAATTAATAATTTAGGTAATTTTATTATTGTATCGAAGAGTAATTATGAATTTCATTTTTTTAATTAATTCTGTTAAATAAGAAATTATAATAAGAGGATATTTGTAATTTTTCAAATCACAGATGCAATATTTACTTTAAACAAATCTCATGCAGCATATTTGTAATTTACACATAATTTTATTAACAAAATTAACTATTTGTTATGAAATTAAAATTTTCATATTACGGGATGTAATTTTCAAAATCACAAAAAATAATTTGTATTTTAAATAAATCTTAGGAGTGTATTTATAATTTATCTTTTTTTTAAAAATGACATACAATTCATGTGATAAGAAATTTAAATATAATATATCCGTAATAAAAATATACAATTTTACTTAGTGGAATATAATTAAGGATAAAGTACCAATAAATCCCAAGTTAGTGTCTTGTGAACCAATTAGTCCTGGATTTTATCTTTCAAACCCATAAGTCCCAATATAATGTTAATGACCAATTTGTACATATTTTTTGCATGTGTTAGCCAAATATGAGGGCTATATAGGGTTTTTTGTGATGTGAAAATTACCTGGCCCGTCCAATATGGTTTTGGGTTTCCCCCCACCGATCGATACAGAAAGGACGATTATGGAAGGTTGTATGTGTTGTCAATGTTTGTTTGTTTGGATTTTGGTAATGTTGGAGCCTCAATTTTTCATTCAAAATTAACATCAACATTGTTGGTAAACCCTAGAACTATGAGATACCATTTGTGAGATTACATTTCAATCGCCGACCCCATATCGAACACTGCATCCATTGACATGTGGAGCAACGTTAGGGTGTGTGTGAACAAGATTTCCATACGATCGTCATCGCTGATCGCCGATTGTGTTTGGTAACCCATGGTATCAAGTATATTCTTGTCGATGTTGTGAGAAAGTTTTATTACTTAACTGTTGATGTTAAATCATAAGTTGTGTGTGTGTGTGGCATGTAGGCTAGTCTGTTAATGTTGCGTACATCGTATTACAGTTTTTTACATTCGAAATGGGTTGATGTTAGTGGCTTATAGTGTACCATCAGGTTGGGGTGCTGTTGGTATGCTATGATCCCCCTGGTGTGTTATGGAGAAGGTGATTGGAATGTTGTATTGTTGTAATGTAGTGACATGTTGTACTGCTGATGCTGCATACATCGTATTACAGTGCTTTACATTGGAAATGGGTTGAGGCAAGTGGCTTACATTGACGTGTGAAGCAACGTTAACACCAATAACCCCAGTTATGGAACACACAAAGATTACACATGAACACCAATAACCCCAGTTATGGAACATTCACAAACCCCCTCATAAAAAAATAAAAATTTCCAAACATACTCTACGCACTCTCTGTTAACATCAATACAAAATCAATACACAATCAAAATTAAGGGCAAACAAGTTATACCACAAACCTCAAATTAAAATAAATATAACATACAAAAAATAAAAAAGGACTAAATGGTTTAAAAGAAAATCTATAGGAGTAAATGGACTAACATTTTCTGAAATGGGATTTATGGGTAATTAATCCTATAATTAAACATGTTTTAAATAGAATTTGGTTTATTTTAATGGAATTGAATGGGTTTTTCTTAAATTTTTTATGAAATGATTGTTTCTTTACGAAAATTATGATTTCATTTGTAATTTTATTTATTAATATTATTTTTAGTGAATATGAATAATTGTTATGACTGAATAATCATTAGATTTAATTTTATTTTAAGTCTCGTTTAACAATATTACTTTTTAGCTTAAAAGTTAAAAAACTATGAAAAAAATAAAAAAGCCAACAACCTATATAAAAAAGTCAAAGATTTTATTTTTTTCTCTACTTTTTGCATATCTTTTCATAAAAAATTAACAAGTCATCCCAAATATACTAATTTTTTTTACATTATATTTTAGTCAAAAAGTAAAAAATTGCTAAAAAAACTTATTTTCAAACGAAGCCTTAGTGAATCAAACCAAGCATAACGAGAAAATAGTGTCAAATTGTTTGACAATTGTTTTTTTAGGTTTTTTTTTTTTTTTTTTTTTTTTTTAGGATAGAGCTATTAAAAAAATTGATGCACTTAATGCTAAAAAAAAAACAACTTTTTTGTAATTGGAAATTTTATATAACTTTCTTTTTTTTTTGCTTGTGTGAAGTACAACAAAAACTTATTATTGTAAAAAAGATCTCATTAAATAATATAACTTATTTAAAATTGCCAACTAAAAAAATTGTTTATTATTTTTAACTTATTTAACCAAAAATGATTAATAAAATCGTAAAATAAATAAAATTTGTAAAGGACAAAAATAAATAAATAAATAAGTAACGGTGATGGAAAAACATTAATTATTTTTCATTAATATAAAAGGACAATTTGAGAAGAAGTTAAAAAAGTTAACTTTTTAGCTTTTTACATAAAAAAAAAATCACAAAAAAAAGTCACCAAAAAATCAATTTTTTTAATACAAAAAAGTTAAAAAATCATTAAAAAAATAAAAATTTAATACAAAAAAATTAAAAAATCATTAAAAAAATTAACTATTTACTAACTTTCTAAAATACCACAAAAGTCTATATTTACCTTGCAAATAAGTGCAATAGCTCTCACAACATGAGATGGGAAAAAGCCTTTTTGAAAACAATGATAATGAGAGTTTTAGAGGACTCACAACCTTTGTGATCCACACCATTCATGATGTGGACCCCACACATACATGAGTGGGTCTCACACATCATGAATGGTGTAGATCAGTAAGGGAGTTGTGGGAGTCCTCCACAAAAGGGGTCTCACTCATTTTTCTTTTGAAAAAGTGAATGGTATGTATGTATAATGGCTTGTTTGGGTACGTGGATAAAAAATTATTTTTTGATTTTTAATTTATTTTAAATTATATTATTTTTTTATTTATTTTTTAAAATTTTAAAAAAAATTTAAAATCAATTTTTAACTTACTTTTTAAAACAACCCATAGCAGAAAAAAATTATCATAAGTGTATGCTCTTAGGCAGTAGCGTTCTGATATTACATACTACAAATTTTAAATATCTGGCTCATCATTGGATTGCAAATCATATGATCACCATATGATTAAAAATTGCCCGATATTTAGCATGATCTTATGATTTCGTCATGGTTACACGTGGGTTCATTCAGATGAGTATTTTTTCTGATTTTTTACAACTTATTGGCTAGTATTTAAATTTGGAGTAACAAATCATATGATCACCATATGATTAAAAATTGACTGACATTTAGCATGATCTTATGATTTCATCATAGTTACACGTGGGTTCATTCAAATGAGTATTTTTTCTGATTTTTTACAACTTATTGGCTAGTATTTAAATTTGAGTAACAGCAATTAGTAGGACCGGTCATGAGCTGAGACGATTAAGACTATTACTTCAGGCTCTTAATTTTAAACAAAATTTAAGATTTTTAATTAGGGGAGTGTATCATATCTTATTATTTCATAATTACTTCAATATTAGCTCAATTCATTTATTTTCATATTGTCATATGGTATTATTTTGATTTGTGTTCGATTGATATTTCATGTGAAAACTTTCACTTTTAGTTAAAAATAACTTAACAAATGTATGGAGAGATTAAAATTTTTCCCATAAGTTGAATTTTATAAAATTTATTTCTACTACATGAAATTATTCATAAAATGTTTGAGTTTAATTCAATTGCACTTTTCTAATTAAAAAAATTGTATATATTTTTTACTAGATTGACTCGAAAATAGATAACAAAAAAATACATATCATAAATGAAAAAAAGATAGTAGCCTTAATATTTATTTTACATACTTTTTTTTTTCCTAGTTAGATAGAGTTAAATAAAAGATTAAAAAAATTGCATGACATTCCTTAGTAAACATTAAAATATATAACTAATAATTCATGTTATTGAGTCATGTCATACTTGGATTCATGTTGAAAAATAGTTAATCATAATTTGCTAATTTTATATATTGCTTGAGTTGTGTCAAAAATTCCATCCTTACCCCCAGTTAATTTTAGGCCTGGTTTGGCATATACTGAAAAAAACAAAAAGTCAAAAAGTTACTAAAAAAATTAAAAAGTTATCACTATTTTATCAAAAAATATATATATAAAAAAAAACAAATTATACAAGCGCCAAGTACAAGAATACACAGTGGTGAAGTGATGTTAGTGATGGCCAAGTACAAGCCATACATATTGAAGTGATGGTCAATGGTACAAATTTACAACGCGGGATGTACAAAAAAATTAACCTGGAATGATGCTGTTCAGCCCGTGGGAGCCATCATGGGTCCCATTTTGATAATATGAACCGTTCAATGTGTAGAGCTCGTCGAGTACTACATATTTATAAAAAATTATGTTGATTGGATATCTCTAACTATATGATCAAATCAGTTTTATATAAAAAAAAAAGATAGTGTTATAGTTAATGGTTAACAAAAAAATTAATCCGATCAGATAGCTATCGATATCCGATCAACATGATTTTTTACAAGCACATAGAACTCGATGAGTTCTACACATTGACGGTTCCGATTAGCAAAACGGAACCTGTGGTGGGCTCCCACGGGCCGAACAACACTATCCAATTCAATATCCGAAAAAGAGACAAGCATCTCTTATACTATTCTCTGTAAACCATGCTACTTACCGTACAGCCTACAATGCACGAACTTCTCCTATATACAATTTTTTAATACATATTTTTTCGTAAAAAGTCAAAAAGTTAACCTAAATAATCATTTTTTTTCCTCAGCTTTTTAGTCAAAAAGTATACTTATTTATGACATTCCAAACATTCCCTTAGTTATTATAGCATTGGTAAGTTAAAAAATAAATATTTGATTCAACTAATTGAAGTCCAACTATTATATATATATATATATATATATTTGTTATCTAAATTTTATTAAATTGTAATGTAATAGAAATAAATTTTTATCCTTTTTGTTTTATCCATTTTTTTTTTTTTAAGATAATAATATATGAAGGGCCCAATTTAAAAAATTCTTAGACTCCTAATAACTCAAAGCCAACCCTGACAATTAGAAGATGTGTAAAAATTATAAAGTAAGAGTTAAAGTTTAACAAATCATTCAAAAAAAAGTAACCATAATCATGTACATTAGTTTGCTGGAGTCATCGTTCAATAAACTATGTCACTCATTGTTGTAGATATATTTTTCACAATCATAACCCAAGTGATTGTGATAATTTGATAAGATTTTGAGGTATAAATTTTGATATTCCATGCTTCATTTTCTTCGGGATCAGTTATTCGAGCGACAGTATATATGATTAGTAGAACGAACCTTTTAGGTCTGGGAGAACTGTACCCAGTGTCATGAGTGTTAGTCTGAATCCTCATCTATGAATAAATTCGTGACTTACCGTTACATGGTTGCGTATCCCCACTGTGTAGTATTACCTAAATGTGACCTCTGAGGCCTTGTCATTTTAGGGTCTAGCCTTAGGGTCACCCCTATAGTTAGGCCTTTTATATTTTTCATAATCATTTTTATGATTAATTCGTATATTATTAGATAAAAATTATTGTAAACTTTATTTTAAAATGACTTACATTATTGTTAGATAATATCGGTAACTACATATGTCTTTAAAGAATTGAACAATTACATGATGATGTACACGATAGGTATCAAATGATAAACAATGTAGATCAATAGAGTATATTTTTAAAAGAAAAAAAAACTGGAAGAGCATCTTCAAATGAGAAGGCAAAAGGGTTACATGAAACATTTTTGCTAGTGAAATTGTTTTTCTCTTCCTCCAACAGGCTTTTCATCACAAGACATATTTTGTCCATTTTTCATTTTCACTCTCCACATCTAGTTTGGCCCCATTGCTAGACCAAAAGATGTTTTCGCTATTTTGAGCTCTCTATCTCTACTTGCTCCCTCAATTTTTTGTAATGTGGCCCATAATGGGCCCACCCACGTCTTCTTTTCTTTTCTTTTTTAAAACTATCGTAACACTTTTTAGCAAAAAATTGTTTTATTACCAAAAATGCTTACTACTATCTAATGAGTGGTGATTAATGTTAATATATATGTGTGAAAATTATATAAAAATATGTGAGAATATGTGAATTTTTTTATTAAAGTTTAAATTTTTTAGTATAAATTGATCTTTAATAAATTCCTCATTAACAATCGTTTAGTAGTTTTTTTTATTTATTTTATATTTACCTTTTTAAGATAAAATTATGACTAAAAAATCTGATACGTTTACAAAATGTGAAAAAAAATAATTATTGGTAAAATTGAGGGTTGGTTTGGCAATAAATTAAAAAGGTCAAAAAATCAAAAGTTACTAAAAAATCAAAAAAATATATATATATATATATATACAAAAAGTCAAATATTTCATTTTATTTTTACTTGTTACACATTTTTTTTTATATAAAAAAAGTCAAAAAAATTATCCTATACATACTAGTTTTTTGAGTTTTTTTTTTAAATAAATATTCTAAGAATAATAATTTAGAGAATTGATTCACTATTCAAATTACTTTGGAAACTAACTTACTTTTTAAAATTGTATTTTGAAAATGTAATTTTAAATTGAAATCGCATTTTCAACATGTAATTTTAACATACGACTAAAATGTATTGCATTTTCAATTTAAAGTTGCATTTTTAAAATGCAATTTCAAAAAACAGGTTAGCTTTCTAAATAATTTGAAAAGTGAGTCAATTCTTTAAATCTTTTTTAAGAATATTTTTATAAAAAATCCTAATTTTTTACCTCATATTTTAATTTTAAAAAAAAATCTATTCCTAAACCAACCCTTAATAGGTCTTACTATTTGTTATTACATTTGTAAATTGAAAATAAAAATAATTCTTTTAAAAAAATAACTAAAAAGTGAAAACCAAAAGAATCATAAAGTTGCGGGACACAAGAAGAGCACACAAGCTATCCGTTCTTTTAAAAAAATAACTAAAAAGTGAAAGAAAAATGTTTGAGGGCCATAATAGCTCAAAACTGTCAAAACGACGTCGTTTTGGGTGTAAAACATGCCAAAACGACGTCGTTTTGACAGTTTTGAGCCATTGTGGCCACAAAAATTGTGGCCATGTAGCATTGTTGAAAGTGAAAACCAAAAGAATCATAAAGTTGCGGGACACAAGAAGAGCACACAAGCTACCGGTAATGCTCCGGATAAGGAAGATTAAGGAGTGTTTTGGGAAATTGATAAAACAAGTTAATTTTTTGAATAATGCTTGAGACCCTTTTTTGGGGGTCACCATCTCACCCTTTTTGCCACGTGACGGGTGGTGATTGGAGAAGCAGGAAAAAAAAGAAAAATAAAAAAAAAATGTAACCAATGAGAGAGAGGGGGGGTCAAAGGGGGTGGGGGAAAAAGGGAGGATGAATCATTACTCTAATTTTTTTATTTTTTGTCTTTTTTAGGAGTGTTTTTGGGCAAAAAATTGGTTTTTTTTTGGGTTAAAAAATTGATTTTTTTTATTAAAAAAAGTTAAAAAGTCTAAAAATTGACTTTTTTTAGCTTGTTGCCAAAATGCTCCTAAATACATAATTAAGATTTTGTTTGGAATAAACTAAAAAAAGTTAAAAAGTCAAAAAATTAGTAAAAAAATTAAAAAATCTATACTATTTAAGGATAGTTTTGTGATAGAAGTCACTAAGGCAAAATTATTATTTTGCCCTTTGAATTCAAAAAATCAAAAAATTAAAAGTCAAAAAGTCAAAAGAGTAAAATGGTCATTTTGATTTTACTACAATATTTTATTATACATCTTTTCGTAAAAAGTTAAAAAGTTATCTCAAATATACATATTTTTTTCTCTATTTTTTAAACTTAGGCTAGGTTTGGCATAACACAAAAAGGCCAAAAAGTCACTATCATATTTAAGGCATATCATCTTATTTAAGTCATATCATCTCTTTATCAGATCACTTCAAATCAGGGGATATATTTTCCGAGTACCAACACGTGGCAAGGTGACGCCGACGTGTCACCGAGGTGCCACGTGTCCCGGTCGGACGCCGAGGTGATCTCGGCAAGGCCGAGGTTATCTCCAAGATATCGAATCCGTGATAAGTGGATAAGGGACAAGAGTCCTAGAATGAAGAGAGAACTCAACTTGGATATGGGACAAGAGTCCTAGATTGGAAGAAGACTTCAGCTTTGATAAAGATAAAACTTTTAGAGAGTTTATCCTAATCCCACTAGGAGTCCCAGATTAGCAGTAATCCTGAGTCCATTGGAGTTAGGCTCCCATTGGGACTAGGATTGAGTTGGCTATAAATAAGAGGCACCCCCATGGGTCTAAGGTATGCTTTTTATGCTCAAGCTTGTTAGTTGAATAATTGATTATCTTTGAGAGATATACTGACTTGATCGTTAGAGTGCCCCCGGGTGGAAGAACCATCACGAGCCTTTTCTTTCAGGCAGACGAGGTGCCATCTATTCTCGCCTGTTCTACAAAATTAATTACTAAGGAGGCGAAGTGATAGGAAAATCACTCACACAATTTGGCGCCGTCAGGAAAGAAAGACGAATAGATGGCCAAGAAGCACAACAAGAAAAGATTGGGAACGACCCTCCCGCAGGAAGTAACAGACCTATCGACCTTACATTGAAGGAAACAATCACAACGAAGGAGCCCGTAACCAGGAGCACGAAGGCAAAGACGTCGGCCAGGAGGGCGACACCTCAAAGAAGACAGATCAAGACAGATACTACAATAAGATAACCTCCGGATATGGAGGATAGGTGTCTACTAAGGATGAAGAGTGAAAGAATTGGCAAACAAGTTGGCGACACTGCACCTGTCGTCAACTTTATGATGCAAAACAATGTCATGCAACCACCATACCCACTACAGGACACGCCAATTCCAGCAGTTAATACTCAGAAGGGAGGAAGGAAAATAATTCCCGAAGTACCTCAACACACCAGGAGCGGAAGGCACTCCCACCCACCTTCCAGGGAAGTCGGACGAGAAGAGCCGAGACCAGAGAAGTCCCAAAGGACATATCATACGAAGGACCCAGAGCCCAGAGAACATCGACATGTCCAAAGGCAGGCGCTCTGCTATGACACGACCCATGGAGAAAGATCAAAGCGAGCCCCCCACGAGGCCGAAAGTAGTGTACCAAAAAGGCTGAAATCAAAAGATAGCCGAGCTCCAGGGAGGAGTAAAGAAGACCTGAGAAATTACCTCAGGAGGAAGGAACAGAATGCGGAAGCCGAGGTTACCTCACCCGACAAGCCAAAGACACCATTCTCGGTAGAGCTGGACAAATTTGAAGCACTGAAAAGATTCAGTATACCAAGGTTTCAAATATACGATGGTAAGTTGGACCCTAACTTCCACGTTGGATTTTTTTAAAACTCAATGGCACTGTACAGCGGAAACGAACCATTACTCTGCAAAGTGTTCCCCTCGTCTTTTGGGGAAATTGCATCAGATTGGTTCCACAAACTGCCGAAGGAAAGCGTAAAGTCATGGGAAGGCCTGGCCGAGATGTTTGTGGCCAGGTTCGTAACAAACAAGCTACAGCCATTAAGGATGGACGCACTAATGGCTCTAAAGATCAGCCAGGATGAAGGCCTTAGGGCCTATGCAAAAAGATACTACGAGGTGTTCAATCGAATACCCGAGTGCAACCAGGAAGTGGCGGTTATATCCTTCAAGAACGGTCTGAAAGATGACTGTTCGCTACGGAAATCTTTGGCAAAGACATTGCCAAAGAGCATGGAAGAACTCATGGCAAGGATCGAAAAGTATACCCAAGCCGAAGAGGATACATCAGCCCACAAGGAAGTCAAACAGGAAAAAGGAAACGGCTCGCCGAAGCGAGGCCGAAGTAACAACGGATTCAGCAAAACAGAGATAGAGTTAAGGGCTAAACAGGCAGTGACAATCGTGTTCCGAATTCCAATTCAAAAAGTCCTAGAAAAAATTCTAACCAAATTTCTATTTCGTAATGCCGCCAAAAGGGAACCGGGAGAATTTATGGGAAGAAACATGGACAGACATTGTGCTTATCACAATGAGAATGGACATACAACACAGGACTACAGAGCCCTGAAAGCACACTTGGAAGATTTGGTAAGGCAAGGCCACCTGAGAGACCTTGTCGATGAAACCAGAACAAGAGAAGAACAGACAAGACTGCCTCAGGCTCCAAGAAATTTCACCATTCGTAACCTCCTGACGTAGGACCTCGGATAGTTAATGTGATCCACTCAAAGGTTAACGAGAATGAAGTCGAGGAGAGACTCAAAGGGTAAAGCATCTGCAGATGTCTACCAAGTCGGAAAAAAAAACATCGGCCAATGAGCCTTCAACCAAACCGACCTAGAGATGGTACAAGACCCACATAATGATGCCTTGGTAGTATCCTCCGTGTCGGAATGCCAAGTAAAACGATCCTAATAGATCAAGGCGAGCTTGTGACATCATGTACGTTAGATGTTACAAGGAGCTAGGCCTTCACCCGCATTTACATGGAGCAATCGAATGGCCCGATGGTCGGCTTCAATGGAACGCCGACGTGGCCATTGGGCGCTACAAACTTGGAAGTACAGGCCGGCACTAAGAAGATCAGGACAGAATTCATCGTGATTGATACGCCTTCTCCTTATAACATCATATTGGGAAGGCCATTGTTGCATGCAATGGGGGCAATTCCCTCAACGTTGCATCAACTTTTGCGGTTCCCAATAGAACATGGGATTGAAGAAGTCAGAGGAGAGTAGCTACAGGCCAAAAATTGCTCCATGGAAGCAATGAAAACAACCTGCAACATACAAGAACCAGGGAAGGTAGAAATTGAAGATGAGGACATGGAAGTCCTAGATGATGTCGGCAAGGAGCCGGCCGAGAAGAGCGAGGAAACATTAAAGAAAATCCTCGTCCAGGAGGGCGACGAAGAGCGCTTCTTTCTTCTCGGCTCAGGGTTAGCCGAAGAAGGAGAGAAAGAACTAAAAGCTTTTTTAAGAACAAACATAGAGGTATTCGCCTGGATACCTTATGAAATGCCTGGCATTGACCCCGAGGTCACATGTCACAGACTGAACGTCGACAGGTCGGCAAAACCTGTAATACAACGAGCTAGAAGACCGACGTTGATGCACGTCGAAGCAGTGGAGGAAGAAGTAGGCAGATTTCTAGAAGCCAAGGCCATCAGAGAAGTCAATTATCCAACATGGCTATCAAACACTGTGGTGGTAAAGAAGAAAAATGGTAAATGGAGGGTCTGCGTGGATTTTACAAGCCTGAATAAAGCCTATCCCAAAGACAGCTTTCCGCTATCCAAAATCGATCAATTAGTAGATGCCACATCTGGACATGGAAGGATGAGCTTCGACGCTTATGTTTGCACCACCAGATAGCCATGTACCCCTGCAGACGAGGAGAATACAAATAAGCTCATCACTCCAAAAGGCATGTATCGTTACAGTGATGCCTGGGTCAAGAACGCAGGAGCAACCTACCAAAGGCTGGTAACCAAAATGTTCAAGCACTTGATTGGCCAAACAGTAGAAGTCTACATCGATGATATGGTCGTGAACACCAAAGAGCCTAAGAGTCATCTTGCCGACCTGAAAGAGGTATTTGAAATAATCAAAACATATCGGCTTCGACTCAACGCATCAAAGTGTGTGTTTGGAGTTGGATCTGGTAAGTTTCTAGGGTACCTGGTAACAAGAAGAGGAATAGAGGCTAGCCCAGATCAGATTAAGGCCATCCTAGATCTACAGAGCCCAACATCGGCAAAACAGGTTCAAATACTCACTGGCAGGGCCGCAGCCCTAAACAGGTTCATAAGCCGAAGTTCAGACAAATGTAAACCCTTCTTCAACTTGGTAAAAAAGACCGCAGATTTCCTGTGGACTGAAGAATGTGAGGTCGCTTTGGCCGACCTAAAGAAGTATCTGACCACCGCCCCAGTCCTCTCAACACCTGAACCTGGGGAGGAGTTGTTTCTGTACTTAGCCGTGTCAGAACACGCAGTAAGTGCAGTGCTAATCCGAGAAGAACAAGGAGAACAGAAGGCTGTCTATTATGTACGTAAAACCTTGGCCAACGCAGAAACAAGATATTTACCGGTAGAAAACTTAATGCTGGCCTTAGTAATGGCCTCAAAAAAATTGAACCACTACTTCCAGGCACACAAGATTGTAGTGCTAATAGAGCACCCACTGAAGTCCTTGTTGCAACAAGGAGACTTAACAGGAAGAATTGCAAGGTGGGCAGTGGCCTTGGGCCAGTATGACTTGGAGTTCTGGCCCAGAACAGCAATTAAGGGCCAAGTTTTGGCCAATTTCGTGGCAGAATTCACGCATAAATCCATCGAACATCGGGCTCCATTGAGCCAAGATGAACGAGGTCCCAACAAGCAAAGAGAATCCCAGCCAAAGGTCAAGGAGCAAAGGAAGGAGAAGCTCAAACCCTGCAGTATCTACATCGGCGACTCATTCAGACTGTTTGTCGATGGAAGTTCAAACCAACAAGGAGGCGAGTGAGGTCACGATATCCCCGATGGAGAAATAATAGAACAATCCATCCGCTTTGGGGTTCAAGGCCTCAAACAATGAAGTAGAATACTGAAGCATTAATTGCGGACTAAAGTCAAAGAGCGTGCCAGGCGATGAGGTAATAATTTTTTTTGATTCACAGGTTATTGTTAACCAGTCAACAGGAGAATTTGCAGCCAGAGACGAGAGGATGTCGACATATGCAAAAGAGGTCATCAGATTGGCAAATGTTCGTGAATCGCCGACTTCTCCAAGTAAGCCGAGATGATAACAATGACCACGCCGACGCCAACCCGCAAATTCAATACAATCGAAAAACAAGAACAATTATGATTGACTATATGTCGGACTCGAGCATAGAACCACAGAACACAAAGCAAGAAACAATGTGTGTGGACATGGGGCCAATGTGGATGGATGCAATTGTTGCATTCTCGAAGAAGGAAAAGCCGCCAAGACCGCATGAGGCACACAAAGTCGATTGAAGTCGGCAAGATT